>WNGS01009631.1:5938002-5943629 GCA_020271785.1 Procambarus virginalis
CATTTCTTGCGTAACTGACAATACCCTATTGTACCAATGTAACGGTAGTGCAACATTGTTCATAGTTTCGCATTTGCTTATCAAAGTAATGTTTTGTGTAGTAACATTGGTGATAATTGCTCCCCCTCACCAAAACAATGTTAGTGTACCCTTGGTGACGTCTCCTTTTACCATTGTTAATTAGTGTAACATTGGTAACAAAATCTCCCTTTACCAAAGTTAATTAAGTGTAACATTCGTGATAATTCTCCCTTTACCAAAGTCATTTTAAGTGTGTTTCTTGGATGAGGTATCCATTTCCTTGAGCATGTAAACACTGAACCAAAGAGAGAGGAACAGTGTCAAATCAAGAGGCTGTGTTGTTAGATACAAGATAGGGATACTAGTGATAGTGATGGTTAGGGTGTAAGATAAAGACAGTGATAATGTGAGAGATAGTGTACAAAGTGTTGCTTGGTGCAAGTAATAAGAAAGGATTAGATTATAAGACTGATAGCGCCAGGAGAGTGTTATGATTGTGATATTGTTCAAACAATGAGTATTGGATTAGATTATAAGACAATGTTGATGTTAACAAAAGGGGGGTAGTTATGAATTGATTGTGATTCAGTGTAATAAGCAGTGGCATAGTTAATAAGGATAAAACAGTGATACTATGAAGATATAGTGTTGTAGAGATTGTGATAATAACGGTGTAGGTTATAAGGCAGTGACATTCAAACGGTGTCACTGGTTGTGATATAGTTCAAGAGCTAAACGCTAGCCTATTGATATGTTAAATAAAGACAGTTACACAAAAAATAATAATGATAAGGGTAGTATAGTTCAAGTAAGTTAAGAATGACCCGTGATACTACGAGATAATGTCGACATAGTGATAGTTAGTTTAAGGAGGACCCAATTGATACATAAAGGTGTAAATAGTTCAGTGTTTTGCTTGGAAGTCGTGAGAATTCCGGAGTTTTCAAAAGATCCAGAGAGATTACAGGACGGTTTCGGCCGACATTGGCTTTAAAGCCTAAACGAAAGGACTATTTTTGTAATATAATGAGAGAGTAATATTGTTTTCCACACAGTATGTGAGTTGATAAGGTAATCAAAGGATAAAGTGGGGACCAGCCACAAGCAATATATCAGGTTTATTTTATTTCGAGTATTTCAACAACCTACAGATGAAAATATTTTAGTTGTTTTCGAATTATGATATAGTGATCATAGTTTAAGAAAAAATAATGGTGTTCTTCATCAACCTGTTGCTTGCCGCGACGATAAACAACGAAAGTTTATAGTGAGTTGGCTTCCAGTTTTATGCATGACTCTTCTTATCTCTAATATACTGATTGGTTCTCGTGCTCCAGTGGATTGTATTATTGATACGCTTGAACCACATACACAAACACAAGACGCACAAAATAACAATTATGACATACAATAATTACGCGCATACACTCACACAGGTACACACAACCACAATTCTTCATAATGACACGTCTTGAAAAATCTGGAATTTGCACACGATCCAAACGTTGTCTTTAATGTGTTTTTTTTTTTTTGTAAATAGTCGGTGCTGAGTGATCGTCGGGATCCGCCTCACACAAGTCGAGTTGGGACTCCCATGCACGTCAATCCCAGCCAGGGCTCCGCTGCACGCAGTCTCAGCCAGGGCTCCCGTGCACGCAGTCCCAGCCAGGGCTCCCGTGCACGCAGTCCCAGCCTGGGCTCCCGTGCACGCAGTCCCAGCCTGGGCTTCCATGCACGCAGTCCCAGCCAGGGCTCCCGTGCACGCAGTCCCAGCCAGGGCTCGCGTGCACGCAGTCCCAGCCAGGGCTCCCGTGCTCGCAGTCCCAGCCAGGGCTTCCGTGCACGCAGTCCCAGCCAGTGCCGTGCACGCAGTCCCAGCCAGGGCTCCTGTGCACGCAGTCCCAGCCAGGGCTTCCGTGCACGCAGTCCCAGCCAGGGCTCCCGTGCCAGCCAGTCTTGGCCGGGAGTTAAGTAGAGGGCCTCCTCCCAGACATACACCAGTCCTGGCCGGTAGTCAAGTAGGGGCCCCCAGACATACGCCAGTCCAGGCCGGGGTTTGCGTTCAGAATTGAGTAACACGTGTCATAAATGATAAAATATAGAGTTAAAGTGGTTCTAATGGCTGGTTGTTAGAACGTTCTTAGAATGATTGTTAGAGCGAATCTTAAAAATAGTTCATCTGATGGATCTTAGAGTAGTTCATAAACGGTTTTAAGAGCGATTCTTAGGCGGTTCTTAGCCTGTATTTAGGACAGTGCTTAGAATGGTTCTCAAGACGATTTTTCGAGTGTATAAAGTTGTTCTTTGAATAGTTCGTAATAAGGACTTTAAAATAATTCCCGAGCGGTTCTTACAATGATTCCTATTGAGGTTCTTTGAATAATTTTTAGGGCGGCTCCCAGATGATCGTGAGTGGCGACGTTTTCGAGTGATTCTTACAGCGGTCGTAGCAGGAGCAAGACGCATCGAGAAGTTATCTTACAGACGTTTTATTGGCACTGTGATTTCATTTCAAATGTGCTTCTTGTTTTTGCGTGTGTGGAAATATGCCAATAGTCTTTTTTCCAGACTTCTGAGCGTTATTTGTTAGTGAGGTTTAATATCGTACACTGTTGACTATGCAATCACTTGCAACTTGCAGGATCATGTTCTGGCGGAGATGAATTTGTGGTAGACAGTCGCAATGCAATTAATGTTATTTGTATAGCTGTGGGAATTTGTTATTTTCAGATTATCTTGCTGGAATCTTTATGAAATGCTGTGATGAATTTTTAGTTCGGTATTTATTTTAATGGATGCTGTGCTAAAATGTAATAAAAGCAAAATAAAATAATATTATTGTACTTTAGTCTATGCAATAGTGTTTATAAAGCTGACCATTTTTTTATTAGCAATTCGATAACTTGCAATATATATTTTTTTGTGGTAAAACTAGGAGCTCGGTCCACACTTCTTTCTTGAAGTTTTTTAGAATTCTAAAAGTGTAAAAAGTTTGCTTTCACTTTTATTTATCTGTAACACTACAGTCGAGGCCAATTCTGAGTGCAGTTTGTTTATTTTAATTTTTTTTTACAAGGTGGTTATCGAGACAGACGAAGTTTAGTTGAAGGGGGGTAATGTTGACAGGCTCCTTGACCTGTATTGCCAGATAGTTTGTCGTCTGTCATCAGGCACCTTGACCTATGTTGTCAGACTGGCGTATGTCGTCAGGTACATTGACCTGTGTTGTCAGACTGGCGTATGTCGTCAGGTACATTGACCTGTGTTGTCAGACTGGCGTATGTCGTCAGGTACATTGACCTGTATTGTCAGACTGGCGTATGTCGTCAGGTACATTGACCTGTGTTGTCAGACTGGCGTATGTCATCAGACAGCTTGACCTGTGGACAGGGTTACAGAAGTAGCCGTCCATCCACAGTGAAGGGCTACAACAGAGTTTTGGGAAAGACTATGAGCAGATGGAGAGTTAATTCCCGTGCAGATAATGGGGAGACGCAACTCCATCTTCAATAAGCAGTGATTGGAGTCGGTTGAAGTTACTGGGAGGCGCCTCTGGGACAGGCAGCGGGGCTCTCCATGGTCTAGGGCCAGTGGACCACTCTAAATGTTTCTTATCTATGCACTAGTGTGGTAAACCTCACAGTTTTGTCTTGTTATCGTCATGTCCACATTATATTTTGCACATTCATCACAGGGGAAGTTGTGGGAGCCAGGGGCAGTGCGAGCTGGTGGGCTTGTCTCTTGAGTCATCCACTCCCAGTGAAGCACAAACTTGTAATATAAAGATTTGCATTTCGGCATTGGTCCCCAACGCACTTATTTGGCCTCATAATGCGCTGATGTGATGAGTAGCTGTTGTTGGTGCTTTAACTAATGTTACTAATCTTTTGATAATTTTACTACGCGTCCCCTCATTCCAAAAGTGACGAATTTTGTTTGTAAGTGTACATATTTTGAATATATTGTGTAAGTAACAGAAAATGCATTTCAAAGGATACGAAATCGGACGTCTGTGTAGGAGTCAGCGTTTCACAGCTTCGTGAAAGTAACAATAACAATAAACTCAGTAATGGAGCTGATAAGTGGTTACAACTGGTGCATACTGCTCCCTTGTGACGGCTCTCCGCCACCCTTACATGCAGGCCAGTAGGCCTTCGTAGCCTCGTCATCATCACATCCTTGACATGCAGCCAGAGTAGGTTGGACCAGTTTTTGTTATATTTTTATACCTTTGTCATGTAGTGTATGAGTAGGTCTGGCTGTGTGTAGCTTTGTCAAATTTCCGGCGCTACATCTTGGAGCATTACACGTAACAGGCAATGATTGTCGTAGAACAAAACCGCATATTTTTTCATTTTCTTCATTTCAAATAGTGACATTGTGAAGACGTTCTCGTTGACAAATAACGTAGCCACGTTAATAGACTCAGTTTGAAGCTGCTCTGCACGGTAGGCTTGGCTCCACACTGACGAAGTCAGGATTCCAGCCAACGAAACTAAAGAATATGTAACACCAGAATGAGTGTCCGACTGCCTTGCTCAAGGTCCTGTATATCACATGTAGCACAGTGCATATCACCTGCTTCGAGTGTTTGTATAAATGGCGGAAATTGTTACCGTGTCATTCTTTAGGATGCAGTGCTTCGCAGTCTGCTCATTCGAGAGTGAATACAGGTATCAACACAAATTGAAGTGTTCCTTTATACCAGCGATGGTTTCATGGTATCGATCAGAGGTTACAAAGAGCGCCTGCCTTACCTGCCATACACAGCACTGACTTTACAGCGGGCGTTTCTCTGGCACACGTTGCTTACCCTGGTCACACGCGACGGCCGGTGTCACAATATTGGTGTCCAGACTCGGGTGTCGTTCATACCGTGCTCGCTAACACTCACAGACTGTAGCTGGCAGTCATCAGGAAGACAAATACCTTCATGCAAACTGCACCTACTATCAAGAGGAAGAAGAAAGACTCTGTAGCCGCAGTCAATGTTCGTCATTAAGTGGCGTGAGTTGACTACGAACATATTACAAAAAATTAAAGCTTTGTAATTTTGATGTTTTCTATCCATGGGGCTACTGATAGGCTAGGTGTGTGTGGTTTGTACGTTTCTCATTATGTAAAACAGTTGGATTTTTTACGGAGTGACAAATCAAGTAAGCCCTTTTACTACTACGTGTTATTTACTAATAACAATGGTAATAACAACATAATAACATAAACGTGTCTATAACAACTTCATGCAAAAGATGCAGCCTCTTCTCAGCATTTGACGCTCCGTAAAAAAATGCGTTGGTTTTGCTGAACCCGGAGCGCTCCTACCTAAAGAATCCATCCAGCTTATCTAGGCTGTGGTTTTGAGGGATTTGGTCAAATTCCGTTAAACATGCGAGATATAATATATAGTATATATATATATATATATATATATATATATATATATATAGTATATATATTTTTTTTTTTTTTTTTTTTTTAAAAACCTAGAAGGGGTAACCACCTCTGGTGCAAGTGTATATATATATATAATGTATGTATATATATATATATATATATATATATATATATATATATATAATATATATATATATATATATATTAAAAAT
>WNGS01009631.1:5952176-5998000 GCA_020271785.1 Procambarus virginalis
GTGTTGGAGTACCGCACAAGATTTAAAAGTCCCGCGGCAACACAGGGTTCACATCAGCTTCCTCGGAGCTCTTGTAAACAGACACCATTTAAAAAAAAAAATCGTGGGCAATATTCCCGGGTGTGAGAGCCTTGTACTGAGTGAGCCACTAAGGCTGGTGCATGCAGCATGAGCTAACAGCACTGCTGTTCAGCTTGTTACCACAGCATTGCTTTAAAATATATAAAAAAAAAATATATGTAACTGGTATTATTTAGCGATGATAGTATTACAGAAGACTCCTGACTGTGATAAAACAAAACCTGGATTCTGATAATAGCAGGATTATTGTGATAATTATTCTGTGCATATTATAGTGGGAGAAGTAATGCTGAGGGAGGTAGTGTCTGCTGACTCTGTGTGGCCACCTGTTATTGTCTCACTCACTATACCTGCTAAGTGTTCGCTATGGTGAACACAAATGTAGATACTTATTTTATATATATATATATATATATATATATATATATATATATATATATATATATATATATATATATATATATATATATATATATATATATACGTGTGTGTATATAGTGAAATAACAGCAAAATGAGTATGTTGGAAGGAAACTATCACGGGAAAGCACCAAGCCATTACGACTATATAGCACTTGGAAGGGGTCTGGACTAGGATTTGGGATGGGACGGGGAGAAGAATGGTGCCCAACTACTTGGACAGTTGGGGATTGAACGCCGACCTACATGAAGCGAGACCGTCGCTCTACCGGTCAGCCCAAGTGGTTGGACAAGGAGTATGTTGGGAGGAGCCATTTTTGTGACGGAGGTGGTATCGTCTGCTGGCTGCTGTGACTCTTGTCATGCAATTTTGTTGTGTTGTTGTTTGGACTATGTTGTTTGGACACCATACCAGCGTAGTTGTACAGTTGTGGTGAATAAAACATGTAGATACTTATATGTAATGTGTGTATATAGTGTAAAAACTGCACAAACAGTATAGTGGGAGTAGGAATGTTAGCAAGTGAGGGAGGGAGCATCAGCTGACTGTGTGGCAACCCATTATTGTATTGACTCACCATACCAGCTTAGTTGTACAGTTGGTTCACACATTTTATTATATAAATATATCACACTACACACTATTGAACAATATTACTGCAAAACAACGAGAAAAAATCAGAGACATTGAAATAGTTAGGTAATATACTGTAATATCTTTGTAGCAACTCCCGCCTGACAGCTCCTCAGGCTCTTGCTCTGTCAACGCATCTATTTTGCCCGACTTTCCTGCTCTTTAGGTGCCAAAATATGCCACCTACGATTTTATTATTATTTTTCCTGTGATTGGGAAACACAAATCAACACTTTTATAAGACTTTTTTTTTTGCACCTGGGCATGTTGCAGGCTGTAATTGCCAGAGCAGCCCAGGGGTTAAAAATGTTTGCAGTATGATGCAGCAGCCACAGCTCTGATAATTGTTTGGTACATTGCCCATCATGAGTGACATCTTCCTCATTTAGAAAATAACTTTTGCAAAATGATTCATATTCAATACCTAGTGACCAAGATGCTGATAATAATGGCAATATTGTGCCTAGAGTTAGCAATAAGCATGTTATGTTGGAGATATTATGTCGAGTCAAGTGGTGTCGTCAGCTGGGAAGTGTAATTACCTAAGTGTAAGTGTGTTGATGCTATGCTGTACTTGGGCCCATCACACCAATTTAGTGGTTCATAATGGTACATGAAAATGTAGATACCATTACGAACCACTAAGCCGATCTGATGGACCCAAGTTCAGCATAGTGTCAACAACAATAGTAGTAAAAGGTTGGAACAAGTTAAGTGAGAAAATGGTGGAGGCTAAAAAAGTCAGTAGTTTCAAAGTGTTATATGACAGAGTGCTGGGAAAACGGAGCACCACGAGTGTAGCTCTCATCCTGTAACTACACTTGGGTAATTACATTAGTTAGCTGATGACACAACCTGATTTGACATAATGCCTCCAATATAACATCATTATTACTAACTTTAGGCACAATGTTGCTATTTTTATCAGCATCCTTGTCACTAAATACAGTGTGCTGGGTCCAACACAATTGTCTGAACTTCAGACAGTTGTACAGTCTGAACATTGTACATGCAATATACAGAGTATCTAAAGTGTAATACAGTAACAGCAAAAGCACTGTTTTCTTGTTCTAAGAAATCGTGTCACTAATATGCACACCATATTTATGAGTATAGCGATATTCCACACATTTTATTATATAAATTTATCAAATTGCACACTGTTGTTACCAGGATGCATATAATATTAGCAAATTTGTGCCTAAAATTAGCAATGTGTGTAGTATATCATGACACATTTTGCTGCATTGGGTTGACTCGTCTGCTGGTATCGTCTGCCAGAAGTCTGTGTGGCGCCTTGCTGTCCTTGGATTTCATTATCACACCCACTAAAATGGCTTATTAGATTATTATGGTGCATAAAGTATGTAAATAGCTATATATATAACATATATATTTATATACTTACAGTTTAGAGTGTAATAACAGCAAAAACTGTGTGTTTTATTGTTCAAAGAATATTATATGGTGTACATGTTATTGACACAAAAATATCTGTGCCTACCTATGATCTGTATATTCTGTGATATTAATAACATTACTGACAGCCCATTGCAGCATTGTACTTAAAATAAAAGGTAAACATTAGAAATACAAAGATAATTTTATATATTCAATGCATACATTTATAATTTTGAGCAAAACATGCAGATCAGTATTCTGATGACAAGTTATGAGATTACCACACCCACCGGAACAGCTTAATGGTTCATAATTGTGGGTGAAGATGTATACTGTATACAGTAGTTATATATAGAGTGTGTATACAATGTAATAACATAAACAACAGAATGTTTTATTGGTCTAAGCAAATAATATAGTGCACATCATGGTGACAGAAATATATTTGAGCATTCTGTTGTTCCACACATTTTATTATATAAATTTCTCAAAAGACACACTATTGAATAATATTACTGTACTGCCAAAAAAAACAGAGAAAAGCTAATTACAGACATTGGAATAAATATTAAATATGTTAAAAATATCTTCAAGGCAACTCCTGGCTTGGGGTGACCACCCAGGGGAATTACTCGGTGAACACACGTGATTCATGACATCATTGCAAGACTTCCAGGCTTTGCTATGGCCAAAGAAAGTCACATAATTTTAAAAAAAATTTCAGTGACCAGGGAATTTATTTTTAGTAATAGAAAAAGGAAACAAAAATTGGGGGGGGGGACTCAGCTATTAACAGGTGTGTAGCCCAGGGGTAAAGTAAATAACAAAACATTAATAATATATGGCAGCATAATAACAGATTCATATGATAGTATGGATCATATGTTCATATTATTTGTGAACAATTTGGTATCAAAATTATGCATGTGATCATTAATGAATCTAAATATACAAAATGATAGTATTTTCTCACAAAACTGGTAAGGGAGGAGGGAGTGATCTATTCCCATCCTTCCCTCACTTCCCCACACTGACCAGGCAATTGATGGCTGCTTTATCACGCCAGGAGGCAGCTTACACCACACTTGTTTATTGTAAATTTTCTTTCAAATGGAAATATATTCCAATTTTTTATTGCCATTTTTTATGCATTTTATTAATATTTGAATTTAAAATTCACATGGGTAAATCCAAGAGCCACCACACAGAACCAGAAGAATCACTCTCCAGCAAAAAGTGATAAGGTTCATACACGACGTTAGATTTCCGAAACCACAAATCCTGACCGAGTTGCCTGAAGAGTGGTCCTTGCTGGGCCCTATCTTCACATAAGAAAAAAAAAACTTTTGATGCAGGCAGTGCAGTTAACCTAATGTTGTCGAGAATAGCCTCCTGTAGCCATCACCATCGGCTCAAAATTACCTAGACACCAGCTTAGACACTCATACTAACCAGCCTAGCCAACGTACTGACATAATCAAACTACACACACCCACAACACACAAACTAAACAAATGACACATACCATGGTGGACAGGCCACCGAAGTTTCCATTCTCCTTGTTCCCTAAACCCATCCTCTTCCATAATTTCACACCTTCACCCTTCTTCCTTCCTTCCTAACCTTCTCCAAGCCCTTTGGACATCGGACACATACATACACTTCGGTAATAAAGAACATTAACCCCTGCACTGTGCCCTTGTTCATAGCTGACATCCCCTTGGTACACAAGAAAAAATAATTTGTTTCTTTCTAATACTGTATTAAAATGTGTTCCATGATCATGAGGAAAACAAAATTATATGCGGCGTACTGTAGACTTACTGCCTCGGTGAAACACTGAAATCTTTCGATGACGTCACAATTTACAAGAATTCATGAAACAATAGCTCCGTGATGGTCACCCTGGACCCCTCTATTGGGCGGGAGTTACAACGAAGATGTTTGTAGATATTTACAGAACTTCAATGTCTCTGATTTATTTTCTCGGTTTTGGCCTCCATCACTTTCTCACTTAACTTGTTCCAACTGTCTACCACTCTGTTTGCATAAGAAATCTTTCTGATATTTTTTTGGCACCCTTGTTTTCCTAGTTTGAATCTATGACCTCTTGTTCTTGAGGTTGTCAGTTTCAGGAATAACTCTTTGCCAGTGAGGTCGATTCCTGTTTGTGTGTGTTTAATTACCAAATTGTAATTCCCTACGAGTAGTTACAGGATGAGAGCTACGCTCATAGTGTCCCGTCTTCCCAGCACTCTGTGTCATATAACGCTTTGAAATTTCTGACAGTTTTGGCCTACACCACCATCTCGCTTAACTTGTCCCAGCCATCTACCACTTGTTGGCGAAAGTGAATTTTCTTATATTTCTTCGGCAGCTATGTTTAGTTAGTTTAAATCTATGACTTCTTGTTCTTGAAGTTGTGTGCGTGTGTGTGTATGTGTGTGTGTGTGTGTGTGTGTATGTGTGTGTGTATGTATGTATGTATGTATGTATGTATGTATGTATGTATGTATGTATGTATGTATGTATGTACCTCAAAAAATTCAGCAATATTGTTCAGATGTGTTCATATATTTTGGTGATTTTAAAATTTAAGTTGACTAATTTTAAGATTAAACACAGCACAAAGGCCATGAAAGAGGAATGAATATATCCTTACTGTGCATTAGTTATGAAATTCAGTAAAAAATATGACTTATTCAAGCAGCAATTGCTTGCAACAGTTAAATAAAATTGGCACTAGTTATTGATAAAATATGCAACCATGTGAAGTGTTAATTTTATTTTTCAGTGATAATTTTTTCTTGAATGAAGAAAATATACCTTTTCACTAGGTGTTTCAGTACATAGTCTTTGGCTCTGTCCTTCGTTTAAAGTTAACATCTTTTTTGTCTCGCTGTGCCTTATCGTTCTGCATTTTCTGCTTCCCAGGTTTGTTTCTCCAATGTGTGCATTCCTGCTGAGTCAAGCATTTTTGCATTCTATCTTGTGGAGCAAACGTGATGACTGCTTCACTTACTTGATAGCTAAACTAACATGTAGGGTTCTGTAGCAAGTTGGGAGGTCTTCAACAGACCATGTCTTTTATACATGTTTAGAACAGTTGTGTACAATATGTTTCCAGTGCTGGAAAAAGTGTTTTTAAGATGGACTGTGTTTTGAATACACCTGTATTAGGAATGGCTGTGTTTTTTAAATTTATTTAAAGACTCTATCCCCATTGAGGGGGTGAATTTCTTAATCTGAATGTTCTTAGAACCATTGTGTGTATTTTACCTAAGTGTAGTTATAGGGTGAGAGCTATGCTTGTGGTGTCCCCATCTTCCCAGTACTCTTTGTTTATGACACTTTAAAACTATTTGTGGTTTTGGCCTCCATGGTCTTCTCGTCTTAACTTGTTTCGGTTGTATGCCTCTTGGCAAAAAGAGAACGTTCTAATATTTTTTGGCACCGTTGGCTCCTTAGCTGCAATCTGTGTTCTCTGTCTTCTAGTTTTGGGATATTTAATACCATTATCCTCTCCTCGTAGCTCTTGTTTTTCAGTTCGAGAAACCATTTCGTAGCATGTTTTTTGCACCTTTTTTTTCAGTTTATTGATATGCTTCTTGAAATATGGATACCATATAATCACTGCATATTCCAATTTTAGTCTTTCAAAAAGTTGTGAATAGTTTGTTTAATATTTCATCATTCATGTAATTAAAAGTGATTCTGAAGTTGGAAAGCATAGCATATGCTCCTCACACAATGTCCTTTATGTGGTCCTCAGGTGACAGTGTACTATTCAAGAAAATCCCTAGATCTCTTTCTTTGTCAAAGTTCTTTAATGCTTTACCACAGAATTTGTAGAGTATGTGTATAATTATGTATAAACACCTAAGTGTCATTACAGAATAAGAGCTACACTTGTGGTGTCCTACTTTTCCAGTATAGTGGAACCTCGAATAACGAATTTAATCCGTTCTGGCACTGTGCTCGTCATGTGAAATGGACGTCATACAAAACGAATGTCCTCATTAACAATAATGGAAATCAAATTTATCCGTTCTACAACCGAAAAACATCAATATGATATTCGATGTTTTAAATAATAGAGCAGCCTACCTTACATACACTGAACAAACCTTTATGACATTTTTCTTTCTTCAAATTTGTTAAAAAAAAATTCATTTTTTTTATAGCAAAAGGTTCATTCGGTGTTTGTCAGGTAGGCTGCTCCATGTTTCTTATAAAAATAATGAATAAAAAGAAGGATTTTGAAAAACAGAACAATGTCAAAAAGGTTCGTTCGGTGTTCAGCAGGTAGGCTGCTCCATGTTTCTTAAATAAAAAAAAAATAAAAAAAAAAGTTGAAACAATTTGAAAAATGGACAGATGCCATAAAGGTTCGTTCAGTGTTTGCTGGGTAGGCTGCTCCATTATGACAATCTTTCTGTGTTTCAAATGTGTTCCATTTGTTTTGTATTTTTCATTTATTTCTCAATAATGGAGCAGCTTACCCGACAAACACTGAACAAACTTTTATGACATTTGTCCATTTTTCAAATTGTTTCAACTTTTTTTTTATTTTTATTTTTTTTAAGAAACATGGAGCAGCCTACCTGCCGAACACCGAATGAACCTTTTTGACATTTGTTCTTTCTTTAAAAAAGTTCATTTTGTTTTTCTACAAAAAGTCAATGCTTTGCAACATCCCAGCATCAATAGCATCTTTAAACAAAGAAAAATAGCTTATTTGCATCGTCGGAGGTATCTGAGAATGTGCGAGAAGCAGCCCCAGACCCCACCATGTGGTGTTGACATTATTCAAACGAGCGGTCGCCTAACGAGACAAATTGTCGGCGATCGGGACATTCGTTACCCAAAATGGTCTCCATTTGAGGCGGTCGTCACTCAAGGTTCTACTGTACTCTCTTGTTATTTGATGCTTTGAAACTTCTGACAGTTTTTGCATCCTCCACTTTCTACCACTCTGCAAAAAGACAACTTTCTACTATTTTTTTTCAGCATTTTGGATGCCTTAACTCGAATTTTATATTTGAGGGCACAAAATTATCTGTGCTTCTTGTTCTTGAAGTTGCCGTTTTCAAGAATTCCTCTCTGTCAAGTTTGTCGCTTCTTGTTACTATTTTGTATTTAGTGATCATGTCTCCCCTTTTCTTCTGTCTTCTAGCTTTGGCAAATATAACCCTTCTTGCGCCTCATAGCTCTTGTTTTTCAGTTCCAGAAGCTATTTAGTAGCTTGTGTTTGCACTTTTTCCAGTTTGTTAATGTGTTTTTTGAGAGATGAGCACTAAACAACTGCTGCAAGAGATGAGCACAAGACAACTGCTGCAAATTCTAATTTTGGTCTCATGAAAGTCATTAAAATTTTCTTTATTATTTCACTGTATTTAAAAGCGATTCTGAAGTTGGGATGGCTAGTTGGGATACTGAAGTTGGAATATTATAGGCACCTTGCACAGTGTTCTTTATGTGGTCCTCAGGTGACAATTTACTGTCCACAACCACCTCCAGATCTGTTTGCCAGAGTTTTTTACTACCTTTTCAGTGAATTTTATGTTATTTGTGGTCTATTTTCTCTCATTCCACATTTCATAATGTGGCATATATTCACATTGAATTCCATCTGCCAAGTCTTGCAGGATGGTCACCTTAAAGGGCATGACAGTTATCTAAGTCTCTTATCTTCCCTAGTAACTTACATCATCAGCAAACATGTTAATATAATTTGGTAAGCTTCCTTAGTGTATCAGTCAGGCTAGTAATGTACTTCTGTTGCTACAAAATACTTTCTTGCACATAGACAATTTTACTTTTAAGATTTTCATTCACTGAATCTAGCGTAAAAAACTTTGCTTCATGAATCTTTAGCAAATCATCAACTCTCACTAACCTGCCAAGTAACCCAACTTTATTTATTTCATCCTCATTGAAACCCCTCTACATTTTCATCTAATGTTGACAGTACAGGTACAGTCAAGCCAGCCATATTACGATTTTCGTCTGCTTCTGGTAGCCCTTGCTCTAAATTTTCCCAGATTTGGCTATCTTTATTTAATAATCATAACTATCTACATTGTATTATTGATCCTGGTATATTTATAGTATCTGGGACACTACTTGTACGCCTCTATCTTACACTACCATCTAGATAATGATGAGATAATCTTTGGGTTTTCTGAGCAGTGTGTATTTACTTATTTGGGCCTGCAGGATCGAGCATTTGGATTTTTTCTTGGATCCCGGCTTTCTAGCCTTTGGTTCTTTAAAGCAATGACTCCTGTCCTTCTTCTCTGTCAAACCTAAGTTTTAAAACTACAGTATGAATAGTGTTTACTTCCATAATGTGCTCCTTTAGTTCATTCCATTTCCCCACTACTCTCATGCTAAAAGAAAACTTTCTAACATCTCTATGGCTCATCTGAGTTTTCAGCTTTCACCCATGTGTGTGTGTTGGTGTGGGTGTGGGTGTGTGTGGGGGTGTGTGTGTATGTGTGTGTAAAGGAAAGTTTCTCAATGTGATTGATTGCTCAAATTACAAGAATTTAATTTCAGTCGGTTATTTGTACTGTAATTAACATTGTTTATATGGTAGAACTTTTTTGTAATTATCCTGAATTTAGTTAAATGCAACGTACAGTACAGTAATTATAACCCGAGGAATTAAAACGTTCATTATCACTTTATGTGACATGCATGAGTCTTCATTAGTTAAGTGGTAAGACTTTCCGATAAGTAATCCTTGGCAATAATCTGATACTTAACTAAATATAGGATAATTAAGGTCCAAGTGTTCATCACAAGATCTCAATTTTTATTTACAACTCATGACATTTTGGTGCCTCTGAAAGTGTCTCTACTACAGGTTAAGTTCAACCAGGTGCTTCACATAGGCTCCATGTGCCTTAAAAGGGACATTATAATTTATAACTGATATATTGAGACTGAAAGCAGCTCTTGTATAGTGTTAGTGTGATGTAAGATTTAATTCAATAAAAGACAGTAGGTTATTTTATTTTATTTTTTATTTTATTTTTTATTATTTGTTTTTAACTGATAAGTAGGGAGAGGGAATGTTACATTATCCCGCAGCAACATTATGATTATCTTTCACTTAATCTGACCCTGGTACTATAATATTAGTGTATGGTCACAATATTCAAGACACACAAATAGCTTATATGCATAAATTTACAAATCCTCAGGATGTTATTTGTGTATCATGGATAATCAAGATATCGATGTATTTATTTTTGTGTATGTTAATTTGTTTGTATCTTTTGCTGTTCAGTATGATTGATAAAATTTTTCTATTTTTGCATCTGTTTTCCTATTCATACTACTGTTTATTGAATGAAGTTTTTATCTGTTAAACATAAAGTTGAAGTTTCTTAATTATATTTTATGAAGCAGTTATTATACAATCCAACCCATCATCCTGTTGTGATAGTACTTTTTGTAACTATGTGGTCTAATGTACCAATATGTAGTAATGGAGCCCCAGTAAGCCACCTTTTGCACTTTTTTTTTTTATATAGTCTGGGAAAAATACAGCTAAAAACCAGCTTAAATATTCCTAGCCCTAGTATAGCACATATATGTACTATATTAGGCCTTAGATAGCATGTATTAGGCCTAGGATGGTTAGGTTAGATTAGGTTTTATTAGCAGCATAGATATAAAACTTTTCCAGTTTGTCCAGATTCAATTCTGTTCTACAAAAGTCTAATTTCTGATGGTCCATCCCGACATATTTGTACTTTTGACCACATATCATTGCTGTAAGTACTGCACTTTTACTCTAGGAGGATGGGCTGTACAATCATACTGCAAATGGCAATGGAAAAGGATTCTTCTTTGCTTTTGACGCGTGGCTCGATAAAATATATAAGCTGTGGTTTTGACAATGCCATCGTTGAAGTGGCAATCTGAGGTGTGCCACTAGTGATCGTTTTGTTTTGTGCGTAAAAGGATTATTGGGTATTTGGCTCCCTACTCAAGGTTCCTATTTGCTGGTCACAGGACATTGTCAGCTGTTCCTATAGTTATTGTACATATGCCCTTTTTGTTGTTAAATGGAAGTATGATTGACCGTGTTTTCTTACATTGAACTATTGTGTCGGTTTGTAAATACTGTAGTAGTGTAAGCAATAAATTTCCGGTGTGCATTTTGAGTTTTATTTTGCTTACCTAATATATTGTACATAGTATCACATTATATTTAATGTGTATATATCAAGTACTGTATTCATATACAGTATATGTATATTTGAATAGAAGAAACAGATGCAGCTTTGTTATGATATTTGGTGAAATGTTTTTGTTATTAAAACTATAATATTTATTTTGTTGAAATATAATTGTTTTAAGTTACATATATATACAGTACTGTATTTACATTTCTAAAATTTATTTACCAAATATATATATGTACATCATTCTAGAACAAAATTTTAAGTGACCTGATGTCTGTAATTTTACTGTGTTATTTTAGTTTGAAAATGTAGCAAGAAGAGATAGTAATGATAAATTTACAATTGCACTCAGTTAATACGCTGAAGCACTGAACAGTACAGTACAGTGTACTATACTCCCATTCAAATGGACGTACCCCATCTGTTCCATCCCAAATTCCGTTACATCTGGTATTGGCATGAACTTGACCATTTTCAAAGCAATTATTGTAATTATTATTTACAATGGACGGTACATGTATTAAAATTCTAACACAAATACAAAAACATGTAATACACCTGCATATAAACAAAAATATGGTAAGAGGTACAATGTGTAAAAAATATTGCTTCTCAACCCTGTTTTTCTTGGAGGAGGACTGCTGGTGGCTCCTTGGTGTTCCAAAATCAACCCATAACCAAGAAAAAAGTGGCAAACCAAAATAAACAGTCACGTAAACAAAGCATAGAAAATACGACAGCTAAGCTCTGTGAGGCAAGTGAATCACCCAGTGGTGAAGCAATTGCCTTGTTAGTTCCACCTGAGTGCCACCAAGGGTATGGGCATCTTTCCCCTCAATCTAAAGTCTTCACCTTGGTCATTCTGCCAGGCGATGATGTCTGTGATATTCCCTGTTATGCTCTACCTACCCCAGCACTCTTTGAGTCCTCAATTTTCAGATGAGTATTGGCCATCCTGGACAGTTTGTCTTCTGGAGTACATTTACTTGCATATTTATTCTGTTCTTTATTGTTTACTTCACAGTGCATGTATATTTATGCTTAATTTCTTGTGTGAGTTTGATTAACTGTTAACCTTGGACTGCACATGCTTTAAGTGATCATTTCTAGGGGGGGGGCATTAGGTCTGGCCTTGCCTAGCCAGGGTTGCCTTCTCTGGTGAGTTCGGGTGGCTGTCTCTGAGAGGCTGGTTTCCAGTGTAAGGTGCCTTGCTCTTAGCAGGGCAAAGGTCTTTGACTCTTCTGCATGGCTTTGTGGACCAAGGCAGTCTGGATTATCATACAAGAATCACACAGAGGGTTCATGTGCTTTTTATATTACATTTCACTCACATCCTTAACAGTCACGTTTGTCTCTAAGATGTTTTCGATGTTTGCAATATTTGGTGATCAGCCCATGTCTAGTGTTCCTGCTTGGTCTACTGTTTAGGACCCAAAAAGCCCTTTACATTTTTTTTGTTTTGTATGAACTGGCCCTCCGATCTGCCATCATGGAGTGAGTTTGAAGGATGTGCCTCAATTTTTACATATTCCAATGACCATTCTTATTACATTCATCATGCCATCTGTTGGTGGGGGATACGTTCCACCCTGATAAACGACATCTATGGTCGTTAGGGATCTATTTTAGCCAAACCTTCTTCTTGGTACCCAGCATATCAGGCGGCTGCTGCTTTACAAGCCAGGTTTCCCCACACATGTAGTTGTGGCTTAGCATTGATGTGGTTGCTCCAGGGCCAACCCCTTTTCAGACTCTAGACTTAGAACAATTGGTGATTTCTACTTCAAGTTTGCTCCTTCATCTCTTTCCCGGGTCCAGCTGGTGTTGATCAGTGTGGCCCAGGGACCTCCCTCTTTGCACTCAGTTCCAAAATGTCTGAAGGTTTCAGAGTCTGGTGATGCTTTAGGTTTGTTTGAGTATTCTCTGTGGATCGCCCCTTCCACTTAGACGGTGAAGGTAACTGAGGCGTTGCTTCTCTCCGATGATTCACCATCTTCTACTCCTCAGGGTGGATTTTCAGCCAAAGATCATTTCCTCTGGGAAGACTGTGTTCCTGTTCTCTATACAGTATCTGGTGTGGATCACGGCTCTGCCCCGATGCCTTCTGTTCCTGGAGTGTCCAGGCCTGGGGGACCTTGAGGTTGGTAGCTGGGTGACTTTAACTGTGATTTGTTGTTGGTTTATTTTGAGGAGGGGTATTTGTTTAAAGCAGAAGTATTTCTTTTAACCCCTTTGTTATATGACATAGATTCCCTGGAGCAAGTCAGCCTTTTTATTCATTGCAGTCTGGGGTTTCTGATTCGTCCTGGCTTGCAAGCAAACCTCTTTTTTACCTTGGGGGTCTGGCGTAGCTTTTGCCATAACCGAATACTCAAATGGCTTGAGGCGAGTTCAGCTTGTCAGGCATTTTGGGTGGTGCTGCCTTTGCACAACTTGAAGCTTACGAGTGCAAGAATAAGACATATGTTTTCTGGGGCGTTCCTCTAGTGATTGATGGGTGATTGGTTCGGTGAGGGGTGCATCATTTATTATGTCTGAGTGGTTCCATTCACCATTATGTCTGCCATTAGTGGTGCACAGGAGGATGCTCTGTTGATCCAGTGTTCTTGGTTCCTTATTCCAGGACCTGTTTATTTTAGATTGTTTTCAGTGTCATCAAGTTTACCCAGCCTGCAGTCATCCATAAGACCCATGATTTTCATAAGTTTGCTGCTCTGTCAATTTTTTTTTTTTTTTAAGGACAGTAAAAAGTTCTGTATTTCAGGACACAGTCCTTGTTCTACTGTTTTTTTTCTTATTATAATTTCAGATAAAGACAAAAATACAAATCACAGCATCATGTCATCTTTTGAAGATCATTAAAAAATCAACATGAAAATTTTAAAACTACAAGCTGATATTAATCAAATTACCAGAGGAACACATAAAGGACATCGTGCGAGGAGCATATGCTGCGCTTCCTAATTCAGAATCACTTTTAATTACATGGTGAAATTCTAAAGAAACTGTTCATGAAATGTGAAACCAAAATTGGAATATACAGCAGTTGTAAGGGGTCCATATATCAAGAAATACATTAATAAACTGGAAAATATGCAAAGGCATGTCACAAAGTGGCTTCCAGAACTGAAAAACAAGAGTTATGAAGAAAGACTAGAGGCACTAAATATCCCCAAAATAGAAACTCATATCAAAATAGGTGATATGATCTTCACTTGTAAAATACAGTATTGACAAGAATTTACCAAATTGACAAAGAGAAATTCCTGAAACCAGCAACCTCGAGAACAATAGGTCATAGATTCAAGCTAAGTAAATAAAGGTGCCGAGAAATATTTGAAAATATTCTTTTGCAAACAGAGTGGTAGAATGGTAGAACAAGTTAAGTGAAAATTTGGTGGAGGCCAAAACCATCAGTAGTTTCAAAGTGTTATATGACAGAGTGCTGGGAAAATGGGGCACCACAAGTATAGCTCTCATCCTGTAACTACACTTAGGTAATTACACACGCACACATAGTGTATATGCAGTGTAATAATATAAAAAAAAATGTCACTTGTTTTAAAATGCACATCATATTTTTTAGCATAGCAATGTTCCTCACATTTGTTAAATAAATTTCTCAAATTACACACTATTTAATAATATTATGGCAAAAAAAACAGAAAAAACACTCGGAGACATTGAAGTAATTATGTAAAATTATATTCGCAGCAACTTGCTCCCCACAGAGCCGCTGCCAGGTGACTTAATCACTCAACACACACAACTTCCCTCCTCCATCTCGGCCAAACTAAGTCATGTGGAATATTTATTTATTTTTCCACGATCAGGGAATGCATTTTAACAATGCAGTACAGTATTAAAAATGGAAAAATAAGTTTGGGAATATTTTTTTTATTATTTAACTGGATTTAATTGGGGGCCGCTAACACACTAGTGGCCTTGGCGAGGACAAGAAGCCGGTGGTTGTCAAAGGTCCCCCCCCCTCCCATTAGTCCTGATGATATTTTCAAGCTTGATTTTAAAAGTTCAAGAGTTATGTGGACCATGGGGTTGTTACATGTAACAGGTGTGCAGTACCAGGGTTAAACCTCTCCATTTTAGGTGCTTTTGGTTTTTGTCTTTTGGCTAAATGACAGATTGTCGTCTGGCTGAGGGAATGACAAGCTAGGTGCATGGCCTCCAGGTGGCGCACAAGTGTAATTAATGAGTGAACAGCTTCACAACCAGTTCGTTTGGTTCAGGGTCTCTTTTTTTCCTTTTCTAAGAGTTGTTTAGCATGCCGATTGTTTTGGCTGACAACCGTTCTGCTGGCCTTTTCTTAGTTAGGGTGATATCATACCCAGATTTTGGCTTCTTGACTCACAAGAGCCTGGTGTTGATTGAATTGGGGAAGCCATCCAGGTAGCTAGGAACAAGGAGCCTCAACCTCAAAAAACACAAAAGAAAGCATGAAAAGTAAAATGTTGCTACAAGGCTAGACCCGCATCTGCTGACTGAGCTAAGAGGACATACAGAGTTAGCTAAACCTAATGTTACTAGAAGAAAAGAGAATCAAAGTGGATATGATTCAGAATCAGACTTTCAGTTCCCTTAGGGAGTATTTATATAGCAGACAAGATTTTTGTTATATTATTGTGTAGCAACAAAATAGAACTTGCTTGGAAATTGATGAAGTTCATCTTGACATTAATGTAAGAGCAGTAATGAAGCAGAATGAATTAGAAATAGTGGGGACTACATGCATTCCATGTTATACACAAATTTGTCTAGAAAGGAAGGTTAGAAATCATTGCATAAGATGATTGACATGTGACAGAAACCGAAGCCCAGTTGAGATTAGTTTCAGTAATTACTCGAGTGTAATTACAGGATGAGAGCTAAGTTTATGGTGTTTTGTTTTCTTTTTAGTTTTTGTCACAGAGCTTTGAAACTTCCAATAGTATTGATATACCCTACCATTTAATTTATTCCATCCATCTATCACTGTTTACAAAATAGTGTTTTTATGTGTTTGTGTACACTATTGTGTACATGCACACTCAAGAACACACATGCACTCACAAGTGTGCACAATCATACACACTGTGCTATCCAACATTTATTGACAGAAAATATCAGTAATTGATTCAGATAACCATAAGTGGTCATCCATTCCTACCTGGAATTCTGTTTTATGTTACATTATTGGTATAAATTGTTTGTAGTGTAGTTAGTTTCCTCATTAAAGGCACTTACTCAAGGTTATAGTCTAACGTTAATGTGGATTTACATTCCATTCAATAAGCAAGAGTCTTGAGAGGACACAAATGTATGGTCAACAAGCTACTGTAGTTAAATTTTTGTGATCCCAATCCTCTTTTTTGCTATTTCATCAAGTTAGTGTTTTGTGCTTAACTTTGGTGCTGTATAGGCAGATTATAAAATTTTTATAATTAATAATTATATTACTATGTTATTTATTTATATATCCAATGAATAAGCTCCTCAGTAACATAGTTGTGTGCAGATATTAATCCATTAGCACATTCTCGTAAAGCTGTTGATAAATATGTGCAATTATTGTCAAGTAACATTAACATTGGTGATGGTATTTAGCAGTAGCAAAGATAACATTATTGTAGTGGCTATAGTGGTGGTGGTGCCATATGCAATATAGGACAATGGTAGTTGCCACAGTGGGTTTTAAATAACCATTAACTTGGGTAGAGGTACACTTTCATGGGTGTAGAGCATGTTGGTAGCAGACTAACAATGTAGCTGACGCGTGTTTCTTGTTGCAGGGCGCGCCTGTGCAGGGGAGTTGGGCAGCTGGGGGCGGCGCGCCCTGCCTAGTCCCCCACAGGTAGTGGTCAGTATGGGGGGTGTGGTGGGTGCCTGGGAAAGGCCCATCATAGGCCAGGGGGACAGGGTAAGGGGTGGGTGTGACCCTGCTGCATCTGCTAGTGGTGGGGGATTGGGAATGCTGCTGGATCTTCTAGGTCGTGGGGATGAGCAGCTCCCTCTTGATGGCATGGCTGCAGTGGCAACACCTACTGGGGGCCGTCTTTGTCCAGTTTGTGGCAGATACATCAGTAACCCAAGTAACCTAAGGAAACATATGCACCGAGCACATGGAACTCGTACCTACTCTTGTCCAGCTTGCCACAAGGCCTATCGTGTGGCTTGCGATCTACGACGTCATGCTCTTGCCGCTCATAATATAAGAATGGAGTCATACCACCCTGGAAGTGCCACATCACCACCTTCACACTACCTAACCCATCAAATTTCATCCAGAAATATACCATGTTCAGACAGACTTGGTCCCGAGGGAGATACTCAACCCAATTCACAGCCACTGATACGTGCTCCCACCCCTGACCATGCCCCAACTTACAGCACACCTAGTAATCCCTCCTTGGGACCTGTGACAGCAGGCATTCCACCACACCTTGCCCTGTATGCTAATCTTAGTGAAAAGGAAGGTAGCACACCCTGTACAATGGCAGTCAAACACCCAAGTACCACCCTTACTAATAAAGGATCCCTCAAGCTGCACTTCTCCAGTGACCACCCTCATGCTCCTCTCAGTGACACGGGCACACGACCTGCTGCTCGTGTCTAGGATTAAAAAAAAATCTTATTTATTTTTGTTACCGTTGGGATGAAATATTAATGTAAAACTTAGGTAAAGAAATCAATTCAATTATATTTCATTCACCTGGGCTCTAGGAGACTCAAACCGTAGACCCCACACGTGTGAGGCCGAAGCTTTATCGACTGAGCTATTAAGTACTCTTAACAAAGAAAGTTTCCAGAAGCAGTATCCTGTTGCCAAACTGGAATTTTCGACTTTCCCTGACTACCACTGAAGCTCAGAGGAATTAGTGATCCACGTTCACGTCATATAAATCAGTAGTGAAGGATATCGAAAATTCCAATGTGGTAGCAGGATGCTGCTTCTGGAAACTTTCCTTATTAAGGCTACTCAATAGCTCGGTTGATAGAGCTTTGGCCTTACACACGTGGGGCCCACAGTTCGAGTCTCCTAGAGCCCAGATAAATTGAATGTTTATTTCAAATTACAGTATCTAATTCAATTATAGTTTTTGTCATTCATGCTTTAAAGTAATAAGTTAAATTTTGTTTTATCAAATATGCAACCTTTCTTTGCTATGCAAATCTCTCAAGCCATCCTGTTCACCTACAAGTGTATGAATACAGTAAATTATGCTTAATATATTCACTAGATAAAGGTACAGTTTATTTAATTTCAATTTAATTTGTTCAATCTTTACATTTCTATTTCTATATCATTATTGTAATTGTTTAGTTACTTTTGTCCTTTGGTGAAGTTATAAATTTTCATGGCTTATGATTATTCATAAGCCCCTTTCCCTTTTTTGTTTTAATCAAACTTAACTTTTTAATTAAACTGCATTGTTATAATTATTACAAATGTGCAAGTTTTGCTGTTTAATTACGTTTATATAGCTGATTTCCTCAACAAAAGTATTAATCATTATATTTTGACATAACCATATAACAGATACTTGGTAGAGGCTCTCACTTGACTATGCACCCACCGACTCCCTGCATCTAGGCTCCTGCTCTTTTGCTCTTCTTTTCCAAGTATTTTATTGTGATATATATTGTCAGTTACATGAACATTACTATACATTTAGCTTCAGTTCATGGTACAGGCACACACACATATATAAATGCTGTACAGGTACACACAAACAAATGTGCATACATGATAATAACACACAGGGATGAAGAAAGATAAAATAAGGATGAGGGATGTGTGGAGAGAGAAAGGAAGGATGGGAAGATGGAGAGAGGGTGGAGGCATAGATATTTCATTGACTCACCTCACTTGGTGGGGCCACATGAGCAACACAAATACGAACAAACTTGAATGGTCCCCAAGCCAATATGCAACTGGAAACTCCACACCCCAGAAGGATTTGAACCCAGACAGCCAGAAGTACTATGCTCCTTGGTGTACTTGGTACCTTAATCACTAGACCATACGACTGTACAAAAATCTTGGTAGCCGTGAGACTATTTATCCTAGATCCGACAGCTCTTGGTGGTTATCTTGGGCATAGATATTTCATCGAATCACCTCACTTGGTGGGGCCACGTGAGTAACACAGATGCGAACAAGCTTGAATGGTCCACAAGTCAATATGCAACTGAAAACTCCACACCCTAGAAGGATTCGAACCCAGACAGCCAGGAGCACTATGTACTGTACTTGGTTAAGGTACCAGGTACGCCAAGGTGCATAGTGCTCCTGGCTGTCTGGGTTCAAATCCTTCTGGGGTGTGGAGTTTTCAGTTGCATGTTGGCTTGGGGACCATTCAAGCTTGTTTGCATTTATGTTGCTCACGTGGCCCCACCAAGTGAGGTGAGTTGATGAAATATCTATGCCCAAGTTGACCACTGAGCGCTGTCAAATCTTGGATAAATAATCTCACGACTACCAAGATTTTTGTACAGTTGTGTGGTCTAGTGGTTAAGGTACCAGGTATGCCAAGGTGCATAGTGCTCCTGGCTGTCTGGATTTGAATACTTCTGGGGTGTGGGGTTTTCAGTTGCATATTGGCTTGGGGACCATTCAAGCTTGTTCGCATGCATGCATATATATATATATATATATATATATATATATATATATATATATATATAATGTTTTACCTAGTAGCCAGAATGCAGTTCTTGGCCTACTATGCAAGGCCCAATTTGCATAATAAGCCAAGTTTTCCAGAATTTCATTATTTTTCTCATTTTTTTCGTATGAAATGATAAAGCTATTTATTTCATTATGTATGAGCTAATTTTTTTTTAAATTTGTGTTAAAACTAACGTAGATATATGACCGAACCTAACCAACCCTACCTAACCTAACCTATTTTAACCTAACCTAAACTAACATAACTAAATCAATAATTTATGTTCTTAATATAATATATAAATAATATTTAAAATAAACCAATAGGAAACAATTTATTGAAATTAAAGAAAATGACTCGGCCTATTAGGCTAATCAGGCCTTGCATAGTAGGCCGAGAAGTGCATTCTGGCTACTAGGTACGACATTATATATATATATATATATATATATATATATATATATATATATATATGTATATATATATATATATATATATATATATATATATATATATATATATATATATATATATATAATGTTGTACCTAGTAGCCAGAATGCACTTCTCGCCTACTATGCAAGGCTCAATTTGCCTAATAGGCCGAGTGATTTTCTTTATTTGCAATAAATTGTTTCCAATTAGTTTATTTTAAATATTATTATTATATTATATTAAGAACATAAATTATTGACTTAGTTGTGTTAGTTTAGGTTAGGTTATGATAGGTTAGATTAGGTTAGGTTAGGTTGGATTGGTTAGGTTCGTTCATATATCTACGTTAGTTTTAACTCAAATTTAAACAAATTAACGAATACTTAATGAAATGAACAGATTTATCATTTCATAAGAAAAAATTTAGAAAATATATAAATTCAGGAAACTTTGCTTATTATGCAAATCGGCCTTTGCATAGTAGGCCAAGTACGACATTCTGGCTACTAGGTACAACATTACATTATTATATATATATATATATATATATTATATATATATATATATATATATATATATATATATATATATATATATATATATATAATATAATATAATACAAAAAAATTATTTATATTTCAGTTTTTTTTAGAGAGGAGATGGGAAAAGAGAGAAATGGTAGCATTTATCTTGAAGTTCACAACACTTTATCGCTTGTACCTGTAACTACATACAAACTTAAGCAGCTTGGCCAACACATCAAATATAATTACCTAAGTGTAATTACCTAAGTAATTAACTATGTGTGTTAGCCAAGCTGCTTATTAAATAATTTAGTAACAGAGTTAAAAATTATATTGGTGACTGCAGCTGTATGGAGGAAGATATAAATTATGTGATGTTATCATTGTTGACTAACGCATCATTATTATGGAAATGTGTCGGGAACTGATCAGCTGGTGATCACTTTTCATGGCAGTTTTCAACGTTTCGACATTAAGGATTTTATAAATGGTCCAAGATAAAGTTAGCCAATATTTAATATAAGGCATGAAGCACACTTTAGCTGTTAAGAAACTGCTTTCACACCCAAAGATATTTTATAAGAATGTATGTATGTAGTTCTCTTCCAAAGATTTTTTGTATCATATGTTTTAAGGTATTATCTTGTATCTTCCAAAGACAATAATTAGGCTAAGATTTCATTATATTGTCTGTTAGCAAGGTATTAGCTATTGATTCAGACTGTCCAAAGATTTTTTATATACAGTATTCCAAAGATTATAATTTTCTGGTCATACTTTTTTTTTAGATACTAACTTATTCAACTGGTTAAGGGCATATTTTTTTTACCTAAACTTTGCATTGTGGAAACATAGTTTTATATTTAATCTATTTTAATGTGCGACTTGTCTCGGGCAAGTTTGGAATCGTGATGGTTTTTAGAAATCATGAGAATAATAGTGTAACACCAATTTTTTTCATCTAAATGTTACTGTATTAAAAAGATTGTAAATACTTGAGTAAAGTTTCCATTTCGCTTTATAATTAATGTTGTATTATTTTCCACAACCTCTTTGGCATGTGTTATTTTAAATCATTGCATTATTATACTATATACAGGTATGAAGGATACATTTCATACTGTGTTTGTATTAAATGTTGTTATATGATGCTTTTGAAACTACTGATGCTTTTGGCATCCACAGCCTTCTCACTTAGCTTGTTCAAATGGTCTACCATTCTGCAAAAGAGAATCTTGTAATATTTTTTCTGCACCTTTGTTTCCTTAGGTGGAGTCTATAACCTCTCGTTCTTGAAGATGCAGGTTTCAAGAATTCTTCTTTGTTGATTTTGTCGATTGTCGTTCCTATTTTGTACGTAGCGATCATAATATGGATCATTTCATCTCTTTCTTTTATCTTCTAGCTTTGGTATATACCGTACAACACCTTTAGTGTGTCCTCATAGCTCTAGTTTTTCGGTTGCATGTCTTCACACACTTTTCAGTTTATTGATGTGCTTCTTGAGATATTTTCACCATACAACTGCTGCATATTCCAATTTTGGTCTCATAAAAGTTGTGAAGAATTTTGTATTCGCCATCGATGCATATAAAAGCGATTCTGAAGTTGGAAAGCATAGCATGTGTACCTCGTACAATGTTCTTAATGTGGTTTTCAGGTGATACTTTTCTATCCAAGGGCACCCCCTAAATCTCTTTATCAGAGTTCTTTACAGTACTGTATTTTCAAATAATTTGTATGTTGCATGTGGCCTATTTTCTCATATTACACATTTCTTGATGTTGCATTTATTCACTTTAAATTTCATCAGCCAAGTGTTGGTCCATACACCTACTTCATTTTGTCCAGGTCATCTTGAAGGGCATGGCAATTATCTAAGTTTCTTATCTTCCTTAGTAGTTTGGCATCATCAACAAGCATGCTCATAACTTCATCTCTAGATACTTCTATGTACTCTATATTGTTCTCTAAAATTATTGTGCCTGATCCTTGTAAACCATTTTGCAAAAAAACACACTTTGGAACTGTTCAGTGTTTCACACATTTCCTTTTCATTCTCTGTGAATCTGTTCCCCATTTTTAATCTCTGGATTTTAGCCTTTACATTCAACTAGTGTATAACAAATTTATAGAAAAAGCCTGGTTGTATTTTACATTTGTCACCTATCCCTTTCCTCAAAGTTTCTTTCTACCTCTCTTCTCACTGCCATGTAGTTGTTTCTTGTTTGTATTGCTGGTGTGCTTGAGGGTAAGGCCTCTTTCTATATTGATTAATTTTTTCTTTCTTTTTGTTCTCTGGCCCTCTTGCAATTCCTGTTGAACCAATTCTGTTTTCTAGTTCTGCATCTCTGCATTGGTGTAAAATATTTCCCCTTATCATATATCTCAGAATTGTTAGGTACATTAGATCACATGTAAAAGTTGACACACCATTTGTTAAAAAATTTGATTTTTCCATATACCTTGCATAAATGTGTACCCTAGGATTGTGCGTATAACAGGTTAACATTTGTCAATCAAGGTATTATCCTATATGTAGACACAACACCTTTACAAAATCGTCATAAATTTAAGGAAAATTTATATTATTTTAGGTAGTAAACAGTATTACTTCTAATAGTACAACAGTAGATCTGGACATTTAGGTTCAAATGTGTATCTACTTTACTGTAGCCTGCCCTGTCACTGGGATGCTTGGTGCTTGTAGTAAAACAGTACTGTACTGTATAATAGCGAGCATTATACATCTGTTGATGGGTATTACTTCAACATTATTAAAATGTATGCACAACACAGCAAGACTACAACTCTTATATTTCCTCACTTCCAAACATAATAAACATTTGCATCATGTGCCCCATCTGTTTACATGGTGTGAAATATGTTTCACAGACATTGCTGTCAAAATGTTTGGAACAAAGCAAATAGGATACTGGCAATTATTTCTATAAGTATCAGCAATAAACACCTAATATAATACTTGGAGTGATTAATGTAAGATAAACTTAACAAGAGACAGGGTAGCCAACATGGGTTGGCCAACAAGAGACAGGGTAGCCAACATGAGATTTCATTGTCTTGTGGGGAAGCATTGCTGACTGGTCCAAGACTTGTACAGATTTCTCTGAACAGCAGGCCAGCTACTCTCTAGCCAACACTCACTCACCCAACCAACCAGTTACCAAGCACTGAGAAAAATCAATCATCTAAAGTGTTTACCGTATATTATTAAGTTTATTTTTTTAATAAAAATTTATCAGTATTTTTTGTTTTTACTGCTCCTTTGTTATATTTCATGAATTGTGTTTTATTTTATAAATACAGTAGAGGGTATTGGTCAGGCTGAGCTGCAGTTGTATACAGTATACTGTATTGGCACTATTATCATAAACTTGGCATTGCTTGGATACTACCAGAATGTACAAAGTAAGGTAGTTATCTCAAAATTTAATTTCTAGTACAGTATAAGAAATTGAACTTAAAGTGCTGTATTTACTGATAAAGTACAGATCTAAGCTATATATATGGTAAGAGTGTTAATATGACGAACAAGCTCCAGTAAATATTTACACTTCATGGGGGTAGGCTGTGGTAGGCTTTTGATAAACAATGCTTTCAAATGCCAGTAGGCTATCGTTAATTTACAATACTGTGTGGCATATTTTATTGTATATATTTAACCTGCATCTTTTTTCATCCGTTATTTGACTCGTACTAAGCATGAATTTCATCCTTCTTAAACAGCCTTCATAAACAGTACTTGTCTAATAGTCGATCCATTAATTTTATCTTCAAAACAGTCTAAAGGAAAATTTGACATGAGGATATATGGTACATCTCATTTACTTCCTCGGCTAATAACATCATCTTTCCAATAGAATTGATTAACTCCTGCACTGCACACCTGTTAAATGTACCAAATATGGTTCTTAAAAAAAAGAAATAAAAGTGATTTTTTTTCTTTTGACATGTTAATTGACAATCAGGAAGCACAAAAATCCAAGTAGAAAAATCTCTACCTCTTGTGGTTTAGCTGTAGTAGCCCAAGAAAGTTGCATTTTTTCAGTTAGAAATGAGGTGAGGCACTCCACAGGTAACTGTGGATTCCCTCCAAACACACAACATAACTCTCCCTATTTTCCACTTGTTACAACTTGTAATAAAGTTGTTAAATCTTGTTACAACGTTTTTATAATGTATTAAAACATTGCTACAACTTGCTATATTGGTTGTTACAACTTGTTAGGTGTTAAAACTTAGTTGAACGTTGTAGCAATGTCGTAGTTTCGTCGTGTGTTTGGCGGGGAGTGCCACAGTTATCTCTTTTTATGTAATAAAATTTAGAACTTGATGAAAAAGGAAAATACAAGATGTCTATTACTGGCTAAGCTCTGTAACGGCATCTATCAGTGTAATGCCACATTTAACTCCCTTTTAGAGCAGAACTTTGCAAGTAGAGTGCTTCTGCAACATTTAATTTACAAATTTGTTTCCCATATGAATATTTGAGGTTTTGAAGAAGATAGATATGTATGTTTACCACATATTATTGCATATTATCTGCAGTAAAACAGACAAAAATGTTAACTGGGTAAATTACACACGAGTTTCGTTTTAACCACTTCACTGTGAGTTATGAATGTAATTTCAAGGTGGCTTTTATTCTGCCATGAATTTGATCTTATTCAGTAAAGAAAGCTCCTATAGCATCTATATTTCCTGTGCACCAATATGCTCCTGTAAGTCATACAGTAATACAAAAAGTTTATTTTACATTCAAACAGCTGTACATATTTTACTTGTAACCAATGAAGTGGTAAGATAAATTATTGGCAAGTTTGCAGAATTTTTTATTGTACAATTGTATATTCTTTTGGAGGAAAAATACATGTTATTGTAAATGCAAAGTAATAATACTTAAATACAATTTTGTGATTACAAAATATTAAATACAATATCTCAAATTAAGGGTAAATAGTATAGATATTGAATGTGCACTATGTTGTTTACTGTTCCCATATGATTGTCAATGGCCTTAACACTATTTTCTGGGGGGTGGGGGAGCCCCATATAGTTGAGGTTATCTTGAGAAGATTTTGGGGCATAGTGTCCCCGCGGCCCAGTCCTCGACCTGGCCTCCTTTTTGTTACACATCCCCAGGAAGCAGCCCGTAGCAGCTGTCTAACTCCCAGGTACCTATTTACTGCTAGGTAACAGGGGCATCAGGGTGAAAGAAACATTTTGCTCATTTGTCTCCGCCTCCACCTGGGATCGAACCCGGAACTTCAGGACTATGATTCCAAAGCGCTGTCCATACAGCTGTCAGGCGCCCCTGTCTAGTTCCCCGAAGCTATTTGCTGGGATGGTTACCATGTACTGGGTCACATCAGCCATAGAGTTCTAGAGCCCTACTGGGGACCCAAGCCAGAGCCCCCCCCCCCCCTCATAGAGACATGATGCAGTGACATTTATTTTTGCCACTTCACCGGGAAAGGCAACCATAAAGTCAGTGAGTCAAATCAAACTACTGCTGCTAGATTCAAAAAGAGACTAAAGCCTCAAAACTGACAAAAAAAACTCCCCCAAATATGTAAAACAATTGAAGTCTGTCAAAACTAGCATGAGCTTGTTCGCCCTACCTTCCCCACTCATTTAGAGGGAGGGTAGAGGTAGCCCACCGCCAGCCAACATCCCCAAGCTCAGTTCTAGTGCTGATGTTGCAGTTGCGAGGCCACCTTTCTCCCAAACTGGCTTTGATGTCCTGTTTATTCAGCTAAGTGGTATGGTGCTACCCTTGGCAGCTTTTCCTTACACTGCAGTGTAGCATGAGCCAGGTCTTCAATGTGTTTGGAGCTGCATATGCTCAGGCTGAGCTGGCATTTTTCTTCTCATTTCATGGTGTCCATTTCAGTCCGGAATTCCATCTCCCCAGCTTTCTTTTGGTTTTTCCTGCCTCCAGTTGTCAGGTTGGGAGTTTCATGATCTCTTCTGGAGATAGGCTTTTTATGCCTTTCGCCCTGGGGACATTATGTTTGTTTGCAGCTGGCTCCTGTTTTGGGCGAAGACTGAGTTGGTTGGCTTCTGGAGGGGTTGTTTGGTCATTGATGCTTGGTTGGTTCAGCTAGGGGTGCATCATGTATTGTTTGCAGTGGCACTACCTACAGGCCACCGATTCTGCTTTGGGGGATGGTTTGTGGATTGATCCTCTTTCTTAAGTCCCTTGTTCCAAGGCTACTTTTTCTGGGGTCATGTCTTGGGCCAAAAGTCTCGTCCTTGTCCTGATTCCTGTGGTGCTCCCTCCACCTCGGTAAGTTCCCATGTTTTCTTCCTGTTCCATGGGTATTTAGCATCAAGGAGCCACAAGAGGCTCCCCCAGAAAACCAGTGTTAAATGTATTCATCCAACACCAATTTCTGGATTAGCCCCAGTGGCTCCCCGATCCCCTTCCTCCCAGGTCGTCAGGTAGATGCCTACATTTGCCCTAGAACTGAGCTTGGTGATACCGACTGGTGGTGGGCTACCTTCCCCCCTCCCCAGCCAAATAAGTAGGGGAGGTGGGGTGAACGAGCTTGCACAAGTTACAAGAGACTTCAGTCATTTGTTTACATGGGAGTTCTTTCAGCCTGTTTTGAAGCTTTAATCTCCTTTTAAATCCAGCAGTAGTTTGTTTTGACTTGCTGCTTTTCAGGTTGACTTTCCAGGTGAGGTGGTGAAAATAAATGTCACTGCTTCTTGTGCCTCTTTGAGGGGGGGCTGGGATGTGGCTCCGGTCCCCAGTACTCCTACGGCTGATGTGACCTAGTAGATGGTAGCCATGTCGACAAATAGTTTCAGGGAGCTTTGGGGCTAACTGAGAAATTGGCATTTCATTATATTGAATGCTTTTCTTTTAATTATCTGCTTATACCATATTTAAAATAGATCATATTTTAACTAAAGTCATTAATTGACAAAGATACAGAATAATATTTGAGTGAGCAGGAGGCAGGGCATGCATTTAGGTGAAGGAGGGAGGCCCCCTCAGTGGTGTGTGGAAGTACAGTACCTACCATGTGAGCATGCGATTTCAAAATAAATTGGCTCATAATTAAAGGAATTTCTTATGTAGTACAGTACTCTTTTTACTTTTCCATATAACATATTCCATTATTGGCAGATAAATACAAAACTTTGAATCAATGTACTCTACAGATATTTTGCACTATTTCTTAATGTAAATAAGGAGGAGACATGCCCTTCTTGTTTTTGTGTTCTTTTCTTAACAAGTTCGTTTGTTGTTACTGGGCTCTTTCAGAAGAATGGAGAGAAAATCAGCTTTGACCAAACTTATAGAAAGTTTTACTAAATGTATTTCTGAGAGCTAATACATTATATATTGCTGGTTTAGAGAAGGTGAGAAGGATTTTTGTCTATATTTTTATTGTAATTCATATTGCATAGTTAAATATTTAATAGCTACCAATTATTAGTTAGGAATATTGCACAATGATTGTTAAGTGATTGCTCTAAGTTCAGTATGCAGCAGTACATTTAATTGGCCACTTTCCCGGATAATAGTAACCGATATGCTTGTACTTCTAAAGAAGTGTCAAAATGTTAGAGGAGTTAATGCTGCTCTGTTTCTTGTGGGATCTTGTAGCACTTACCAGTAATCCTTCAAATACAGAAGTCAGTCATGGACGATCATACCATTTCTGACTCCACTGCACAAGCCAGTGAGGGATGATCTAAAGTACTGTATTAGATTTAAAAGTTCCATGTATACAGTGGGCTAATGTTTGCTTCTTCAGGCCTCCTGCGTGTGATGGCCTCAGTATTGAGTGACTGGGTAGCACATGCTGCAGCAGCTCACCACTGCTGTGCAGCTTGTGCCCACACCATCACTTAATAGTGATGAAATACATAATTGTGATTATTTTTCAATACTAGTGTTGTGATTATTTTTCAATACTAGGGGAGCCGGTCGACCGAGCGGACAGCACACTGGACTTGTGATCCTGTGGTTCTGGGTTCGATCCCAGGCGCCGGCGAGAAACAATGGGCAGAGTTTCTTTCACCCTATGCCCCTGTTACCTAGCAGTAAATAGGTACCTGGGTGTTAGTCAGCTGTCACGGGCTGCTTCCTGGGGGTGGAGGCCTAGTCGAGGACCGGGCCGCGGGGACACTAAAGCCCCGAAATCATCTCAAGATAACCTCAAGATTGTTGAAGATCCTGACTGATAAAGATTATGTTCAAGGTTTAGATATCAGTGAACACAATGCTGGTTTTGATGTTCACAGCAGGAGGCAGACATCTACAGCACACAGCTGCGTTTTCGTGCATCTACACACCCTGAAACGGGACCTTATGCTTCTTTAGAAAATAAGCTCATGTAAAATTATTCATATTGATGATTTAGTGACTAGGATTTTGATATTAATAGCAGTGTTATGGCTAGAGTTAGCGATGTGCATAGTATATTGGGAGGAATTTTGCAGTCAGGTGGCGACATCAGCTGAGTAGCGTGTGGTGCTATGCTGTGCTTCGATTTCATTACCACATCCACCAGAACTGCTTAGTAGTTCACTGTGGTGCATAGTGATGTACAGTGTACAGTATTTGATGTATTTGTGGTGTATTTCTGTATTACAAATACTGTAATATTATTGACAGCCCAGTGCAAATATTACACTTGATAAATGGTAAAAGCATTACAGATACAAATAAAATATTATACTGTATATTAAATGCATGCAGTTGCAGTTTCCCACAAAATATGTGGGGGCTAGGCTGAATGATAACAGGTTATGAAATTATCACACCCACTAAAACTGCTTAGGTGTTTGTAATGGTGCATGAAAATGTAGCTATATATAACATGTATATGCAGCATAATACTGTAAAGGCATAAACACTATGTTTTATTGTTCTGAGAGTATAATATTGTATGCATATTAGTGATGCAAATATATTTGAGCATTCCAATGTTCCACACATTTTATTACATAAATTTCTCAAATTACTCTCTTGAGTAATATTTCTGCAAGAAAACAGAAAAACAAAAGAGACATTGAAATAAATATCTAAAATTATCTTGAGAGCAACTCTTGCCCCATGAAGAGACCAAGACGACTGCCACTGGCCTGTTGCTTCATGAATGCTTGTGAATTGTGATGTCATTGCGAAATTTCTTGCTTCACTGCAGCCAAAGTAAGTCTCATATACCATATATCTTGGCCCATGAGACGACACTTGAATCTTAAACAAAAAAATCACCCCAAAACCAGGGGTCATCTTATAGAACAGGTACAAAAGTAGGGGCCTTAAAATTCTACTCAAATAACATCTTATAAAAGATTTTTAAGCTATGTATTAGATTGTGAATACAAAAACACTAACTTCAGAATCCCATACAATCTTTTGTAACTATGAGCCAGAGAAGGTTGCTAAGGTTTTCAGTTTTGAAAACAGCTCTTGTAGTGTCCACAATTTTTATTTTGCACTGAAATCCAATTGTTGCTGGGTGTTCAATGACCTAAACTTCACAGATGATTTTGGTGTTTTGGGGGGTCGTCTTATATGGCCAATATGAACTAAAACCATGAAACTCAAACTGAAATTTGGTGGTTGTCTTCTCTCATAGTTGCCTTATCTGCTGATATGTATGGTAATTGTTTTTGTTTATTTTTTCCCTGTTCAGGGAATGTATTTTAACAATTTTAGAAAGATAATTTTTTTAATTGATATTTCTTACACACTGGGGGAGGAGGGGCATGTCAACTGTAAACAGGGATGCAGTGCAGGGGGTTAATGCCCTTGTATGCAAGGACTGATTTTTGTAATTCTAGTAAGTAATCGGATTACGGTCTAAGATTGCTGGAATTGCAGGCTGGTTTGTCGTGCTGAAATTTCTTGGTCTGTTTGACAGACAAGTCCCTCTCGAGAGGTACTGTATGTCATGCAGGCTAGATCTCCTTGAAAAGTTTGTGATCAAATTACATCTCTGTTGGGTGTTTGGGGACTTCTTGCAAGTGCTCTAAATGCTGATGAGACCCAAGAGGCTGGTTAGGTTGGTTTTTGTGAATATAATTAGCCGGGTCTCATAAATTTCTAAAGCTTAATAAGCAGAATAGGTCTCTGTATACTTTGAAGAAAGAGTCTGATTATTTTGGTAATAATTATTTTTAGAAATCATACCATGTTTGAACTAGAAAGGCATGCATTTTAGATCTTGATACTGCAAGGATAAATTATTTTTTCAATAAACTGTTTTGGTGTTAATTTACTTAAACATAAAATTTTGTGGACATATTATTTAGCTGAACATTGTCTTTTCAAAACCAAGCAAAGTGTTTTTTGTGTGTAGGGAGCGGCTTGGGAGACAGTCCAAGGTTTCCTGGTAATTCATGTAGTCTTACCTGTTAAGGAAAGTTGCATAGTCATGACTATGATTTGGAGAAACATTACTGCAATTCTGTAAGAATAAGCGTCTTCTTAGTGATTATTTATCATCATCTATCCTGTTTTACATATGATGAAAAGTAAGCACAAAGTTCTTAGGGTTGTGAAGTCAATATTAGCCAATTTCTTTCAACTTAATAAGAAATATATCTGCCTCCAAGTGAGAATGCAGCTTTACCAAGATTATATTATAATGGTTATAAAATTCAAATATAGTACAGTAGTTGCATATTTCAGCCTTGAGTACTAAATTAGGGAGAACATAAATAACTGAAGTGTCATACTATATTGATGTATAGCAAATAGTATAAGTCTAGGGGGAGTCTCACGTGGACATTATTAACATAATCTTTATATGTATATTTCATTGTACATTATAAGGACACAGAGACTGGAAGACTGGGTGTAATAGATGTATTTTCTTGGTTTCTTTACAGATGGGGCGGAGGGTCTCTTCGGTAAGTGATTTTTCTCATCATAGCCATTCAGTTAGGGTATTAAGCACTCATATTAGATAATACGCTCACTGTTGTCAGCTAAGCAAGTCACCTTTATTGTCACCTATTATAATTTCTTACGACTTGAATTTACATATTCACATTAGCCAAGTATCCCTGTATCAATAGACTCAAAGATATTAAAGCAACACAGTACTGTACTATGACATGATTGTGTCAGCTTGTAGATGTGCATGGATTAGCTTTTGTGTCTGCAAAGTTTTTAGGCAAGTTTTTGGAAGGGAATATCACCTGTTCAGCTTGGCACACAAGCAGTATTATCTGATAACGTTAGATATACAGTACTGTATTTATGTACTGATTTTGAGAGATTATATAGTATAGCCCATTTTCAGTAACAATTAAATGAGTGATTTTTACTCTGAAATTAAAATTTTCCATGGAGATTATATAATTTGCACAATACACTATAACAATAGATTGGTTAAAATCATCTTAATTTTCACAAAATTCATTACATATTATTTGATTTATATATGTAAGAACAAGTTAATATAACAAAAGCAGCCATTTGCTCATTGATTTGCTTAGTGACCAAGATGATTTATTTTCTCTTTATTGGGTGCCATGCTTTTGACCCTATTGAAAACTAGCATCATTGTACTTACCCTTCCAGTCTTTGTATCCTTATCAAATTAATCTGAAGAAATATGTGATTGTCCACACAGTTTCCTCCCCCTGTCTTAGCTGTTTTTAAACATTATGTGGTATAATATTGTATATTGTCATTTAGTTCAAAGTTTTTAGAAAATTATTAATGGCTTTTATTGGGCTGAACTTAGAATATATTAATGTTAACAAATTGAATTGAAAAGCTTATTTAAATGAATTTAACAATTGTAAAGAAATTTTATTTGAAAATTCAAATTTAAAGAGATTTTATATATTCAGAAGTTGAGCAAACTTTGATTAGAACACCCTGTGCTTCATCTCAGTGTTCACATCTGTTTTTTACAGCCAACATCCGATATCCTCATGGCCTTGAATATAAGCGAAAGAGGACAGCCTTCACTAGACACATGATCCTTGAGCTTGAAAAGGAGTTCTTAGTCAATCAGTACCTCACAGGGGGGCGGAAAAGGGAGATAGCCCAAAGATTGCGTCTCCCAGAACAGCAAGTCAAAATTTGGTTTCAGAATAGACGGCAAAAGTGGAAGAAGGCTAACAAAGGAAGGAAATCTGGTAACAGTTCAAAACAACCCACTTCAGATCAAAATATGCCATCACAGCCCCAGAGTGCACAGGCACAGCTACCAGGACAACACCATCAACACCTCACACAGCAACCACGTTTCTCACAGCAGCAGCCATATGCTGAGCAGCATCATGCCAGTCAGCATGGACCACAACGACAGCAGTTCCAACAGCAAACAGGGCAACAAAGGGGTACAGGTTCAGGAACTGGGCAACAACAAGCAGCACAACAGCCACAAGGACAGAGTTGGCCAAGCCATTCTTCGGCTTATCCTCACCTAGGGGGTAGGATGGTACCTCCTGCCTTGGTCCCCATCTCTGTGCCGTATCCACACAGTGCTCCTGAAACACGATCCCAAGCACAAAGTCCTGCTTGGTCACCCAGCTCCGGAGGCACACGGGACTCAAACCAGTCAGGGCCGCCCCGTTCTTCTAGCTTTGATTCCCTTCTTTAGTGCATATAATTATGCTAATACTGAACTTTATTTGTAAAGCCATGGCTAAAGCTAGACTGATGTCATTCCCAGAGACTCCTCCTTCCCACCCTGTCCTGCTCTTTCTTTGGCTGCAATTTCTTGAGCATCATTGAGCAGGACAACCCATTTGTGGAAGGTGGATCAACCTCCTAGATGGGTGAAGGAGGTAATAGAGTTGTCTCAGGTCTTGGTGTCTTTGTTACTGAAGACTATTGTAAGCCTCGCAGACATGTGCCGAATGCTACAGATGGGATTAAAAGCCCTGTGAAACAAATATTTTATGTTAAATATACTTTACCATTATTTAAACATTTTGGTATGTACTGTATCTTTTATTATATAACTAATTCTTCTTGAGATAATAAAATGTTTTCATTTTCAGTAAGGTCCTAAACTGTAAAGTGCTTACAAAGTCTGAAATGTATAAAATGACAGTTGCAATAGCCTTGAGCAGCATCTCATTTGGGGATGTTTCTGCCCATGGCACATTTCACAGAACCTCGCAGGCCATTTATAGGCCACTTTACATCCCATCATTTACTTATAAAGCCCTGCGCTATATAAAAAATTGATTCTTGGTAAGAATCTTTATAGATAAAATACAGTTAAAATAATTTTGATGCATTACAAATTTGCTCTATTTCTGTTCAAACACAACACCTTATTGCATTTTTTCAGTTTTTTCCATATCTTGTTTTTATATTTTTCACAGTAGGTATTTCATTTTGTGAATTTAAGAGATTAATTATAATTACTGTATGTTGAAAAGGTATCAATATTTCCATCTTTTACATCTCTTCAGTGATAATATAAATTTCCATCCTTGAAAAACTTCACTGTGTCATAGAGTAAAATGCTTGAATTGTTGATCTTAATTGCTTAAAAAAGTGCTTAAAGAATATTAGTAGAAACTCACTAATGTCATCAAAACCAGTGAAATAATTTTGTTAGAAAACATTATAAAAATAATGTATTTTGTATCTTCATTATCCTGGTTAATAAGAATCTTGATTACTTCGTGAGTAATATACAGTACAATATATTAGGAAACAATTCACGAACTTCAATAAACCAAAGCAAGGTTATCATATTGTTTGTTGTGACAGTGTATTATAAACCTGCCAATACCATTTCCACTGTAAGTTATGTTTATGGAGACAGTTATCAACAGTTAAAAAACCAAAGTGGATTTAAGAATGAAGGTTAGAAAACATTGAATACTGTATTTGATAGCATAAAGTACACACAAGCAACAGTTTCTTTTTTTTTTAACTGGGTACTGGATTTCGATCACATATAGTACTGTATTGCACTGTATTTTAAAAGCACTTGTACAGTAACATAATAAAGAATTCATTACAAACTCCTGCTAGCAGTTTGAGTAGAGCTGAACCATTTACAAATCTGAATATATTTCCTATACAGCATATTGTATATTAGATACATTATTAATAATTCCAATTAGATTTTTCCTTTGCAGTTTTTAACTGTTAAATCTGATTTTTTATATAAATCTAGTAGGAATTTGTTTGAGGAATTTAACTTTAGTTCAAATATATCCAGCAGAGGATTGTGTGATTTTTGTATTGCACCTTTTTCACTAATTGAATGAATATCCTGTTTATGCATAGATTTAAGTTAAATTAAGTATGACTTCTCATAAAAGTAAGGAGCACTTTTATAATCAAGATCATTTTTTGATAATACGTATAATAACTGGCAGTGTTTTGAAATCAGCTTTTTATCAAGCTTTTAATTTACCGGTACTTATTTTTTAAATACAATAGTTGTTTTAATATTAACAAATATTTTGATTGAACTATTATAATTAGGGCTATCATTACGATGTTCAAACATGTCCCTTTTTTCTGAAATTATACAAGTTTGAGTTGTATTTGTGTGTTATCTGTCCATGTATGCCTGTATATAGATATAGGTTAGATATATACAGTACAGTATTTCCATGTGCTATACAACAAAAGCAGAATACCATGGAAATTTTGGTAAGGTAATAAACCAGTTGCTCTTATTTGTTGTTTGAAGAACAATTATGGGAGAATCCTAGATTCACTTCAAGAAGCTCCTCTCAATGGTCACCTCTCCTCCTCAGATATTTATTTTACATGGCGATACATGCTCTGGAGCTTAATTTAATTGTCGTCACCCGTATCATTGGTTCACAAACCTCCCTAAGACATCATGTGTTTTGCTCTCTGCTGCAATGCTGCCTACTCCTTGTCTATTTGAGTTCCTTTAAATGCTGCATACAATTGTATCATTGAAGATGGAAATAACAACTAGATATTGTATAACATTTGCAAGATACCCAGACTCATTTATAAGGGGCACAGAACATGTTCAAGAGTAAAAGGTTGTATTCCTCATACCTTTTTAATGTGAGAAAATTATGTACATCATGAGGATCACATGAGAAACATTATGTACATCATGAGGATCACATGAGAAACATTATGTACATCATGAGGATCACATGAGAAACATTATGTACATCATGAGGATCACATGAGAAACATTATGTACATCATGAGGATCACATGAGAAACATTATGTACATCATGAGGATCACATGAGAAACATTATGTACATCATGAGGATCACATGAGAAACATTATGTACATCATGAGGATCACATGAGAAACATTATGTACATCATGTGAAACATATGAGAAATATTATGCACATCATGAGGATATCATGGGGAACACACAAGAAACATTATTTACACTTAAGAATAATGAGAAACATTATATCATGAGGAACATTTGACAAAAAACATTGTATACAGCATGAATGACCATGTGAGAACCATTATGTACACCATGAGGAACACACGATAAACATTACGTGCACTAGGTGATAAACATTATACACATTTGAGAAACATTGCATACATCGTGAAGCAAATTTGAGAAACAGTATATACATCATAATGGTCATGTGAAAAACATTATGTATGTTATGTGAGAAACATTATGTACACCATGATGAGCATGTATAATGCACATCAATGTGTACATCATGAGGAACATGTGAGAAATATTGTGTGCATTATGTGATAAACATTAAGTACTTCATGTGATATCAATTACATACAATATGTGAGAAATGTGTAAATCATGTAGAAAAACAGTATGTAAATCATGTGAAAAGCATTATTTGCATTACATTAGAAACAGTATGTACATTGTGAGAAACATTATGTACATAATGTAAGAAACATTATGTATATTATGTGAGAAACATTATGTATATAATGTGAGCAACTGTATGTTCTTCATGACAAACATGTGATAAAAATTATGTACTTCATATGAGAAGTTGTACACATTACAATGATCATGTGAGAAACATTATGTGCATCATGAGGAACATGTGAGAAACATTATGTACACCACAAGAAACACGTTAGGAATATTATGTATAGTACATCAAAAAGAACAACATAGAAACATTATGTACAACATGAGGAACATGTGAGGAACATTGTGTACATTATATGATAAACATTTTCTACATCGTATTGAGAAACATTGTATACATTTGAGATACATTATGCATACCATGGTAGAAACATTATAATATTAATAATAATAATAATGTTCAGTATGCACATAATGAGAGAAATATCATGTTCATAATGTGAGAAACATTATGCATGTCATGGTAGAAACATTATGAACATAATGTGAGAAACATATGCATCATGTTGTGAGAAACATTATGTACAAAATGAAGAACATGTGATAAATGTTATGTACATCATGAAGTACCGTGACGTACATGTTATGTACGTCACGGCTCTTGTGGATTTGTTCATGTTAGAAACATGTTATATATGATGATACATGATGAGGAACATGTGAAAAACATTGTGTGCATCATTAGTAACATGCCAGAAACATGCACATCATTAGGAACATGTGAGAAACATTATGTACACAATGAGGAACATCTGAGAAACATTATGTACATAAAGGGGAACATCTGAGAAACATTATGTACATCTTGAGAGAAGCATTAGGTACATGTAAATAGCATTAGGTACATCAAGACGAATATGAGAAACATTGTGTATATCATGAGGAACATATGAGAAATATTATGTACATCATGAGGCAGTTTTAACAATAATCCAAGCTGATATTTGTATAAGTTTCCATGTATATAATCAGGATCTATCCAGATTCTTTATCTTTACCATCATCAAAAAATTATTTGAAATAAGATTTTAAGCCATCATTTTAAGGGTTGCATTGTGGTAATGTCATGGTATTCTTGAAAATTAGAGTGTTCTATTGGTGAAACCAACAATAACAGACATTAACAAAATTTACTTCTCCATAATTCTGTACAGTATAGGAATAGTTTAATAATAGATGAGAAATAGCTTGACAGAATGCCGAACTGAAGGTGCTGGTGGAATATTGTTGGTCGTGTTAGTATGCATGGGCATCGATTGCTGAGGAACTGGAGATTTGTCCAATTTATCATATGTATCACATTAAAATGACACCTTACTCTCTTTTTCTCATTCTTGTTTATATGTGCACATAGTGATGACAATTAAACAGAAATCTAATACAGTATTGTAGAACAAAAATTATTATTGCACATGTATTTTCTTTCCAATCATCAGGGAATTCGGTGTTCGGCAAGTTTTAAGATACATGCCCATCATTTAATATATAATTCCCTGTTTTAGTGTCAGAATATTTTGAGTCATTTTGGCCTGTATGTGTGTTCCATATGTCCATTCTCCATACCTGAGTAGTAATCGATGTCCATGATGCTGTCTTAAGTGATTTACAGTTACATAGCTATAAGTAATTTATAATGATTTAAATTGAATTCAGAAAAGGAAGTATGTGATCTGTAATAGTATATCCACTGAATTATTGACACCTGTATAAATATAGAAAGAGAACAAATACAGTAGTGACAGTATACTGTATTATGGTGATGCCTATACAAAAGTTCCTGTAGAAAATCAATACTGAGTAGCAATCTTTCATACTACGCATCTTTTATTGCCTTACTAATTAGGGAATCATGCCATTTTTTATGATAAGTGATGGTAATGATACCAACAAAATGTATATATTTGTTAATTTTATTTGAATTAAAAATGCAAATGGTAACCATAAATGACTTGCAATCAAATGCACAATTATTTTCAACCAAATAAGTATTAGTATAGGCCAACGCATGCCCTGTTTTATAATATTTAAGTGTTCATGGTATTGATATATTCATGAAACGGTATAAATATAGACTTAACATAAATATGTACAGTAAGAACATAGAGAATTAAGTCACAGTTAATGTAATATTTTTAAATATTGTAAATTGTAAATTATACAACAAGTAGATATGTTGTAAGTTTTGTTTTAATAATTAAATCTGTATCATTAAAATTGTATTATGTCTAAATTATGAAATGTCTTGATTTTTAAATAAAATACTTCAGTAAATCATCTGTTTCATTTATTATTTTTGTAATACCAAAATGAAGTACATGCGTGCCTTGCACAGCACTGATTTCTTACAGAGCTATTTCTCTCTAAAACATTGTCTAACAAAAAATAAATCCCTTACAACAATGAATACTCACCTATTTGTGCTTGCGGGGGTTGAGCTCTGGGATTGAGTGTGTATGTTCAAGTGTAAGCGGTTGTGTGGGGAGGAGTATGCTTACATATCAGTGCTTATTCATCAGTGACTATGAGGAAGTAAGGTTTAGCTCTATGCCCTGCCTACTAACCTTTTTGTACTTGTTGTAGTTGTTGCATTATAGCTTAACTATTCTGACATTCAAATTCTTTATCAAATCTGGCTTTTAAAGTTGTGTATGGAGGAGGCATCCACAACTTTTTCTTTTAGTGTACTCCAATTGCTGACCACCTGTGCAGGGGATAACTATTTCCTTCCATTTCTTAGTCTCATTTGTGATTCTACCCTCACTGTCTTTTTTGTCCTACTTTCTCTCAATTTAAAGAAGCTGCCCTGGTCCACCTTCTCTATTCCTCTCAGTGTCTTGTATATTGTGATCATATCTCCTCTGTTTCTTCTGTTCTCCAAGGTTGTGAGATCCAGTTCTCTCACCCTATCCTCATAGCTTTATCCTCTTAACTCTGGCACCAGTCTTGTTCCAAATCTCTGTATTTTTTTCAACGAGTTATGTTTCACAAGTTACAGATTCCAGACCAGTGCTGCATATTCCAATATTGATTTGACAAAAGCTGTGTAGGTTATCTTGAAAGTCCTGATTTAGGTTTCTAAATGACGTTCTAATGTTTGCCAGCGTTCCATATGCTGCCAATGTCACCCTGCCTATAGTGTATTTGTTTAATTGTTCTCATGTAATTGTGCTTGTGGGGGTTGAGCTTCAGCTCTTTGATCCTGTATCTCAACTGTCAGTCAACTGGTAATTAACTAAGTGTAGTTACAGGATGAGAGCTACACACATGGTGTCCCGTCTTCCCAGCACTCTTTGTCGTATTACGCTTTGAAACTACTGGCAGCGTACAGGTTCTAGATCCTATTGGGGGGGTCTATAGTCTCTGCATTTGAAATTGTATGGAGTCTGCCTCCACCACATCATTGTCTAGTGCATTCCATTTCTTAACTATTAAGACACTATAAAAATTATTTCTAATGTCTGTGGCTTATTTGGGTATTCAGTTTCCACCTATGTCCTTTGTGTGAGTATTACCTATTCTAAATAGTCTGTTTTATCTACTTTATCAATTCTCCTGAGAATTTTGTATGTGCAATTATGTCTCCCTGAACTCTTCTGTCTTCCAGCGATGAGAGGTTCAATTCGTGTAGCCTTTCTTCATAATTCATACCTTGTACAGTAATTATGGGACTAGTCTGGTGGCATACCTTTTAACCTTCTCCAACTTCATCTTGTGCTTCATTAGATATAGGGTCCATGCTGGCTTGACATGTGAGATATACAAGGTTCCGAATGATTCCTTACGCAAATTTTTAAAGGCAGCTCTTATGTTAGACAGTCATAAATACTGCTAATGACACTATATACTCATATATAGTGTGGGCTTCAGGAGATAGTTTTTGGTTTGTTATCAACCCTTAGATCTTTCTGTCCATTTCATGAAGGATTTATTTTCCAATTTCGTACATTGTGTCTGGCCTGCTCAGTAAGACAATAATACAGTAAAATCCATTTTAATTAAGAACTCGCCCACCTCTTCAGCAGGATGTGTATTCTATCCTTTGCAAAGACTGTGACTTTAAATACATTGGATAGATGAGCAAAAAACTTGACATGTATCTTCCAATATCGATATTATATAAGGACTTCACAACAATCTAGTGCAAAGTTCCTCCATGTTAGCCTTGCCAATTGATTGGAATGCCTCAAAAAAGCATAGTCCATTGCAGTGGCTTTGTCGAATTAAATCTGATTGAGCCTGCCTTAATCAGGCACTGCCGCAATACATTAAATGTTAGCCCTAGTTTGTTTTATCTCGATGGTGATTGCCAGTATTGCACGAATGTTCAAGTTAGTATAGCCTTCCCCTCTCTCCCCTCTGCTTGTGGACTGGCATTTAGGTCATTATTGTAAATGCATTAATTCCTCTGCCATGTACTTTGTGGCATAGTTAAGTTTACGTAAAACTATATATTTTCTTTGCCCTTTATTCTTTGGCTTCTGTTATTTGTAATTTGAACCATAGGAAGTGAAAAAATGTGTATCAAGGAGTGGTGAAGCAATATTAATGCTATTTTCCTTTATGTCTTGTGAAGGCATTTAGTTTTTTCTTGCCCTGTATGTTGTGACACTGCAGTTGGGTACAATTTAGCTATTGTTGCTCTAGAATAATCTTCTTGGAAAGAGCAAATACAGTATGTGTCATTTTACTATTGAAAGCGATCCAGAGAGGATCGAAAAACTTTTAGCAATACAGTATTTTGAACCTTTGAAATGTGGTTTATTCGCCATCTAAATTGACCAAGCGATTATTGATCATTTCTTGCATGTTTATATACTGTATAAGGAAGACATCAGAGTTAGGGAAGATGTGATCACCATACATAAAATTCTCTGGCAAATTTATAAGGCAGGTAAAGAAAGATTATTCAACACAGGTGGTACTTGCACAAGGGACACAGGTAGAAACTGAGTACCCAAATGAGCCACAGACATTAGAAAGCACTTTTTCAGTGTCAGAGTAATTATCACATGGAATGCATTATGAAGTGGTGTGGTGGAGGTAGACTTAATATGCAGTTTCAAATGTAGATATGATAGAACCCAATAAGTTCAGGAATCTGAACAACAATCAATTGACAGTTGAGAGGCGGGACCAAAGAGCCAAAGCTCAACCCCCACAAGCACAGTAAGAGGAGTACTCCTAGGTTAGGTTAGTACGCATCTGTTCTAACTGGCAGAAAGATGAGGGCGGTAATTAGCAGCAATGCCTGTGACTGGAGGAGTGTTACTAGCAGGGTTCCACAGGGTTCACTTCTTGTGCCAGTAATGTTCATCGTCTACATAAATGATATACCAGAAGGAATACAGATTTATATGAACATATTCTTTCCCCCATCCCATGTCAAATCCTTATCCTGATCCCTTCCCAGTGCCATATAGTCTCAATGGATTAGCTCTCTCTCCTAATAGTTCCCTTCCCTTCCCTTGCTGATGATGCTAAGCTACTGGGGAAGACAGGAGACCTAGACAGTTGTCATGCCCTTCAAATTGGCTTAGATAAAATAAATACTTGGAGCACCATGTGGCAAATGGAATTCGATGTGAATAATCCAGTGTTATAGAATGTGGAATAGGATGTTGTTGTTTAAGATTCGCTACCTGGAACAAAGTTCCAAGCAGCACGGGCTATGGTGAGCCCGTAGTGAGGGAAAATAGTACAAATTATGTGGAATGGAATTAAAGAATTCTAACAAAGAAAGAGATCTAGAGGTGGTACTGGATAGTAGTTTGTAATGGTGGGGACGGCGACAGTAACACATTGTGGCTTGTATTGGGAAATGACAAAATGAGGGGAGGGACAGGCAAGAGAGAGAGATGGGGGGGGGGTGAGAAACAGAGCCCCTGGTGTAGACGGCTCCACACCAGAGTCCAGGTACACTCGTCCCCCCCACCCCCCACCCTTTCCTCCCAAAATCGCTTTAATTATATGGATGGTGAAATTTTTTTGTCCTAATAAACATACATGAACTTGATGGCGAAATACTAAAGAAACTGTTCGTGACTTTTGTGAGACCACAATTGTAATATGCAGCAGTTGTACGGTGCCCATATCTCAAGAAATACATCAATAAACAAGAAAAGGTGCAAAGGCATGCTGCAAAAATGGCTTCCGGAACTGAAAAATAAGTTATGAAGAGAGGTGTTAGGAGAGAAGAGAGGCGTTAAATATGCCAAAGTTAGAGCATAGAAGAAAAAAGGCGAAATGATCGCCACTTACTAAATAATAACAGGAATCTACCAAATTGACAAAGAGGAATGCCTAAAACAGGCAACTTCAAGAATAAGAGGCCATAGATTCAAGATAAGGAAAGAAAGGTGCCGAAAATTTTGTAAATTTTTCTTTTGCAAACAGAGTGGTAAACGGTTGGAACAAGTTAAGAAGAGGTTGGCGGAGGCCAAAATCCCAGTAATTTCAAAACATATGACACAGTGCTGGGAAGACGGAACACCACGGGAGTAGCTCTCATCCTGTAACTATACTTAGGTGTAGTTACACACTCACTCAAACTCAGGTTGGGAGTTCCTTCTGCTTGAATCACTGGCTTACTCCAGATGTTTTTCTTGTCGACCCTTTCACCGAAGACATTCTCTATTATCTCTGTGACTCATATGTCTGCTAAGAATATAATTGAACTCGCCGTACATTAATAAGAAGGAACTTGTTCAGAGGGCACTGAATAAACTGAACGAGTCAGATAAAGTTCCACTGGAAGTTGACTCTACATTGGATCAAAAGCAGTTGTGATAAAACTTACAACTGTAGGGGTCAATGTACAGATGGCGAGTGGAATCCATTAACTGAAGCTAAACCTCACAACAACAGCTAAGTGAACACACATGCGCCTAATGAAAATACGCTGTATCAGATGATTTTAATAGGCTGCAGAACTACTGTTAACTCTAAAAACTAATAATTATGTTTCATTTTATGGAGAAGACCGGAGGTGACAAGCATATTAGCTCAACTCCAAAAGACCACAATAAGGTACCCACACTTACCGAGATTTATTGTTCTGAATTAACCGGTAAATTTGAGAAATGACTAATTTACTATACAAATTGTTCCGAAGATATTTTAATTTATAAGTCAGTATATGACTTACGAAGAGAACCTAAGAGGAAGCTAAAGTTTAGAAGATATGAAGAGGCTTCGTATAAATCTACATAATGGACAATAAGACACATCGCAAATAATGTTAACTCCAGTTCGCCTCATAACTGATCAATCAGAGGTTGATACGAATTTAATCTTTGCGCATGATTGGTTGAAATAGAGCGCGCATGCACCTGGCGTGTGTAATCGGGTAGAAGCACAGTAGTTCAGTAAGAATGGAAACAGTCCTAGTACAACACGGTTTTTCTCCTTTTTTTGCAGGTGAGACGGACCTGAGAAAAGCCTACGACAGAGAGAGAAAGGTGTGCCCAGTATGTCAGAAGACGATCACGGCGAAAAACATAGCAAGACACATACGCACTCACGGCAACCTGGCCAAGCTAGACCCAGGATACGAGACACTGGACTTCATGGACTGTGCTTGGATACCAGAGTGACAACAGTCCACTGGGCACTCACATGCACCCACTCGCGCTCTCCTCACGCTCCTACACGCTCACGTCAATTATTTTTTTCAGTCTTCTTTCTTAAACAATGAAAATGAACTCGCAAGCAAGCATGAAGGAAGTAAATTTTAATATATATATATATATATATATATATATATATATATATATATATATATATATATATATATATATATATATATATATATATGGAAGCTAGGGGTGTTCGCTATTAAATAAAAAGAGAAAACTCGTTATTATTAAAAACGCATTGAAGTCATTATTTTAAGATGAATAAACGACGTTTAGACAACTGTTATAGAATCAGAACCGCTATATGTGAAATATCATTTATATTAAGAGAGTTTTGCTACACTAATATGTGGCAAATAAAGAATGAATGTTGAAATACTGGGATGTTTAGCATTCCCTGTTAGGACCCTTAAGATGGGGTGTGACACCCCCGTGTGTGCGTGCCTCACACTCTCCTCTCACCAATCATACACATCTTATATCGGTACTGAAAGTGATTTAATATCTTTACAATGCCAAAGTTTTAGTTAATGGAAGTTTCTTTGTTAGATGCAAGTTATAAATTAACCATTACTAGACATTAAAACTTTCTGAACAAGGCTCCATTAGCAAGGACTAGTTTTTTAGGTGTAGAATAATCACAAAGAGTTACTTGCATAATGGCAGTCAGTCTGAAAAACAAAAAAGTATCGCTGTATCGTATATTATTAATCGCAAGATGCTTATAGTTCAATCTAATTCACGTGATATAATCATCCTTCATGTACGTGGCATTTAAGACCCCTACACAAGATCAACAATAAACGTCGAGAAATTGTTTTCGCCCCGATAAATATCACGGTTACCATAGTTTGGTATTCACCACTCCATCCGATATCACAGAGATGAAACGTGATTAGGTTCAGGTTGAAATGACTACTGAAGAGTCAGTTTGACTCTTCCCACTTCTTCCTTCCTTTCCACGTAAGAACAAAAAAATTACTTCTCGCTTGTAAGAAAAAATGGACCAAAGCTATGTAGAACTTACATTGGACACACACACTGTCTATGTCCTATCTTGTGTAAATTATTTAAAGTTCCAGATGCTGCTCGCCTTGAACTAACTCTGCTCTTTTCAGAGTGGCCAGGAGAGCCAAGGTCAGTGAATGACAGCATGCTTACCGGTGTGTGGAATAAGCTTTTGATGGTCCACCGTGACTGAAACAGCATAAAGTAATAATACTGCAATCAAGTGCATCAGTTGGTCATATAAACTTTTACAGGAAATGTGATTTGTTATTCAGCAGCAGACATGAACAACCATTTATTTACTCCTCTACTAAGACGTACAATTTTTAAAACATGAAACTGTACAATATTAGTGCTATACCTGAAGTAGAAAGACCGATGATTAATTCTATTTATATTCATTACAACATACAAAACATCGCTGAGTAACGTTTACACACGTGGCGGGTTATATAAGGGAGCGGACGGGACACTTGTTCACAGGTCACTACTTTTGCTGGTCGGGAGGAGGTCGCAACAGCGGACACGGGCCCTCATGTGGGTATTGACCAGGAAAGCTTGTGCATGAATTGGAAATAGATGACATTTATCGTTCCATGCTCGTATCGACGCCAAAAAACGAGAAGATCTTCAACTTAAATTCATACCGTGTTTGTGTATATATATATTTTTAATTATACTTTAACTGATATTGCAGATTTGTATGTTCATCATCACGTGATATGTCTCTTTCTCCCCAATCCCCCCTCTCTCTCTCTCTCTCTCTCTCTCTCTCTCTCTCTCTCTCTCTCTCTCTCTCTCTCTCTCTCTCTCTCTCTCTAACACACACACACAAACATGGGGGACTGATAGCTGAGCAGACAGCGCGCAGGACTCTTAATTCTGTGGCCCGGGTTTCGATTCCCGGACCACGCTGAAACAAATGGGCAAGTTTCTTTCACCCTGAATGCCCCTGTTACCTAGCAGTAA
>WNGS01009631.1:6005861-6095355 GCA_020271785.1 Procambarus virginalis
AAGACAGATGGGTCATAACGGATTTGTTTTTTACCTAAATGTGTTTCGGGATTATATGAAGATGACGAATATTTGCTACATTACTACTGTCCTGGTAGGGTTAAGTCATGAACCTTTACATGCATTCTGGTGGATGTAAGCTAATTAATTTTTTCCCTAGAGGGAAGGGGTTGCCTGGGGTCAGACAGGTTGAACGAAATGGTCTAGTCCCAATACAGTAGTACATTCAAATGAGAATACACTGTGTTGTGTTTAATTACCAAAGTGTCGTTACAGGATGAGAGATACGCTCATGGTATCCCATTTTCTCAGCACTCTTGTCATATAATGCTTTAAGACTACCAACATTTTTGGCCTCCTCCACTTTCTCACTTGTTCCAACCCTCTACTAATCTGTTTGCAAAAGAAAACTTTCTAATATTTTTTGGCACTTTTGTTTCATAGAGGTTGCTGGTTTCAGAAATTCCTCTTTGTCAATCTGTGTGTGTGGGCTTTGAGCAGTACACAACAATTGTGCAAATCATGTAGGTGATGCAGGTCGGCGAAGGACCAAATCTGTTGGCTGCTCATCGTCTACACCATCAAATTCATCTGTTTTATATATTTTCTCACCACTACCACTACCATCATCATCTTCCTCACCTCTACCAGGCCGAATACTTCCTTGTGATGTTGACACACCTATAACCACAGATGCAGCAGCAGCTGCTGCTTTCTTTTGTGTGGCTGTTGTACAGAGCAACACATGTTCCTTAATATAGTAACGATTTCTAAAAGTACGATGACAATTTGGACATATATATTCTTCCCCAGAGTGTTGTACGCGTTTGTGCTTATTCAGATTTGAACGTGACGTGAATGTCTTGTTGCATATGTCACAAACTATTGGAGATGCACCTCCAGAGGCAATCACAGTTTGCACAGTAGCAGAAGACTGAATACCAACTCCAGTAGATACAACTGTGGGGGATGAACTACTCAAGGTGCAGAGGCTGGGCATAAGAGATGCCAAAGGGGAAGGTGTGAGAGAGGGAGAATGGCCATCAACATTTGGGGATCGACCACTTGGAGTTGACCATCCACTCGTCCCAGGAGACCTTACGGTTGTGACTGTCTTGTTGCATTTGTCACAAACAATTGGAGATGCACCTCCAGAGGCAATTACAGTTTGAACAGTCGTGGAAGACTGAATACCAATCCCACTAGATACAACTGTGGGGGATGAACCACTCAAGGTGGAGAGGATGGGCATAAGGGATGCCAAAGGGGAAGGTGTGAGAGAGGGAGAATGGCCATCAACTATTGGGGATCGACCACTTGGAGTTGACCATCCACTCGTCCCAGGAGACCTTACAGTTGACTGTTGCTGTGACTGAGATTTAGGTTGTGGAAACTGAGATGCTCCCTTGCAACGATATCCTCCACTAGGTGATGATGGGGACTTGATGAGACTAGGTGACAACCCCTGACCTGGGGACCTGATTTGTCCTGGGGACCTGGTGTTGATTGGGGACCTGCCTTGGCCAGGGAACCTGTGAACGCCGCCTGCCGAGCCCAAGTGGTCCGCTACAAGGCGCGCGAAGGTGCCTGAAAGTAGCAAAACAGTACGTGACTACTGGGCTGGCAGGGGCGGGTCCAAGGCGAGGTAGAGGTCCAAGGTCAAGAAGGAACCAGGTTCCTGCCAAGCACCCTTTTGATTATTACATTCAAAATATATTCAGCAATTTAAATATTACATATTCGATAAGAATTCTTACATTTACCAAACATGAAAATGCTAAGTTATGTGCCAAAAAAATAACAAAAACTCTTTAACTATAAAAACTAAGTAACATGCAAACTTAATTCCACAATTCCAAGGAAACAAAATTAAAAATAAAATTATTCCCCAGTACTTTTTATGAAGATACGGTAGGAAAAAAAATCTCACTGTTCTTAAATTTTCAAGTTTATACAAAATACCAACAGTTTACACCCCATAGGATACTTTATGTCTAGTAACAATAAAATTAATACCATCATAATCTGCACCTTAAAAAGAATTGCAGATGGTGATGCAACTAACAAAGAGATGAAAACTAGAAAAAAAAACATGTACAGTATATTCTACAGTACATGAAACCATGCAAGCAGAAATAAAACAAAAATGAGAAACATGAAAATTTAAAATACAGTACAAAAAACTGAAAAAAAAATACTGTATTAATCCTTACCTGTTTTCTTTCCATTTGTAAGCATGGCATATATAACAGTTTAAAATGCTAAATGCATCAATGAATCACACTGTCATTTGTACAGATGAAGTTTAGTATTTTAAGTTATGACAAGAATAACTTTCTGGTTTTACATGACGATACATTTATGAAATAAAATACAATATTCTAAATTTTGAGATTTTTCTGGAGTTGTCACATTCAGATAATACAATAGTGTTATATTCTACCAATTACAAGTTAACATAGCAAATTGGGAGAACATAATATAAATCTCAAAATTATTTTAAGTCACAGAAAATGCATAAAATATATTTTATTTTTGAGCTGGGATAAACAAAACTCTTTAGAATTCTCATGAATAGGCATAGTAGTCTTTTGCATTTATTTTGCCGTCTCCCTCTTATGGCAAAACAAATGATGGAATGCTCTGCTCTAGCTATCCATCAAAAAAATTAATTTATACTCTCATATTTCTCCAAAAAATATTTTATTATATGGTACTGAACTGTACTGTATCTTCAGTTTTGTTAAAATTTGATAATTTCTTGTCTCTGTTCTTTATGAATTAAATACAGTACTGTATAAACTTGTGTAGAATTTATATTTTCCTATACAGTATACATTTTAGAATCTTCATATTGCAAAAATAAGCCCAAACAAAACTGTCATTCAATAAAATACTACAGTAGTGATTATTGCAGTAATACAGCAATGTACAGTGATAGTAACCTATTTATAATTACTACACCAAGGCTTCAAACTGGTATTTTCAATGCTTAGCAAGTTACCTAAATAAGTTAACACACTTATGGACATTATATGTGAGGTCATGACATTGAAATATTTTTTGTTATAACATCAGTTTGTTTTATTTTTGTTAATGTCAAGTTTTATGTTTCATTTGTCAGTGTATGCAAGTATGTTACACTGTGTATTAGAGAATGTTTGTTAATATCTATGTATAAAGTAGATTTCTAGTGAATTTTCATGAGGGGTAGCATCTCTGTACCTCCACTTTGAGCAGACAGTACCTGGACTTATGCGACTAAGGATGTGTGGTGGGAGGTGTGAGCAAGGTGTCCACCTCATTGTGTAGGTTGTTTGCCTCAGTTTTTCAGTGTGACTATGTACAAAAGTCGATTTGGTGAGTTGATAAATTTATTCTCCTCCTACTACAGTATGTCCCATTCCCTGTCTTTTTAGTAAATGTAATGCATGCACCATTGTGGTTTGTTTACCTATTTTACTGTGCATACCATCTAGAGGCATGGTTACTAATTATCCACAAATTGCATATCCCCCTGGGAAAGTATTAGGGGGAACAGGATAAGATTTAACACTCCCACGGGTACACAACTCACATCAGCTTTCTCTGACCTCCAGTAAACAAACGCCATTTTGAAAAAAGAAAATCATAAACATTGTTCCTGGGTGTGAAGGCCTCAGTAACAAGTGAGTAACCAAGGCTGGCACATGCATGCAGTATGAGCTAACACCACTGCTGTTCTGTTTGTGTCAACAACAACCTTCAAAAATTATGATGCTGAACATGTAAATACTGGTAACTGCTATTATTTTGTGATGATAGTATCATAAAAGATCCTGGCTGTAATAAAGACTATGTACAATGTTCAGATATCAGTGAACATAATTCAGTTTATGATGTTCACAACTAATACAGATTAGCCATTGCACTCTGCCATTGTTTGGTGCATCTATGCATCATGAAAATGGCCTCATGCTTCTTCAGAAAACAAACTTGTGCAAAAATTATTTATATTCAGAATTAAGTGACCAGGATGCTGATAATAATCACAACATTGTGCCTAGAGTTAGCAAGAGGTGTGTTACATTGGAGGCATTATGGCGAGTCAGGTGGCATCGGCGTCATCAGCAGAATAGCAAGTTGATGCTGTGTTGTGTGTGTGGGTCCATCAGACCAGCTTAGTGGTGTGTTATGGTAAACAAAAATGTATGTAGTTATATACAGTATATAAATGGTGTGTATACAGTGCAATAACAGTAAAAGCACTGTTTTCTTGCTCTAAGAATATAATAATCTTGTCACTAACATTTTACCTGAATGCACCATATTTTTTAATATACAGTAGTAATGTTCCACACATTTTATATAAATTAATCAAATTACACATAATTGTCATCAGAATGCTGATAATAATAATAGCAACACTGTACCTAGAATTAGCGATGTGCGTAGTAATATATTGTGATGCATTTTGTGTCGTCTACTAGTAGTGGGGGCGGGGAGTGGGGGGTAGTACTATGCTGATCTTGAATTTCATTACCACACCCCACCAGAACTGATTTGTGGTTCATAATCGTGCAAGCAAATGTACATTGTCATATATAAAGTGGTATACAACATAATACCAGCTAAAATATAATGTTGTATTTTTCTTCAGCAAATAACACACTTTGTATCTTAGTGACATGGATATATCTGAACATACCCATGATCTACATGTTCCGTGATACAATTATCATTATTGACAGCCCATTGTATCATTGCACTTGTAAAACCATGGTATAAAATTAGAAAAAAATACAGAAAATATTATATATTTTATGCTAAGAGTTACAATTTCATGCTAAACAAGCTGAGCCAGGCAGAACTCTCAACCAAATTTTATGAGATTACCACACCCATCAGAACCGCTTAGTAGTTCATAATTGCCTTAAGGTACTACGTACCGCAGTACACAGTACTAAGCTTAACACTACATGTAGTATAAATCACTACATACATATTTCTGATTACTGGGCAATTTTTTCAGTAATGTCCTTTATATTTAGGTGTGTGTCTTTTGGATAAATTTATACAATAAAATGGGTGGAACATTGAAATGCTCAAATATCATGTCACTTAGATACTCAATATTATTTGCTTAAAACAATACAACATTCTATTTTTGGTGGTGTTATACTGTATACTCGTTATAAATTGCTATGTACAACTTAACACGGTTAAGCTCGGTTAAGATGTACATAGCGATTTATAATGTGTATACAGTAAAACAACACCAAAAATAGAATGTTGTTTTGTTTTAAGCAAATAATATAGAGTATCTTAGTGACATGAATATATTTGAGAATTTCAATGTACCACCCATTTTATTGTATAAATTTATCAAAAAGACACACTATTAAATATAAATGACATTACAGTGCAATCTCGATTCAACGTACCCCGATTCAATGAATCTCCTGCTAGTTCGCACACTTTTCAGGCCGGATATACTCACCCAGTTTGACGAACAATGGTTCACCGAACCGGGGGATGTTCAGATTTGCTTACGATGTCGAGACAGAGTTCACAGACTGGTAGAAAACTTACCCATTCTATCACAAATTACAATTAATAATTCACTCATATGACAAGTTCAATCACACAAGTAGGCCACACAAGTGGACCATACAAGTAGTCCACAAGTGGTCCACAAGCTTACGAAGTTTGGACAGAGTTCACAGAGTGGTGGAAAATTTTCCCATTCCATCACAGGTTACAATTAATAATTCCTTCATAAGACAAGTTGGATCACACAAATGGACCACACAAGTGAACCATATGAACCAAACACAAGCCAGAATGGTCTACACAACAAGTAAAGCATATTAACCAAACACCAGCCAGAGTGGTCCACACAAGTGAACAACTGAGTTTCAATGACTTTTGTTCACTGATTTGTGGCACATGTATCTTTGTAAATTAATTTAAAGGCTGAAGCATGAATAGCTAGCTCATGTGTTGAAATCTTCTTATATACATTTTCTGTGATGAAACAAGATGAGTGAGGGTGGACAAATAAAGGAATACTGTACTGTAAACCTCAATTTACAGTGAGGTTTCACTCACTTTCGTCTGTGTCATCATAGTTCAGTAACCCATGACTTTGAACGTTTCAGATTAATAAATCATTTCTAAAACTGGTGTTTTAATAACTCTTTATTATCCTAATTAAACTAAACTAAATAAAACCAAAAATATACTGTAATATGATAGATATCTGCTATTTGAGGAATATTCATATGTTATTGGCAGCACACAAGTCCAGTGCGAGTGAACAGGTCTAATCCGTGTGCACACAACACCATGCTTGCTTTGTTCGATTTCGTCGCCATAGTTCAGTGACCCATGGCTCCGAAATAATGAAATTAATAAATCAGTTCTAAAATAAGTACTGTATTTTTATAGCTCTTATTATCGTAATAATGTTGCTAACCTAAATATATAACCCAAAAATATATAATTTGATGTAAATCCAATATTTGAGAGAAATTTATATTACTGGAAATCGAACACAACACCATGCTTGTTTTGTTCGATTTCGTCTCCACAGTTCAGTGACCTACGGCTTCAAAATAATAAAATTAATAAATCAGTTCTAAAATAAGTATTTTTTACAGCTCTTATTATTGTAATAATGTTGCTAAACTAAATATATAACCCAAAATTATATTATTTGATATAAATTGAATATTTGAGAGAAATTTATGTTACTGGATCTGGCTTAAACACTAGCCTACTGTAGGGTGTACGTATAGACCTAGTCAGCGTTCGTACAGTATGCACCCAGTGCCCTTAGCTTTGTCTGTGATTGACGTACAGTATTTAACCGCTGGTGGAAAAATAAATGTGGAATTTACCATTTTTTGACTACAGCTGTATTGATATACAAAATGTCTCAGGGGTTTACTAATAGTGCCTTATTAATGCCAAAAATGAAGCAATATTTTGCAAGAACTTATACAGAAAATCAACCGGCATGAGCACAGCCGTACCCAGCACGAGAACATCCGCACCCAGCACGAGAACAGCCGTACCCAACACAAGCACACCAGCACTGGTACAATAGCAGCTAGCACCAGCTCAGAAGTAGCTGAAGCCACAGCAGCAAAGCTGATGCAAACATCGAAAAACATCGTGTGTGGCATGAACAGTTAGAACAAGTGTTAAATTTAAGTGTGTACATTGTGTTAAAATTAAAGTTGCAGTAATTTTAGTGTACAATAGTTTTCATAAACTGTAATGTAGTACTCAACATACAGCAGAACTACTTAATCAACACAGTGTTAATGGTATAATACACTACAGTACGTATTTACTGTATAGCATTCACAGCTCCATAAGACTTCAAGATGGACATAACTCCAACAATAAGGTAAATAACAAATGTCACAGTATTTTTAGTAGGGTTATAATATATAGGTACAGTATATAATATGATAATGCATTTTTATTGTGTACAAGAAAAAAAAAAGAGACTGATGCAAATGCCTCCTGAAGGTCACCTCTTGCAACGCACCCAACACACTGGGATTGGTCCCATATAGTACGTTGAATCGAGGTTGTACTGTACTGAAAAAAAAAACTGAAAAAACTACCTAGTAATCAGAAATATGCAAATAAATGCCATATTTGCTGGTGTAAAAGACAACCCCCCCTATTTTACAAGGAATGTTTGGAAAAAAAAAAAAAAAAAAAAAAAAAAAAAAAAAAAAAAACTTTTATTATGTTTTCATATTTTGGGCAAGAGAATAGCTATATAGGATAGGATGTGAAACTTATATTTCTGGATGTGATGTTTTGCATTGACGCATCACCAATGATGGTGCGGAGCTTTTGTGGAGGATTTTGTGCCTAGCGAACTTACCCAGTATGCACACCCGGCTCCCTAGTTTATGGCGCTCAGTCTCACATCCGTAATCTAGCCACATTAGACGCAGGGTAATTTTTTGATACATTTAAAAATAAAAATAAAAATAAAAAAAGCACATCTTATACGCCGGCAAATTCGGTATGAAAAAAGTATGTTCATGACAATTCATGCCTGATGGCTGGCTCAGGGTGACCACCCTGAGGAGCGTTTATTCAAAGAGTACACATAAATCGTGTGTGACTTTTAGGCTTTACAGTGGCCAAAGTAAGTAGCATACAATTTTTTTTTTCCCGTGGTCAGGGAATGCATTTTAACACTTTTGCCCGGGGTCAACACAGCATGGCATCAAAAAATTATTAAACGAATGTGCAGGAATGACGCATCGGTGTGTCAAAAACTAAAAAAGTTCGACCTGCTTACGGATTGGCTGCAGGTGGGAAGCGCTGCAGTTTTGGACAATATACGCATATACTCCTGCACGGAATACCATTGCAAACACATTGATACCAAAATAAAAGACCTAGGATGAGAATTGAGGTAACTAAAGTGAAAAGAGCCCACACATTTTATTGCTCTTGTGCGCTCACAGTAACTCGCGGTCAATTTCTCGGTTTGGTACGGGTGGTACGCCAAACGTTTGGACTTTATATGCATATACTCCAGTAGGGAAGTCTATTGCACACACACTGATACCAAAATGAAAGACCTAGGACAAGAATTGAAGTGACCAAAGTGAAAAAGAGTTCAGTATACAGAACACATATTTTGCTCTTGGGCGCTCCCAGGAAATGCGTGGCCAGTTTCTTGGTTTGGTGCGGGTGATAAGGGTGGCTTTTGGACTTCATATGCATATACTCCTGTAGGGAATTCTATTACGAACACATTGATACCAAAATAAAAAACCTAGGACGAGAAATGAGGTGACAAAATTGAAAAAGAGTGAAAACTAAAATTGAAAACCGCGCTCCCATGGAATGCCCGGCCTACCTTAGGGTGGTCTGGCGTTCGCTCACCCAAAGCGCAAACGTGTTAATAATAATTTAAGGAAAAAAATGCATAGAATTTGTTAATTTTATGCGCACTCGAGTGTTACATGGTAAAACCTGTGGCGCAGCCCAGGGGTTAAAGGTCCCCAAATTGTGGAATGACCTTCCAAATGTGATTAAAAGTTGTTTAATCTGTTTAAAAACTGAAATGTCTAATTAACCCTTCAAATGAGCGAGTCAAACACGGACAATAACGCCATATCTGACCCTACTGTGCAAGTGAATGAGGGAATATTTAAAATACAGTGACACCTCAGCTTACGAATACCCCTCTTTACGAACTTTTCGGGTTATGAACTTTGCCTCGGGTAACGTAATTTGTTAATACGCACATGGCCGATCTCGTGCGTGATGGCACGGTGACCACACCTCAGTTTAGCCTCCCGCCTAGTGACAATCCCACCTGAATTCTTTGTAAAGAATTTCAGTGTTTTTTCGGATTTTTAGATATTTGAACATAAAAGTAATTACTGCATTACATATCTCGCTATGGGTCCCAATTTAGTTGGTGGTAAGGTTCAACCTATGAAAATAGTTGTGAGTAGAGGCAGTAGAGGATGTCCCTTCCTCATTAAGAAAATGTGTGAAGTATGGGAAGAACTGCAATTTTTGTTTAAAAAACTCACCTAGAAAAATCTGTAGCAGACCGTTGCATCTACCTCTTAAATGACAATGTGATGTCTCGCTACAGACAGGTGTTAAAATGTAGGGAAAAATAAGTGTCTTTAGACAGATTCTTAGTAAGACAAGTAAGCAGTGAGCCACAAGGAGGTCCTAGTGGTATGCAGGCAAGACGTGTCAGAGAGTGTACCCCAGATAAGTCATCACTGCCTGATGTTATAATGGTTAGGGGACCTCTCTTCCAAACAGTAACACCTCTCCTTCTCCCCCCATCCCCTCCTCACCGTCTTCCATACTCCAACAAGAGTCATCAATAAAGGTAGGCAATAACTTGTACATACTTTAGTACTAAATATTTGGGTGAATTGGGTATAAAATTTACTTTGAAGTTAATATTTTTGGGAGTGTGGAACGGATTAATTCAATTTACATCATTTCTGATGGGAAAGTTTGCTTCGGTTTACAAATTTTGGGTTACGAGCCATCTATGGGAACATATTAAATTCGTAAATAAAGGGGCCACTGTACTGTACTGTGTAAGTCTCGCGCATAAACGAGAAGTCTTGTTTATGCGAAGAAGTCTCACACATAAACAGGGCTCATATTTGCTTCCTCAGGCATCCAGGTGGGGTGGTGTCCAGTGGTGTCCAGTAAATGGACACCATCTTACCCACCACATACACCTGCAAGGAATTTAATTGCCAACACAATGATACCAAAACGAACGACATAGCATGATAATTAAGGTGAGAAAACTGAAACGAGTGTAATTACCTAAGTGTAGTTACAGGATGAGAGCTACGCTCGTGGTGTCCCGTCTTCCCAGCACTCTTTGTCATATAACGCTTTGAAACTACTGACGGTCTTGGCCTCCACCACCTTCTCCCCCAACTTGTTCCAACCGTCTACCACTCTGTTTGCGAAAGTGAATTTTCTTATATTATCCTCGTAGCTCTTACCCTTCTATACACATTTCGGTGTCGACGCACACTCGCCTGCACCGCCAGGAGTAGTCCTTGCATATCTGCGGAGCGCACGCTCCATGCGCAATAGGGTTAATAATTATAAAATAAATAACTGCAATTATTCTGTGATGATAGTGTCATAAAAGATCCTGTGATAAAGACTATGTATAATGTTTAGATATCAGTGAATACAATGCTGATTATGATACAGTGGCCCCTCTGTTTACGAATTTAATCTGTTTCCCAGAGACGATTCATAATCCGAAAATTCGTAAACTGAAGAGAATTTTCCCATAAGAAATAATGTAAATTAAATGAATCCGTTCCATACTCCAAAAAATATTAACTTCAAAGTAAATTTTATACCTAATTCACCCAAATCTTTAGTACTAAAATATTTACAAGTTATTGCTTACCTTTATGATGACTCTTGTTGGCATATGGAAGATGGTGAGGAGGGGGTGAGGGGAGGTGGAGAGGTGTTACTGTTTGGAAGGGAAGTCCCCTTCCATTATAACATCAGGCAGTGATGACTTCTCTGGGGTACTCTTTTCTACGTTTTGCAGGAGTACTGTACTACTAGGACCTGGTTGTGGCTCACTGCTTGTTTGTCTTACTAAGAATCTGTCTAAAGGCACTTGTTTTTCCCTACATTTTAACACTTGTCTGTAGTGAGACATCACATTGTCATTTAAAAGGTCAATGCAACAGCCTGCTACAGCTGTATCTGGGTGAGGTTTTTTCAACAAAATTTTGCAGTTCTTCCCATACTTCACACATTTTCTTAATGAGGAAAGGACATCCTTTACTGCCTCTACTCACAACTATTTTTGTAGGTTGAACCTTACCACTGACTTTCTTGGGACCCATGGCGAGATATATAATAATTACTTTTATGTTCAAATATAGAAAAAAATCCAAAAAACAATGAAATTCTTTACAAAGAATTCGGACGTGATTGTCACTAGGCGGGAGGCACTGGTAAACTAAGGCGTAGTCGCTGTGCCACCACACGCTAGGTCGGCCATACACGTATCAACAAACTATGTTATCAAAGGCAAAGTTTGTAACCTGATTCACATTTTATGAAGAAATTGGGTTCGTAACCCGAAAAGTTCATAAAGAGGGGCATTCGTAAGCCGAGGTGTCACTGTATTCATAGTGCAAGGCAGACATCCACAGCATCTATGCATCATGAAATGGGAACTCTCATTCTTTAGAAAATAAACGTGAACAATGATCCATATTTATGATTTGGTAACCAGGAATCTGATAATAATAGTGTTGTAGCTTGAGTTAGCGATGTGCATAGTATGGCACGAGGTGTTTTGAAGTAACAGGTTATATCAACTGCTGGTAGTGTGGTGCACTATGCTGTGCTTGGATTTCATTACCACACTCACTAGAACTGCTTATTAATGCAATAATGGCAAAACTGAATGTTTTATTGTGAAAAGAATATGATATGGTGTGCATATTAGTGACAAAAATTATATCTTTGCATTCCTATGAGCTAAAGGTCCAGTGATACAAGTAACATTAACGACAGCCCATTGCATCATGGCACTTGAAAAACCCAAAGTAAAACATTAAAAATATGAAGAAAATTCAGTGCAGTACAGTACTGTATTATATATTCAATGCATTCAGTTACAATTTTGTGTAAAAACATACAGAGCTAGGTGGAACTTTGATACATGATAAGTCACACAGTCCCAATTAGTAAACAATATGAGAATAATGTCAGACACTCAGGCAATCTCTGCCTCCTGGGCTACCACTGGGTAGGAAGTGAGTCGAGAATCGTACCATACAGTATTATTCCCGTCCAGACATAGTTGGAGGGGTGGGGGATAGATGGGGAAGAATATATCTGGGAGGGTCAGGGGTGGGGATGGGGGGATGGAGGTAGTAGGAAAGATTCAGTGGATGGGGTTGAGGGTACGAGGTAGTAGGTAGTAGAGGATTGGGTAAGGATGGGGGAAGATGATGTGGGGAGGGCCAGGAGTGAAGATGGGGGGCTGGGGAAGGATCCAAGAGTGACCTATAGGCCAACAAGCCAGTCTGTGTTAGTTCTATATCTGTGATGTTTGCCTGCCCACTGCCAGCTTTCTAAATGCCTGACTGCCCACCCACAGCTGTTCACACATTCTACCACCTGCCCATCCACAACCGCTCACCAATTTAACACCTGCTCTCTGCCCAACAATGCCCACCCACAGCCACCCACCTGCTCTTTGCCTGACACTACCCACACACAGCCACCAACCCACTCTACTTGCCGCCCACTCACTAGCCATGAGTTCTCCCCTTATAAGGAGACAGGGCTGCTGTATTACTGAAAAAATTTCTTTTCTATTTATTTCTGCTTTAATGTAAATTTGGATAATATTTTGTTAACATCACGTCTGGTAGCAGCAGCAATCGATATGTTGGGTACTAAGAGGAAGCAAGTTACATTTTCCATTAAAAATAAGCTATGAGTGATTGAACTTTGTGAAAATGGCCATTCTGCTGTGAGTGTTGCAAAGGATTTTGTATAGATGTGAGTACTGCCTGTGATAAAAGGGAACACAAAGCTTGTGTACAGTAATATTAGGTTGCATTAGGTTAAGTTAGGTAAATGAACATTTTGAAGCCAATTATCAAACAGATGAACTCCAACAAGCTGAAATTTTTGTTGTCACTAAATTATTTCAATACAGTAAGTACGGTACTGGCATGTGAAAAACCTCCCCTAACCATGTATATTGCGCATGGAAATATGGATTATGTTGGTTGTGATACAAAAAATTGTGACTACTGGCATGTTCATTTTTAGACTTTCCTAGTAAGAACTTCTGCTTATTCGGATATCCGGCTTATCTGGCAAGGGTTAGGCCCTACTGTATATAATCTGGTTAGCCACTGCACTCTTGGTCTCATGTGATGTTATTTGTGTGTGTAGAATCAGATCCAGTCCCTCTAATATTTCCCAGGTGTAAATTATGATGTATCTCTCGCCTGCACTCTAATGAATACAGATTTTTAAATTTTAATAGGTCCCAATAATTTAGATGATTTATAATGGATTCTAGTAGTAAAAATTCTTTGCTAATTCTCTATGTCTCCAGCTTTGAATGGGGGTTATTATTGTGAAACAATATTCCACCCTAGAGAGCAATAGTGTCTTGAAAAGAATCCCTTTTTTTAACAGTTCTTGTTATCCAACCTCTCATTTTTCTTGCAGCCGAGACAGCTGCTTTATTGTATTTTATAGAGATAAGGTCTTCCGACAAGATTACTCCCAGATACCTTGGCCCATGGAAAGACCTGATTTATAATGAATTGGAGGTTTTCTGTGTCCTCTATATTGTCTATTCTCATGAAAATCTGTGTCATATGCAACCTTTGATGCTGTGGGTGGATTGACTGTTTTATGTGAGTACAGGCATATAACAGTATGCCTGTATACAGTATTTTTTATCTAACCCAAGAGCCTGATCAACCAGACTGTGATTCATACATCAGGCTGTGAGCAGCTGCGTCCAACAGCCTGGTTGACCAGTCCAGCAACCAGAAGGCCTGGTTGGGGACCAGGCCGTGGGGACGTTAAGAAACCAAAATCATCACAAGGTAACCACAAGGTAATCTATGTTAGTACTGTATACAGCATTTTAGAAACATGTTCCCTCCTCCCTTGCCCTTCACTCCTGTTTCCTCTAACATTTTTCTTGTTTTTTTTTCACGTACCAACTCACTGGTTTCCCAATCCCTTTCACCTAGTAGACAAAAAATTCTTTCTTCATTTGTATCCTCATTTAAACATTTTGCTCTGTTAAGGTTCGGTTTCAGCTTCTCTCTGTCTCCTTTGAAAGATCTCATCTTAATGATCATAGTTTCCCATCATCATTTTGCAATTTCCTGGGTGCCAATGGCCCTGTGGCCATCTAGAGGACACCAGATTAAAGAGCTGCAGTGGAGTTTACATAGAAGATGACCACCAAGATGTGGGACACCTGTCAGATTAGGCGGTATTGTGAGAGTTTTCCTACCAGATCAGAGTGGGTGTAGAAGAGTTTCCATACCTGGAAGAAGGTCAGTCGCATAATATGTAACCTTGGCAGTGAACGGTGACTGGTTTTTCATGGACCCATTCACGCACACCTCTACAATTTAGAGTACAACCCATGCAATATGCAGTTACTGGCTGGAATGTAATGTGTCAGATATGGTGTGCATCTGTTTAATAATGCACAGGAAATAAAATAGGGCACTAAGGATTTTTCCAATATGGCAGATGGTTGGTTGCAAAGCTATCTAGGAATGGATATGTAGCCAAAGACCCATCATGACATGTGAAGAAGCCAGGCTGAGTGAAATCATTTCCAGGTGATGATGAGTACCAAACCCGATCGCTATGGGGTATTGAAAGGAGCACAAGGTTTAATCTGAAGAGTATAAAATGTACAGTGTATGTTAAGATATATGTTAAACTACATGAAACAGCAAAGTACATGGTTAGTTTTGTTTATTGCAAGGCTATTTTTGTAACTGTGGGCTAGTGTAGACAGTACTTTATAGTCATTAAAATAGCAAACAAATGTCTTACAAATCGTGGTTAGCATTCTGAGGGTTAACAAGCAAGGCATACATAAGTCAATTTTTTACATTATCTTATATTTTTACTGTATTAAAATTTGTATTTGTATGTTTATTCATTATCATGTGAGCAAATGAAAAAAAATGTACAGACAGCACAATCTTTGTACCTAATTAGAATTTTTTTAAGGTTAATTTGGGGAAGAGTTTCAGATGGACCAAAAATCTTAATGGAATGAATCAGGTCTGTCTCATATTCTCATATACAGTACAGGTAGTATGTTATATGAATACAAAACACTTAAAGCAGCCATTGCCACTTTTGTCAAAACATTTATTGTAATAATATGAGCATAAAAAATGCTCATGTTATGATTTGAATGCATCACATCAAAGAATTACTTTGACTTTCTAATCAAATTAAGAAAACAGTGATCATACAATTAATTGTTAACCTGATATTTATTAATGTTACAAAAACTAATTATTCTCTTAAATACATTAATGTTTTTAATATTATTTATTTTAATACAAAGTATGTTCTGGGATAAAGAAAATTTGTCTACTGTATCTTAAAATAGAATCTCTATACACATTAAAGCATTAAAAATTGCATTTTTTTAATGTGTTTTACATAATTGTTAACATACAGAACTGATGAAGCATTTCACAACAAATCTTTCAGTGGAAGAATATAACTTGGGTTAGGTTTTGTTGAAACGTCAGAATTAAGATAAACACACTTCACTTTTGTATATCTTTACTGTGTTCAAAATACTCACAACAGAAAACATATCTAAATAAATCTTAAGAACTTTAAATGACTGAGGTAAAATTTAAAAAAAAAAAGTCTTATGTTTTAAACAAATCAAACCGTTAATAACACCGGCCATGTGAAAGCAGTCTCAAGGGATATACACAGTAAAGTTTAATGCTACGAGACTTAAGAATAATCAAACACTGTATAACTTACAAAACACATTAATGGACATAAAATTCCACTTTTTTAAGGAATAAAAAAAAGGGTATATACATATATATATATTTTATAAATTGTAGGGTTATAAGACATCCCAAATTACCAGATAATTACAAAATTTGACTTGGAACCATTCCTCTAATAATTGAGAAACTCATTAACCCTTAAATGGTGCATGGCTATATGTCATTTGACACCCACAGGCGCATACAAAAAAAAAAATATATATTTTTTCTTCCTAGCCTGTTAATTTGTGTTCACTGATCATGGCAAAAATAATAAAAAAATCGTAAGTGGCATATACTGCCAGATATAGAGCCGGGAAGTCTGGCAAAAAACAGGCGCTGACTCAGTGTGCGTGCCAGACAGTCTTCCTTGCCAGCTGTCAGGCCGGAGTTGCCACAAAGAGATAATTACCTAATTATTTCAATGTCTCTGATTGATTTTTTGTAGTTTTTTTTTGCTGTAATATTATTCAATAGTGTGTAGTGTGATATATTTATATAATAAAATGAGTGAATCATTGCTGTACTCAAAAATATGGTGTGCATATTGTTGATTCAACTATGTTCATCAAACAGCGAACAATACTTTGTCAGTTATTACACTATATACACAGGTTATATATAAGTATCTGCATGTTTTGTTCACCAAAACGAACCACTAAGTTGCTATTATGAGTCAAAAAGTAACGAGGAGTGACCGCTGTGTACTAGCCAGCCACTCACTCCCTCCCTCAACACCTCACTCACCCACATTCTCCTCCCACCATACTGTTTTGTTTTATTCACTATATACAGACGTTATATACAAGTATCTACATTCGTGTTCACCATAACGACCACTAAGTTGGCATGCTGAGTGGCAGTGCCAGTGGCAGCCCGCCACTGGGTGCTACTTCCTCCCTTTCTCAAGTCACCTGACTCAACCACATTCTCCTCCCACAATACTGTTTTTGCTTTTATTCACTATATACAGACGCTATATATAAGTATCTACCTTCATGTTCACCATGACGAACCACTAAGTTGGTATGCTGAGTGGCAGTGGCTGGCAGTGGCAGCCAGTGGCAGCCCGCCACTGGCTGCCACTTCCTCCCTCCCTCATCTCACCTGACTTGCCACCATTCTCCACCCACCATACTGTTTTTGCTTTTATATACAGACGTTATATATAAGTATTTACATGTTTTGTTCACCATAACTGTACATCTAAGCTTGTATGGTGAGTAAAGGCACAAAAACTTAGCTACTCACACAGTCAGCTGATGGCTACTGACCTCAAGGCCAGAAGCACTAATTTTTCTCCTCCAACAATACTGTTTGTGGTGTTATTACGCTATATACACACATTATATATAAATATCTACCTGTTTTATTCACCATACATGTACAAGTAAACTGGTATGGTGCCCAAAGACCATCATGGTCACCAGTAAACAACATGATAAATTGTGCAGACGATGCCACCGCCCTCACCAAAATGGCGGCTCCCAACCTACTCCTCTTGCTGTTTATACCCTCTATACACGTTATATATAAGTATCTACATTTGTGTTCACCATAGCGAACCACTAAGCTGGTATGGTGAGTGCAGTCAATAAAAGGTGGCCACACACTGTCAGAAGACAATGCCACTACCCTCCCCTCCCACAGCATTACTCCTCCCTCCATGGAGCACAGCGCTAAATATCACCACAATCCTGCTATTATCAGAACCCTGGTCAGTTTTATCACAGTCAGGAGTCTTCTGTAATAATATCATCGCTACATAATAGCATGAACAAGTATATTATGGCATTTTTAGGCGATGCTGTGGTCACAAGCTGAACAGCAGTGCTGTGAGTTCATGCTGCGTGCATCAGGCTTGGTAGCTCACTCAATACTGAGTACTGAGGCCCCTAACACCCGGGAATTTGGCCCACAATTTTTTTTTTTAAATGGCGTCTGTTTACAAGAGCCCTGATGAAGGTGTGGTGAACCCCGTGTATCCGCGGGCCGTTTAAATCTTACGTAGTACTCCAAAGCATCATATGATGCGATGCGCAATTTACTGCAAGTCGGTCAAAGCATCATATGATGCGATGCGCAATTTATGGGTTAATGAGTCAGATAAATCCAAAACTTCCAACATACCAAAACACAGTACAAAAAGATTGTTGAGATTAGAAAATATTCTTATTGCACCAATGGTACAATAATTGACTGTACTTCTCATTTATTCCAGCATATGATCATCAATGTATTTTTACACAATATTTATTGCCAATTGCCAACTACAAATGATAGATCTGCATTATGAGAGATCGTGAATCATATGAAACAGCTGTCAGAAACAAAACATAAAAATTTCAAAATATTTTATTATTTAGGAAACTGCAGACTTTGTTTTGTCATCAAGTTATTTCATGCATTATTTTTTTATTTATAACAACTTATGGCTAAGTTGCTAAGTAGACTGTAAAAACAGAAATTACCATGGATAACAGACAAACAGCTGATAACAAATATCTAAACAACTGGATTTCCATTTAAATGGATGGACATAAAGTAAGGAAACTATTTTATTTAGAAACGTAATGAATCACATTACAGAATTGTAATATTTAAAACAAGCAAACTATCACTGCTTGCATTCAGTCTTTAAACAAAAACTTTTAACATTTTGTCTAAGTTTGTTGACTGAATAAGTATTTCCTTTACTGTATATTAGTTAAAAGAAACCTAGCATTAACAACTATACAACAGTCTTCATCCTTCCAACATACCTCATTCATATTCACAGCATTATTTATATATGTACCATACAAAACACATTTGAGTTAATCACAGTGAAGCAAGAATTATGGGAAGCAAATATACAGCCCATTCTCTGAGCAATTCCACTACTGTATTGTATTACTGGTAGATGTGCACCGAGACTTCATGGGTTCGGTTAGATAATTGTGGCAATTGGGTATCATAGGGCATGGCAGATGGGGTACACGTTGGGGTGAATGAGTGGCTGACTGGTCTATCATTTTCCAAATGATAATGCTGAAAGCATGGAGCACATAATGCAACACAACACTGGTGACACCTGAGTCTGGTGCGCTTCTCATGGCCAAGTAGGTTACAGCGTTTGCATCGCCAACGTTTCGACCCCTCCTGGACAAGTGTGTGCTGCTCCCCATCTACAACAACCATCATTTCGGTTGCTACTACATTTGAATAAACATTGTTTCCACCAACTGGTCGCCCAAGATGATTCACACCATGATGATGTTGCTGTGGCCGTCGTTGCTGGCGACTGTGGTTGAAATGATGAAGACGAGGGTAGTGATGAAGAGGATGAATTGATGTAGAGTGAGGACTGCCTTCCGCTGCTGCCACTGCTGCTGCCACTGCCGCAGCTGCAACAGTTAGGACACTAAGCCCACGTACTGTGCCAACGCTGGCATTATTTTCATAATTACAAAACTGACAGGTTACAGATCTCATAATCCCATATTAACATTTAAATATCACAATGTAGTAATAGTGGATGTGTTTGATAATGTACCATGCTGTATTTGTAAACAGTTCATGATAACACAAATCAAATGCTTTACCTCATGATGTTCAATGCTAAGAAAATTGTAATGACAATTTCTATATCACTAAAATATTTTAAAATTTTAACACTAGGAACCTAAAAAATAAATAAGTAAAATGAGAATTCCAGTTTTGCCATTAATGTAGTCGAAAATATTTTATGTGAAATGAATTATATATATATATATATATATATATATATATATATATATATATATATATATATATATATATATATATATATATATATATGTCTACAAGTAGTTATACAATATAAATGTATAGATAATTAGAGCAATTGCACTCTTTAGAAAAGAGAATGAACATACACAGGATGTGTTATCTGTATTATGTACTGCAACTTCAGCAATATTTGATATGAAATTTTTTATTATCAAAACACAAATTAGGAAAGTAAAATTCTGTATAATATTTAATATAAACCCAATGCAACATACGATACTCCTGCGTGGAGCATCTCTCAAGTTATATTAGATACTTTCTGAATAAGGGTTAGCAGATTGTGGGTAGTAGGTACTGTACTATGTTGCATTATGGCTAGGTGTAATTTCTGTACAGATATATGAAATTTTCATTTATATGTCTAACTAGATACATTAAATTAACAAAAGACAGATTTAACAATTTGCACAAGAGAGAGATTAATGAGATCCATCAACAGATACCACTGTTGTTGGTGGACATGCACATGTGTGCAAAGTGAAAAAAGCATGTAACGAAATGGCTCCCAGAACCGAAAAACAAGAGCTACGAAGAGAGGCAAGAGGTGTTAAAGATGCCAAAACTAGAAGACAGAAGAAAAAGAGGTGATATGACCACTACAGTCAATATATTAACAGGAATCAACAAAATTGACAAGAGAAATTCTTGAAACCTAGAGAACAAGAAGAAATAGGCAGACGATGAGTCACAATAACGTGGCTGAAGATACGATGACCAAACTCCACATCAGAAAATGAAGAAACAATGTCTCGGTCCGTCCTGGACCATTATCATGTTGTGATAGAGAAGACAGGCAAATAAATAAGATAAGAGAAAGATCAGAGATGAGGAACAGGTAAGAGAAACAGGTAAGAATAAGATGAGAATATGGTGAAGGTAAGAATAACAAAAGGGGTAAGAAAATTGGTAAGAATATGAGAAATGGGCAAAATGTAAGTCCGATCACATTTGTTGTAACCTTCTTAACTTCAGAATCTGAAAATTGTTTCACTAGATCTGTGGCTAGTGGTTGTGAGGTACGTGGTGTTACCAGGTGTAGCTATGCAGCGTCAGCTGGTCGCCCAGGCAAACATCGCTGTGTGACATCACATGGAAAAAAATGAGGGGACTAATGCTCTCATCTGCAATTTATTTACCCTCATTTTTATCTACTCATGCCCATAATGTGCGTAATAGACAGACTTCATCTCCTAGTCAACGGAGTTTTGTTGGTGCTAGGATTCATAGCCATGGTGTTGTGTAGCATTAGTCAGAACACCAGGTGTACTTGTGTAGAGTCATAGTGCTGACTTTGCTGAACAAATCCCTACATTTGACAATATAGATTACAGGGTTACAGAGGTTTTTCACATATGCTGGTGAAGACATGAACAAAATGGACTATTCTACGGCATATTTGGATGAGCCGCTCATGGAACATATTGTTTAGGAAACGAACAGGTACATGGCCTATCTCATTGAAACTGTGGGAATGTTATAATATTCATGATTACAGCATTGGAAAGATACCATAGTAGGTGAAATTTATATATTTCTTGCACTATGTATGATGAAACATTCTGAAAAACACATCAACGTTTATTGGAACAAAGATTTTTGTGTTCTATCACCTGTTTTTGGGAAATGTGTGTCTCGTGGCAGGAACCTGTTACTACTCAGTTGCCTCATTTTGCAAATAGTGAAAACCAGACCGAAGAGGATAGACTTTGGAAGATGAGGCACTTTCTGAATGGTCTGATTGGGAAATTCTGAGGATTTTTATGACAAATCACTTGTGCTTTTCAAAGGACATCTTTCTTTCAAACACTGAAATTGTTTGAACTCTGTAATTGTGAAACAGGAATGGTCATACACAATATTATGTACCAATGTAGACATTCCCAATAATGACCCATATGGTTTCTCAGGTAGTGAAGACAGTCATGGCACCATGGCTGAACAAGGACCACATTTAATACACTGACAACTATTATGCAAGTCCCTTGGTAACTAGGCTTTAGGGTGAAAATAGAGCTGGAGTGTGTGGCACAGTAAAACCATGAAGAAGGGAAATGCCAGTGTTTTGACAATAATATTGCAGTAGGTGAATGCCAGGTAAGAAAAAGTGATCAAATACTTTCTGTGTTGGAAAGATGGGCGGGAAGTACTGTATGTTAAAACCATTCACACTGTTACAATGGTGAATAGTGGCAAGATGAAAACATTGTGTCATGGACTATAACATAAACATGCATTTGGTTGATAAATATGACATGATGGCTGGCGCTGTCAAATGCATACATAAAACACCGCAGTGTACCAAGATGACGCTTTTTCACCTTGTTGACGTAACCATGCTGAATAGTTACAATATGTATATGATGAAAATAGGACATAAACCAACTATGAGTGTGTTTAGTCTTGCTGTTCTAACACAATTACAGTACTAACAATGTTGGGCAAAGACATTTCTGTTTTACACAGAGGTATTCAGTGCCCAACATTGCCTCACGTTGCTACAGACAGGCTGTATTTGTGTTACAAATACACAAAATAGAAAATTTACCACCAACTGGAAAGCATGCAATTGGCCAAAGTGAGTGGATTGTTTGGAAGACCACACAATGGAGGCAAAGGGGATGTAAAATGGTGTTAACATGGTGTAAAGTGTGTGGCGTGCCCTTTGCCATGTGAACTGGTTCACAGAGTATCACTCTCTCCAGTACTTCTAAATGTTAAATAATTGTGCAAAAACCTGTGTACTGTATAATGAATGAATGGTATATAATGATAAAAATCTGGAATACATATTATATTTACTGTGAAAGAAAACATTTTTGTGTGCATAATTGTGATACAAATGTGTGTAACTACCTAAGTGTAGTTACAGGATGAGAGCTCGTGGTGTCCCATCTTTCCAACACTCTGTCATATAACGCTTTGAAACTACTGACGGTCTTGGCCTCCACCACCTTCTCACCTAACTTGTTCCAACCATCTATCACTCTGTTTGCGAAAGTGAATTTTCTTATATATCTTCGGCATCTGTGTTTAGCTAGTTTAACCCTTGTGTTGCTCAGGGCTAATTAGCATTTGTCACCCACAGGTGCACAAAAAAAAAATATTTATTTTTTCATCTAAACCTGTTAATTTGTGTTCTCTGATCATGGGAAAAATAATAAAAAAATGGTAAGTGGCATATATTGCCCGCTATATGGCGGGGAAGTCTGGCAAAAAACAGGCGCTGACTCAGCGTGCATCCCAGACGGTCTGTTGCTCCCAGCTGTCAGGCAGGAGTGGCCACAAAGAGATAGTTACCTAATTATTTCAATGTCTCAGATTGATTTTTTGTAGTTTTTTGATGTAATATTATTCAATAGTGTGTAGTGTGATATATTTATATAATAAAATGAGTGAATCATCACTGTACTCAAAAATATGGTGTGCATATTGTTGATTCAATTATTATGTTCATCAAACAGTGAACAAATACTTAGTCGGTTATTAGACTATATACACAGATTATATATAAGTATCTGCATGTTTTGTTCACCATAACGAACCACTAAGTTGGTATTATGAGTCAAAAAGCAACGTGGAGTGACCGCCACACACCAGCCAGCCACTCGCTGCCACTCACTCCCTCAACACCTCACTCGCCCACATTCTCCTCCCACCATACTGATTTTGCTTTTATTCACTATATACAGACGTTATATATAAGTATCTACATTCGTGTTCACCATAACGAACCACTAAGTTGGCATGCTGAGTGGCAGTGGCAGCCAGTGGCAGCCCGCCACTGGCTGCTACTTCCCCCCTCCCTCAACTCACCTGACTCACCCACATTCTCCTCCCACAATACTGTTTTTGCTTTTATTCACTATATACAGATGTTATATATAAGTATCTACATGTTTTGTTCACCACAACTGTACAGCTAAGTTGATATAGTTAGTTCAGGCACTAAGAGATGTCGCTACACACAGTCAAGTGGCGGCTGCTTCCCTCACACATTCAAGGTCAGACGCACTAAAATTTCACCCCCAACAATACTGTTTGTGGTGTTATTACCCTATATACAGACGTTATATATAAGTACACTATCTACATGTTTTGTTCACCATAACTGTTCAACTAAGCTGGTATAATGCCCAAAGAGCATAGTGGCCACTCCTACCAACATGACAAATCATGCAGATGTTGCCACACCCATTACCAAAATGGCTCCTCCCCCACACTCCTTTTGCTGTTATTACACTGTATGTACACCTTATATATAAGTATCTACATTCGTGTTCACCATAACAAACCACTAAGTTGGTATGCTAAGTGGCAGTGGCAGCCAGTGGCAGGCCATCACTGGCTGCCACTCCCTCCTTCCCTCACCTCACCTGACTCGCCACCATTCTCCTCCCACCAAGTTTTTGCTTCTATATACAGACGTTATATATAAATATCTGCATGTTTTGTTAACCACAGCGAACAACTAAGCTGGTATAGTGAGTCCAGACAGTAGAAGGTGGTCACAAGTCAGCAGACAATGCTACCTCCCTCCCCACCAAGATTACTCCTCCCACTACAGCGCTAATTATCACAACAATCCTGCTATTATCAGAATCCTGGTCATTTTTATCACAGTCAGGGGTCTTCTGTAATATCATCACTAAATAATAGCATGAACATGTATATTATGGCATTTTTAGGCAATGCTGTGATCACAAGCTGAACAGTAGTGCTGTGAGCTCATGCTGCGTGCATCAGGCTTGGTGGCTCACTCAATACGTGAGCTTAAATGTGCTTTTAAATACATGGATGGCAATATACTAAAGAAATTGTTCACAACTTTTGTTAGGCCAAAGCTAGAATATGCAGCGGTTGTGTGGTGCCCATATCTTAAGAAGCACATCAAGAAACTGGAAAAGGTGCAAAGACATGCTACTAAGTGGCTCCCAGAACTGAAGGGCAAGAGCTACGAGGAGAGGTTATCTTGAAGTTATCTTGAGATGATTTCGGGGCTTTAGTGTCCCCGCGGCCTGGTCCTCGACCAGGCCTCCACCCCCAGGAAGCAGCCCGTGACAGCTGACTAACACCCAGGTACCTATTTTCCTGCTAGGTAACAGGGGCATAGGGTGAAAGAAACTCTGTCCATTGTTTCTCGCCGGCGCCTGGGATCGAACCCAGGACAACAGGATCACAAGTCCAGCGTGCTGTCCGGTCGGCTCCCTATGTCCTCCTTTATGCCGACCTCCTCCCGACCTTCCTCCCTACATTTTTGTAGGGAGGAAGAAGCGGCCATTTTTGTTTACCTTCTGCTGTTTTTGAAAGATCAACTTTTCTACCCAAGATTTTTCATTCACTAACACTTATTTCTTATCTCTTATGATATTTTCAAATTCTCTACACCTTCATATATCCAGGGACACCACTTGTAACCCTCACCCTACTCCTGACACTTAGATAATTTGAATTATCCTGAAGCCTGCAGCAGTGTAACTCTTCAGTGTAATGATGCTCAAAGGCAGGTGAGTGAGTGTGTGTGTAATGATTTTATGCAAATTTGATTAAAATAGAACATCAAATGACAAAACGGCATATTGAACAATATCAATGATTTTTTTAATAAAATGCATCATATATTGAAAGTAATGTGAAAAGAAAAAATTTGTGGCAATTACTGCCGATTGAATGACACGTGTAATACCACGGAGATGGACATTTCATGAGCGAACAAGATTGATGACGTCACACCGAGATTTCTCGGCTCATTCACAGCAACGGTAAGCAATATTAAATTTGTTATTTTTCCCCTGATCAGGGAATACATTCTAACCATCTTAAAAGGAAAGGTTTGGAATTTTGTTTTCCTGTGCACAGCACTGTTGTTGGCTATTAATACACCGAGTAATATTAGTACACTGAGAGTTAAGGATATCAGTTCCAGGCTCATTGAAACAAGAGACCCTAGAACAGAGAGCTTTCTTTTTCAGAACCTCAGTGTGGAGATCCAGAGGGAAAATGTCCACTGCATCCTCAGTTCGTGACCAGTGTTGGAGGAGTTTCTTTCTGCCTTTCTACTCGCTGTCGTGTAAATGTTTTTTGTGTCTTTGTATTGGTGAAACATTTGAGGGTTAGGTTTCTTGCTATATTGATTTCATTTTTTGTCTTTTATTCTCTGCCCCTTTTATGTTTTGTTGAATCAATCTTGCTTTCTAGTTCTGCACCTGTCTTGGTATAAATTTTGTTGTACCGTCTTCATATACTGTACTAGTATCTAACAAAATTTGCCATACATCTCATTAATTTTTTTGCCTAATAACAAATCTTTCCAAACAAATTCAGCAAAATTTGATATTAGAACTCGCTAAGTTCCCAATATTGTACTCTCCTAAAATCAAGTGTTTCAACTGTTTCAATTTTCCATTCTCCTCTAGATTATATTGCATTGCATAGGGTAAGGGATCACAGGGTAAGGAATAGGGATCAAGTAGCGTCTGGGATCCTCTCGGACGTAGGTTCGAACCCTCATCATGGCCCTTGTGGATTTGTTCATTGCATTGCATATGTATTTTATTTTCGAAAGGACATGGTTACTATTACCCAAGAGAAGAAGGCATTGAATGTTAAATATTTTTTCCTGGTGAATATCAAATCCAGCAATGATGGAACATTCCCTTTCCCTCATTCTTGCAGCCTGTTTGCCATGTTGGAATATGAATGTCTACAGGATGAGGTTTACAACTTTGCCAGTCCAAATGTCATTTGTTCTTGCTTCATAAACTTCCCAGTCAATTGATTTAAAGTTAGTCACCAAGTACTGTACCAACAATCATGTTTTATCTTTATCTGCTATTACTATATCATCTCTCATCAGCATTATGAAGCCCTCTCATTTGTCGTCTATCACCTTTCTTGTCTATGTGTTGCTTGCTAGTGGACTGTAGGCATTTATAATTATTAGTTTATCATCCTGATTATGAATATCGAGAGCCATTATGTCAACATCTCGTGGGATGTCAATTATTAATTCTCTTACCTTTAGGTGATCTTACACCAGCACAGCAACTTCTCAACCTTTTCAGATTTTTCTGTCCGGTCTCCAAATTGAGTAGTCCCTTGGGAATATGATCTCATTTAAATTTTATCTTCAAGTTTTGTCTCTGTTAGTGGCATCTTATACTGGCCTTAAACAATACAGCTTTTCTGATCTCAATCCATCTATGATAGAATATATGATTATCAGGAACATGTGTCTACTCCTTTTGCTCTTTTCTCCCCTCTCCCTAATGATTTTGTTGGTTTGCTCTGATGTATGATTTTATAGGCTTCCTGCCCCTATTACCCTGTAGAAAAAATAATTCTTAACCTCATTTAGACATTTTGTTTCAGCAAGGTTTAGTTTTAGGTTTTAATCTTCCTTTGGAAAGTTTCCTCGTAATGATCTATTTTTCTCAATCCTCATCATTTTGCAGTTTCTTGGCATTCCTAAGCACTTCTGTCATTTGTTTCACTCCATTAAATGTTACCCTTAATCACTGTACAGCACAGAGCACCCTAAGGTGCTCTGAGCACCTTAGAGGGTGCGCCCCTCCATATGCAAAAAGGGGTGCACCCTCCACCTGAGAGGGGTGCTATTTTTTTTTTAATTAGGCTATATTTTAATTTTTTAATGTTTTCATCACTCTTTGAATTTTGAAATGAAAGGTTGAGTTTGGAAACATTTTGACATTAACTTTACCTGAACATTTATATAAAAGAACAAAAATACGTCATTAACAATTGCACTATGAAGTTTTTGCCGAAACCAGGTGCGCAGTGCGGTGGTTAAGGGCAATTCTCATCTTTTTCATATTTGCCTAATTTTTATAAAATCATTTCACATTTTCCTTTGTTGTAAGACGTTCTCCTACACCAACTATTTTCTCAGTTTTCTCTTTTGCTGCTTTATCTATTCTAGACGGTATATATTTCCTTTCCCAGACACCTGTTTGATACCTGCTTGATGGAGTTCTGGGAGTTCTTCTACTCCCCAACCCGGCCCAAGGCCAGGCTTGACTTGCGAGAGCTTGGTCCACTAGGCGGTTGCTTGGAGCAGCCCGCAGGCCCACATATCCACCACAGCCCAGTAGGTCCGGCACTCCCTGGAGAAAATTATCTAGTTCTCCCTGAAAGATGTCCAAGGTTGTTCCGGCAATATTTCTTATACTCGCTGGGAGGATGTTGAACAACTGGGACCTCTGATGTTTATACAGTGTTCTCTGATTGTGCATATGGCACCTCCTGCTCTTCACCGGTTTAATTCTGCATTTTCTTCCATATCGTTCATTCCAGTATGTTATTTTACTGTGTAGATTTGAGCCTGGCGCTCCAATATTTTCCACGTGTATATTATTTAATATCTCTCTCGTCTCCTTTCTAGTGAGTACATTTGGAGAGCTTTGAGATGATCCCAATAATTTAGGTGCTTTATCACGTCTACATATATTGTACAGTGGTACCTCGGAATACGAGTGTCCCTGTACACGAGTTTTTCGGAATACGAGCAGGATTTCCTCGGAAAATGTGTCTCGGAAGGCGAGGGTTACCTCGGGACACGAGTTTGTTGATACGCGTACAGGCTGACCTAGCGCGTGGTGGCTGGGCGATCGTCGCCCCTCCGCCCGTCCGCCCCTCAGTTTACCATTGTCTCGCGCTCAGTGACTACCTCTCATCAATTCTTCTCGTGGATTTTCAGTGTATTGTTGGATTTTTGGTGATTTGACTATACAATTTGTTATTATATATCTCACCATGAGTCCCAAGAAAGCCAGTGGTAAGGATAAAGGCCAGAAAGCCCATGTGAGGATGACAATAGAGGAGAGCCTCAGCCAGGACCTAGTGGCACTCAGATAAAACGTCCCAGGGAGTGCACACCTGAAAGGTCCTCATTGCCTGATGTGATAATGGAAGGGGACTCCCCTTCCAAACAGTAACTCCTCTCCTCCTCCCCCCTCCTCACCATCTTCCATACGCCTACAGCATTCATCAGCAAGGTAAGTAATAACTTGAACATAGTTTTGTAGGTTTATTTAGATGAATTAGGTATAAAAATTTAGTTTGATATGGGGTTTCTGGGGTAGTCAGGAACGGATTAATTCATTTCCCATTATTTCTTATGGGGAAATTCGCTTCAGAATACGAGTTTTTGGAATACGAGGCGTCTCCAGGAACCAATTAAACTCTTAAACCGAGGTACCACTGTATATGTTCTCTGTATTCCCTCCATTTCAGCAATCTCTACTGCTTCGACGAACAGTAGTTCGCCGAAGCGGGGGATGTTCGGATTTGCTTACGATGTCGAGACAGAGTTCACAGACTGGTGGAAAACTTACCCATTCTATCACAGATTACAATTAATAATTCGCTCATATGACAAGTTCGATCACACAAGTGGACCGCACAAGTGGTCCACAAGCTTATGATGTTGGGACAGAGTTCACAGAGTGGTGGAAAACTTTCCCATTCCATCACAGGCTACAATTAATAATTCCTTCATATGACAAGTTAGATCACGACCACACATGTGGGACACACAAATGGACCACAGATGGTCCACAAGCTTACGATGTTGGGACAGTTTATAGACTGGTGGAAAACTGTCTCATTCTACCACAGATTACAATTAATAATTCCTTCATAAGACAAGTTGGATCACATAAGTGGACCACTCAACAAGTGAACCATATGAATCTATGAACCAAACACCAGCCAAAATGGTCCACACAAGAAGTGACGCATATCAACCAAATACCAGCCAGAGTGGTCCACACAAGTGAACAACCGAGTTTCAATGATTTTCGTTCACTGATTTGTGGCACACGTATCTTTGTAAATTAATTTAAAGACTGAAACGTGAATAGCTAGCTAATGTGTTGAAATCTTCTTATATACATTTTCTGTGATGAAACAAGATGAGTGAGGGTGGACAGATAAGGGAATACTGTGCAGTAAACCTCACTTTACAGTGAGGTTTCACTCACTTTCGTCTCTGTCATCATTGTTCTGTGACCCATGACTTTGAACGTTTTAGATTAATAAATCATTTCTAAAACTGGTGTTTTAATAACTCTTTATTATCCTAATTAAACTAAACTAAATAAAACCAAAAATATACTGTAATAAGATAGATATCTGCTATGTGAGAAATTATTCATGTTATTGGAGGTTCACAAGTCCAGCGCGAGTGGACAGGTCTATTCCGTGTGCACACAACACCATCTTGAGGTTATCTCGAGATGGTTTCGGGGCTTTAGTGTCCCCGCGGCCCGGTCCTCAACCAGGCCTCCACCCCCAGGAAGAAGCCCGTGACAGCGAACTAACACCAAGGTACCTATTTTACTGCTTGGTAACGGGCATAAGGTGAAAGAAACTCTGCCCATTGTTTCTCGCCGGCGCCTGGGATTGAACCTAGGACCACAGGATCACAATTCCAGTGTTCTGTCCGCTCGGCCGACCGGCTCCCCATGCTTGTTTTGTTCAATTTCGTCGCCATAGTTCAGTGACTTACGGCTTCGAAATAATAACACAAAATAAATCAGTTCTAAAATAAGTATTTTTATAGCTCTTATTATTGTAATAATGTTGCTAAACTAAATACAGTATATAACCCAAAAATATATAATTTGATGTAAATCCAATATTTGAGAGAAATTTATGTTACTGGAAATCGAACACAACACCATGCTTGTTTTGTTCAATTTCGTCACCACAGTTCAGTGACCTATGGCTTCGATATAATGAAATTAATAAATCAGTTCTAAAATAAGTATTTTTTATAGCTCTTATTATCGTAATAATGTTGCTAAACTAAATATATAACCCAAAAATATATAATTTGATGTAAATCCAATACTTGAGAGAAATTTATGTTACTGGATCTGGCTTAAACACCAGCCTACTGTAGGGTGTACGTATAGACCTAGTCTGCGTTCGTACAGTATGCACCCAGTGCACTTAGCTTTGTCTGCGATTGACCTACAATATTTAATCGCCGGTGGAAGAACTATCATGGAATTTACAATTTTTTGACTACAGCTGTATGGATATACAACAAAATGTCTCAGGAGTTTACTAATAATGCCTTATTAATGCCAAAAATGAAGCAATATTTTGCAAGAACTAGTAGCAGAAAATCAACTAGCACGAGCACAGTCGTACCCAGCACGAGAACAGCCGTACCCAGCACAAGAACAGCCGTACCCAGCACAAGAACAGCCGTACCCAGCACGAGAATAGCTGTACCCAGCACGAGCACAGCTGTACCCAGCACGAGCACAGCTGTACCCAGCACGAGTTTCAAGTGTGCACATAGTGTTAAAATTAAAATTACAGTAATTTTACCTGGTTGATACCTGGTTGGTGGGGTTCTGGGAGTTCTACTCCCCAAGCCCGGCCCGAGGCCAAGCTTGATTTGTGAGAGTTTGGTTCACTAGGCTGTTGCTTGGAGCATTATTCATTTAGAATTTTAGTGTACAATAGTTTTCATAAACTGTATTGTAGTACTCAACATACAGCAGAACTACTTAATAGACACAGTGCTAATGGCATAATACACTACAGTATGTACAGTATTTACTGTATAGCATTCACAACTCAATGAGACTTCAAGCTGGACATAACTCCAACAATAAGGTAAATAACAAATGTAACTATTTTTTAGTAGGGTAATAATATATAGGTACAGTATATAATATGGTAATGCATTTTTATTGTGTACAAGAAAAAAAAAGACACTGACACAAACTCCTCCTGAAGGTCACCTCTTGCAACGCATCCAATGATCCAACGTACTGGGATTGGTCCCATAAAGTACGTTGAATGGAGGTTGTACTGTATTGTGGACACATTACTAACACATGTATCACAGTTCCGTGGAACATTATGAACGTTCTACTGTATACATATTGTAAAGGACAAAAATATGCATCATATACGATAAAAAAAAATTAAATAAATAAAACCCCACTGGAAATACATAGAACAAATAATTGAAAATATATTTGTGGCAACTCGTGGGTGTTGAATGGCCCACCCAAACGCCTCTGGGAGCTTCACGCACGGGAGCACAGCCCATGATGACGTCACATGCCCCCTTCTCCACGTCTCCACAGCCAAAGTATGCGGATATTTTTTTTTTTTTTTTTTTTACATTTACATGTTCAGGTACGGGAATTTACCATTTTACAAAGATCATTTTTTTTTTTGCGAACACTTGATTTTCAGTGCACAGGGGAATGTCCCAATAAACGAAGCGCATTACAGTAGTTAAAAACTATGTGTACAGGCTAAAGACTAGTTTTTAAAGACTAGATAAAATTTGTTGATTTTTTTTTCAGTCTGGTGACCTGTATAATGTACAGGCCACCAGACTTGCCTGCCTGCCTGCCTGCCAAAGTCCATTTGGAACCGGCCTGCCCCAAGTGGATCCATCCAGGCCTAGTCAAGCTAAACAGGCCATGTGCTCTTGACCTTCATGTTATACTGTACCACAATGCTGCACTATTAGTGAAACTTTTTTTAAATAACTTTCTTGTTTTTGTAGTAACTTTGATAATGTTTTGCCAAGATTATGTCTGGAAGCAGCAGTAATCATTCTGGAAGTGTTAAGAGGAAGGTGGTTATGCTAACCATTGCAGATAAGTTACGTGTTATAGAACTCTGTGAAAATGGCCAGCCGACTGTGAGTGTTGTCAAGGAATTTGGTATAGGTGCTTATATAGAATAACCTCTGGTGACGAGCAGCCCGAGCATTTCAAGTAATGAGCGAGCCACTCGCAGAAATTTGTCTCGATTAATGAGCTACAACTTTGTTAATGAGAAAACCACGTCCTGCTTCCTAGCGTTCCCACTGGTTCTCACAAATTCTCAGACGCCTCCAATGACAGTGTTGTTATTTTATCGTGCAGGATAAGCATCCCTCTGCATTTATTTGTGCTTTTCTTTTTGTTTTGTTTTTTGTGGTTTTGTGACTACAATTTATAACCCCATGACGTCGCCAAAGAAGCTGCTTGCTAAAGATAGAGTTGTCAAGAGGAAGAAAGACACGATTACTGTAGATTTGAAGAAGGAAATCATAGTATGAGCATGGTGCTCATGTGACTGATCTCGCCAGGGAGTATGGCAGGTCCTCATCAACAATCTGCACCATCTTGAAGAGAAAGGAAGAATTTAAGAAACTTGATGTGGCTAAAGTAGTTACCAAGGTTACCAAGTGACGTTCAAACCTCCTAGAAGATGTTGAAAAGCTGCTGTTGGTCTGGATGAACGAAAGCAAATTACATTGCGAAAGAGTCTCTGAAGCTATTGTTTGTGCTAAGGCAAAGGTGCTGTATGTGGACTTGTCAGGAAGACACCAGGCACATCTGAAGATGAGGAGATATTTAAGGCAAGCCGGGAATGGTTTGAGAAATTTAGGAAGAGAAGCGGTATACACAGTGTTGTGCGACATGGGAAGGCTGCAAGCTCTGATAAAGCTGCTCCCGAGAAATTTGTGCCAGAGTTCCAGGAATTTGTTGCTAGAGAGGAGTTCTTGCCCCAACGAGTTTTTAATTGTGACGAGACTGGCCTGTTTGGGAAGAAATTGACGAAGAGGACCTACATCATGCCAGAGGAAAAAATCTTTGCCTGGCCACAAGCCAATGAAGGATCGGCTTACCCTTGTGTTATGCGCCAATGCAAGTTGCGATTACAAGGTCAAGCTGCTGCTCATCTACCACTCAGAAAATCCACGAGTGTTCAAGGCGTGTAAAGTGCACAAGACGCGACTGAATGAGGTGTGACCAGAAAACGAATTTCACGCGGGTGAAATTCTGGGTCACGCGGATATTCTTCAGTGAATGGGTCAATGACGTTTTGGCCCCTCAGTGAGGAGTTATCTTGAGGAGAAGCAGTTACCACTCAAGGCCTTGCTTGTGCTCGATAATGCTCCTGCACATCCTCCACAGATGCAAGAAGATTTGTTTCCAGAAAATCAGTTCATCACCATTAAGTTTCTTCCTCCCAACACCACTCCACTCCTCCAACCCTTGGACCAGAAAATCATTGCCAACGTTAAGAAGCTCTACATGATGGACTTGGAGAAATGTATTGATGTGATCGGCACTACAGAGCTGACCCTTAAAGAATTCTGGAAGGAGCACTTCAATATCCTGGGTGCCTTACATTTGATCAATAAGGCCTGGGAAGGAGTGACACAGAGGATCCTAAACTCTGCATGGTGAAACATGTGGCCTGAGGGGGTCCCCTGAGCAAGACTTTGAATGTTTCGGTCCTGCACCTACACCTGACCTGCACCTGTGGACGACCCCGGGGGTTTGAATCTAGTGGATGATATTGTCGCTCTGGGGGCAAACTTTGGGTCTGGAGGTGGATGCTGCTGATGTGCAGGAGTTAGTGCAGGGAGAATTAACCCCATAAGAGTGAGAATTAGCGACAGGTTAACCACAGATAAGCCACAGAAGCCCAAAAAACATTTACTTAGTAATGAGGCACCAGCAAATGAGGCAGTGATGAACTGACCACTGAGGAACTCCTGGAACTTCAGAAGGAGCTAAATCAAGAGGAGGTACAAGAGCTCTCATCATGGGAGATGGTGGTAAGGGAGTATTCCACCTCTTCCAGTGAGATCAGGGAAGTGTTGGGAATGTTTGAAAAGGTGAATGCATTCTTGGAAAAGCATCAACCCCCAATAAAGCAGTGACTGCACGGTGTGTGAACTTGTTTAATGACAATTTGCTGTCTCATTTTAGAGACACCCTAAAACAAAGACAAAAGCAAGTGCCAATAGATATACGTTCTTTGGAAAGGTACAAAAAAGACGAGCAAGTGATAGTAAACCACAACCCAGTCCCAACGGGGTGAAATTCACAAGAAAAGAGAGCCCGCCTGACTAGAGGTAGATTCTCCTTCCACACCCTAACCTTCTCCTCCTCCCCATCTCACCATCATCTCCCTCAAGTCAGCAATGATTCTTCATAAGGTAAAGTACAATTGAAAACAGTAAAACGAAACATTTATAATAATTACATATATTATAATTACATTATAAATTTCATACTGATGTTTTTCGGGGTGGAACAGATTACAGTAATTGTATTTCCATTATTTTAAATGGGGAAATTCGTTTCGCAAGACAAACGTTTCACATGATGAGCTCGGTGCCGGAATGGATTAAATTAGTTAACCGAGGTTCCACTGTACTGTCTGTGATATAAAGAAACAAAACGATAAACACATGAATTACATAGTAACCAGTGAGAGTGAGGGTAAGCACTAGTAGAGGGTGCAGCAGAAAAACTCTGAAGCCTTCACACAATATACAGTTGAATGAGGCTTTGTACAAGTGCACAGCACCCCACAATTCGTGTAACAATTTGTAGTGCAGAAATATGAAATGCTGCAAGCAGGTTTGCTGCCAGCCTTGGAAAACAGGTAAATTTTCAAGAATTATTAATTTGAAGATACTGTACAGTACTGGATGTGGCATCACTCAAGACGATAAACTACAACAAGGTAAGCTGACGTTTCTGTTTCAAATTACAGTACTGTACTAGTATATTTTTAAATTATAGTGTGAAAATTCAAATTATGGTGGTTATGGTACAAAAAATTGCAAATATGTTCACTTTGGACTTTCCCAGTAAAAATTCTGCTTATCCACATGTCTGACTTATCTGGTAGGGGTATCCTTCCTATATAATTTGGATAAATGAGCTTAGACTGTATAAACAGTATTTCAATGCAGTACATATTAAAAAAAGTTGGGCAAGACTTATTCTGATTCAAATTCATTGGCATAGTCTTCAGTATTTAATTTGCCATGAATAAATTTAATATGTAGGCCTCTAATTACAGGTACTGTACTAGAATATTTTACAACTTTAATTATGGGTCAATTATTTCTCTTAGCAAAAAAAATTTGGTATGTAGAAAAAGTGCATTGACTACTGGCTACTCTTAGTTCAAATGAACAGCAGTTAATATTGACTTAAGTATATAATAACTTGCTATGGTCATTTTAATTTGTCTTTTCATAAAATACACATTTAATGTAAATTACAGACACACACAGCATATATTGCAGACAGGATAGTATCTGACAATGAATGTACAGTATTTTGAGTTCCCGGTTGTGTAAGGTTGCGTAGTCAAGACAAACTTGATTTATGTACAGTTTATATACAGTTATGAGTGCTCTGGTGGTGGTGTAGCTTCAAGTGGTGTTCTTAGAAGGATTGGCATTTGTAACTAGCTTCTTGGCTCGCAACATAACTGCAAAAAAATTGGAAAAAGAACGAAAAGTTTCGTAAGTACAGTACTGTACTTGTTTAACTGCTTAGTGAATCTGGCCCCTATATTTTCATAATTGCTTCCCTAATGTCTGATTCTTGCTGCTCACTTCTGTTTTTGACTTCCAAATATACTTCTTTGATTGTTTCTCTCTCTCTTTTACAACTTGTGCATATGTTTCTTTTACTTCTTTTTTTACACTTTTGCAATCCTTTAAAAACCTGGGTTGTGCCTGGATGAGGTTCTGGGAGTTTTACTCTCCCAAAGCCCAGCACAGGGGCAGGCATGACTTGTGAGAGCTTGGTACAACATGTTGCTTGGAGCGGCCCCACAAACCCACATACTTCCTACAGCCTGGTTGGTCTAGCACCTCTTGCAGAAAACTGTCCAGTTTTTTCTTGCAGACATCCACTTTTGTTTCAGCAATATTTCTTATACTTGGTGGGAGGATACTGAACAACCATGGACCTTTGATGTTTATAGTGTTCTCTGATTGTGCCTATGGCACCTTTACTTTTCACTGGCTCTGTTCTGCAATTCCTTCCATATCATTCACTCCAGTATTTTGTTATTTTACTATCCAAATTTGGGACCTGGTCCACCATAACCTTCTATGTATATATTATTTCATACCTCTCATCTACTTTCTAGAGAGTACATTTTGACAACTTTGAGATGATCCCAATTATTTAGGTGCTTTATTGCGTCAATGCATGCCATATATGTTCCCGAATTCCCACTATTTCAGCACATTCTCCTGCTCTAAAGGGGGGAAGTGATTATTGAAAAGTAAACTCCTCTAATTTAAATTCTTGTGATGATTCTCTTGGTATATCATTGTGTAACTCATTGCTTTGGCTTGGTAGTAGAGATACTGTACATTGAATTCAACTCTAATTTATCAATTTTCCTTTTAACCACATCAAATTCCTCTTTCAGTTTCCATGTTTCATTTTCTTTCTCTAGTTCCTTGGTTTCCTTCCTGTTCCTTATCCTGCTGCAAAATACTGTCTACAAAATATTAACCTGGCTCTTGAGACCTTTGTTTTTTAGTGCTAATTTAAGAAATGTTCCTTAAAAAGCCTTTAGCAAATCTTCAATCAATAACCTGCCAAGAAAACCACCTTCCTCTATTTGTTTCTGAGTAAAACCTTTGAAATCCGTGTCCTATGTTTTCTCCATTGGCAATTCCATCCCATCCACCACTTATGTTTTGATTTTGTCTGCTCTCTGGTTTAGTGTCCCTAGTTTAAATTTTTGTTTTCCAGATTTGTACAATTGTCTCAACAAACACCATTCTCCACCTTGAATTAAATGATCTTAGTATATTTATGGTATTGATAAGAGTATTTGCATAGCTCTCCAGCACTATTGCCTAGATATGAGACAATGACCCTGGAGCTCTCTAAGCCATGTTGTCTACTGCTGTTTGTGTGAAGCAGTTCTCTAGTTAATTTCACCTGTAATTACCTAAGTGTAGTTACAGGATGAGAGCTACGCTCGTGGTGTCCCGTCTTCACAGCACTCTTTGTCATATTGTATAATGCTTTAAAATTACTGACAGTTTTGGCCTCCACCACCACCTCACCTAACCTGTTCCGTCTACCACTCTGTTTACAAAAGTGAATTTTCTTATATTTCTCCGACAGCTTTGTTTCGTTAGTTTAAATCTAAGACCTCTTGTTCTTGAAGTTCCAGGTCTCAGGAATTCTTCCCTATCAATTTTATCTATTTCTGTTACTATTTTGTATGTAGTGATCATATTTCCTCTTTTTTTTCTTCTAGCTTCTATTTTTTGCATATTTGATGCCTCTAACCTCTCCTCGTAGCTCTCATTCTTCAGTTCCAGGAGCCATTTAGTGGCATGTCTTTGCACCTTTTCCAGTTTGTTGATGTGCTTCTTATGATATGGGCACCATACAACCGCTGCATATTCTAGCTTTAGTCTAATAAAAGTCATGAACAATTTCTTTAGAATTTCTCCATCCATGTATTTAAAAGCAATTTTGAAATTAGAAAGTGTACCTGCTTGATACCTTATTCATGGGGTTCTGGGAGTTCTTCTACTCCCCAAGCCTGGCCACTTGTGAGAGTCTGGTCCACTAAGTTGTTGCTTGGAGTGACCCGCAGGCCCACATATCCACCACAGCCCGGTTGGTCTAGGCTGGTCCTGTTTTGGGGTAGCTCCTTGTACATGTATCTTTTAATATGTTCCTCAGGTGATAGTTTTCTGTCTAGAACCACCGCTAGATCTCTTTCTTTATGGTTCTCCCCTACTTCCACATTCCATACATGGCATTATTCACATTAAATTCCATTTGCCAAGTGGTGCTCCATATACTTATTTTGTCCAGGTCTTTTTGACCTGTTTACCACAAAGTAGAATGCACATCTTCCACCTCAATCCCGTGCCTTAAGCCCTAGTCATTTAAAACCAGGAAGACAGAAAAACCAAAGCCCCTAAGGAGGGGAAGGGTGATTGATTTCCAATGAGCCATCAAGGACCAACCAGAAAGAGGCATTTTCATTCTTACATCAATGATGGTTTTATGGAAGGGCTCCTACTTGTGGCTCCTTGATTGTCCACCATAGAGTAGAAAAGGGGGTTACTCACCAGGGAGCAGAGAAGAGCCATAAAAATGAACCCCCATGAGAGAGAATTAGCGAGGGTTGACCACAGAAGATAAGCCACAGAAGCTCAAGAACATTCACTTAGTAATGAGCCACCAGCACAGTCTAGATGGACTGAACAAACCCCCAAACCCAACATCTGCCCAAAATTATTGAAAAAAGTTGCACGAGAGTTGTAAACTTATTGTACATCATGAGCTAAGCTGCAGACAACCTGTGAAAAATAGGTCGTGGAACAAGCAAACCACGGACACCAATGTCACAAACAGTGTTCCCTGGTGAATCACTATTGTGTGGAGGTTTCGTGAACAGTTTGCCATTGGACAGTAATAATGATGCACCCCTGACTGGAACCACCCATGTTATCATGACCAACAACCCCCTCTAGAAACTAGCCATCTCGTTTCTTAGCCAACAAGAAGGAGAGGGCTGTAAGTGAAGGAAAAAAAGCACAAGAACTGAAAGAAGTAAAGTAAAACCTGCTTCATGGAAGTGTGCTGAAGGTTCCCAACCCAACAACTGAAAGCAATGAACAATAAAAACAAAGCCTTTAAGAAACAATAACCAGATTGAAGAGACAACAAAAACTGCGAGAGAAAAATCAAAACCTTGTTCAAAGCCCAAGATGGTATACCTGTCGATGATTCCAATGACCAATGTCTCAAAGAAAGCAGGTCTCTGACCAGGCATTGAATCTGATCAACTAGTCTGTTTTGGATGCAACTGCTTGCAGCCTGACATAAAAGAGTTCAGCCTTGGTTGATCAGGTATCAATTGGAAGGTGTTTCATACACATTCTTTTTGTGAACACTGTGAGAGGTCGGTCATTACTGCTGATGTGTAGAGAGGGCCAGTGTATGAAAAGTATTGAGACTCATGTTGATGACGTATGTGCCTATATGTACTCTGCTTTTTTTATTTGGGGGGGGGGACCATTTATTGCACTTCCTGCCATAACATTCTCTGGTCCTCATATGGTGTTATTTCTGTGTGCAGAATTTGGAACCACACGTAGAATTTTACAAGGGGTAAATTATTAGGTATCTCTCCCATCTGTGGCACTGAAATACAGGTTTGAAATTTTTAATGTGGTCCCAAAATTTTAGATGTTTAATATGCGTGGATTCCTCGCATAAGAGATCTTTGCACACTCTCTCTAGTCCGCATTTCTCCAGCTTTCTTCCCTCCAGAAGGGCGCCGGTCAGGTACCGAGCGGACATGCACCTGACCAGCGGGATCCTAGTGTCCGGGTTCGATCCCGTGCGCTGGAGAACACATGGGCAGAGTTTTCTTTCACAAAAACCTATCCCCATGTTTCCACCTTATACCTAGCATAAAAAAATAGGTACCTGTGTGTTAGTCAGCTGTCACGGGTTGCTCTCCTGGGGGTGGAGGCCTGGTCGAGGACGAAAGGTCCCGGGACACTAAAAGCCCCAAATCATCATCAGATAACCCAAGATATGAAGGTCCAGCCCTTTATGCCGGCTTTTTTATTTTTTTAGGTTTTTTATGTTTTTTGCCTCCTTGTTTTATTATGTTTGAACATGTTTTAACCTTTACATCCTGGAGAATCATATTCGTTTCAACACATCGGTGAAGCCAGAATGAAATGGTCAACAAATAAATCAGTTTACAACTCTCAGCCACGTGGGACTTTTTTTTTTGGCTGATTTTTTTTCTCCAGATTTCAAAGTATTTTACTTGTTCTCCTTTAGGGTGTTTTGTGATAGTAGGACCCAGATAGATGCTTTTTTAACTATATAAAGTATATCCTAAATATATTCCCTAAATCATATAATTATCCATATATTTTGTTTTTGGGGGTTATTTTTTCTTGACTCATTTCTTCACACACATTGACTACAACTTTCACATATTTGAGTAGAATGCCAACATGTTTATTAAAACATTCAAGTAAATTCATGAACTAGAACTGCCGTATTCATTGTTGATAACTTCGAGTTAATTCCCCATAGAAAATATGGGAAATGAATTAATCCGTTACGACTACCCAAAAAACTACTTCAAACTAAATTTTATATCTAGTTCATCTAAATCTACACTAACTACAAAAGTATGTTCAAGTTATAACTTACCCTTGCTGATGCTCCTGTTGGCGTAGGGAAGATGGTAGAGGAGGGAGAGGAGGGTGTTGTAACTGTTGCAAGGGATTCCCTTCCATATAACATCAGTCAGTGTGACTCTCTGGTTGCACTCTCTGGCACGTTTCTGCTAACCACTAGGACCTGCTTGTGCTCACTGCTTGCTTGTCTTACTAAGAATCTGTCTAAAGACACTTGTTTTCCCTACATTTACACTTGTCTGTAGTAAGACCATCACATTGTCATTTAAAGGTCAATGCCACAGCTGTACAAGCTTTATCTCGGGGTGAGTTTTTTCAGCAAACTTTTGCAGTTCTTCCCCTACTTCACAATTTTTTAATAAGAAGGACATCCTCTACAGCCTCTACACACAATTATTTTCTTTAGGTTGACCTATACCACTGGGCTTTCCTTGGTACCATAGGCGAGATATATAATAACAACTTTTATGCTCAAATGGCCAAAATCCGACAAAAAACTGTAAATCTGTGAAGAATTCAGGCGGATAGTCATGGGCGCGAGGCACTAGAAAACTGAGGCGCGATCCGTGTCACCACGCACTAGTCGGCCTGTACGCATATCAACACCCTCATATTCCGAGGCAACGCTAAGTATTCCGATGTAAATTTTTTGAGCAAATCCTGCTCGTAATCCGAAAAACTCGTAAACAGGGACGCTCGTATTTCGAGGTACCACTGTATATCTATAACTAGAATTTCAACTTACTTCAGTATCCAAAAATCTAGTTTCTGACCGATTCTCACCATTTTACATATAGTATGCACAGCTGTCTGTTCTACAATCCCTATAGAATTGATTTTTCATAAACTCTAAACGTTTGGAGTTATAAATTTTGTTGTTAAATATGCGTATATTTCAAATGCCATATTCATAATTTTTTTTTTACAGTAAACTATACTGAAAACCTTTATTCTAAATATATATGAAAATGAAGATCATATGCTATTCTGAGAGCATAATAACACCAAATGAACAGTTGGTGATTTTTTTATTTTTGCAGCTAATTTCAAAATCTGAAGTTTTCAATATTCAATTATATAATTATTCTTTTATTTTTTGTTTTTCAAGTACATTGGTATCATTTAAACAAAGTTGAAGCATTTGCCTGGTAGATTATGCACAAAACATTTGAAAGAGTTTCAGAAAATTTTAAAAACTGCGTTCAATGTCACACATATTATGTTTGCGCAATTTAAAGGTTAAGTTGCATTATCTCGTATCTCTTTCCCAGCATATTTTAGCGAGGTCTTGGTTTATTTGCTCCCAGTTATAAAGGTATGTATGGATGTTGCTGTATTCATAATGCCATTCTTTTGATCATATTAGCTTGGTTCTTTTATCATGAAATGCTGGGCAGTCTCTGATAAAACATTCCTTTTTGATTAGTGAATTTTACAGAGTTTTGGGTGTAAAAATTGGGAATTTTCAGGTTTGGTTAGAGAAATTGCCATTTTCTGAGTGCCATGTGACTGATTTAGAATTTACTTGTATTTACAACATTTGTATATACAAAAAGGTACACTGGGCTTGTGAGAGTACATAACATTGATGTTTTTACATTCTTGCAAAGGCAATAACACACAGTGTTTCGGGCAGAACAAATATAATAATTCTGCAGTTTTTGGGTGTTTATACTGTATTTGCAAGTTCCATTACTTCGTCCTTATGGCTCATATTTACATGCATCCCATACATAATATTGGCAGGTTCCAGGTTCATGCTTAGTTGGATTATCTTTATTTATCCATAACAGGCTGGAGGTGAAAAAAAAGTCCTAGACAACTAGTGAAACGGGAGTCATTAATATGTCAATAACAAATGCCAGCAACACCAGCTCCATCAAGGCCAAACGATACAAGGCAACAATATTTGACATGAAAAGCCTATCCATAAACAAGTAAGACAAAAATTATAGGACCACAGGTAGAGAAGACAAGTGACAGTGAGAAAAAGATGGAATGAGTTCCAATAACCTCATACTGTTGCTATGATGAAAGCCACAGTTGAGACACCACAAGAACCACCTGCACACTGGACAAGAAGCAGTAAACAAGAGAAAAAAAAAAAATGCCCAACAAATAGATCAGTAGATAGCCTTTAACCATTGAGAAACAGCTGAACACCTGTCCACTAATAGAGGCGGAGCCATCCATGGTTTTGGACAATGGGTCTAACGGGCAGGAAACCAGGCTGAGTCGGCTAAAAGGGAACCAACATGAGAACCCAGCCAAAGACCATCTCCAATTTGAAATGAATATGTACGAACAGTTGAATCAGAGTCAAGAAATAAAGAAACCCCCTACCAACTGCAGTTTAAATGATGGGCATCCACCATGAGAGCCTCACATTCAGGGAATTGGGGCACGTAAACCGAAAGACACGAAGAGGGCAACCTTAAAGCAACAAAAAATATCACAAATCTAATGGAAAGATGTACTGTTGACAGTCCACTCTGTAGTGATGGGGTAAAAATGAGCATCCCTATCAGAATGTAGGGATCCCTACCACTCCCCAAATGTGAACCACATGGAGAGCCAAACCCAGAGAATTCAGAAGACAAATGACACAGAGTCCAGCCCCACACGGGGGAAAAAAAAAAAGCAGAAACAACCCCTAGTAATTCAGACAATGAACCACAAGGGAGTAGTCAGAGTGGAGCCAGACCATGGAATGCACTGGGAAACAAATCAACTGCAGAGCATGTCAGACTGCCAGGAACTCATGCACTGTGGAGTGTGCCCATCTCAACAGACCCACCCAATGAGCCTGAGCAGCAAGACAAAAACAATGTCCAGGATGGCCAACACTCATATGAAAAAACCAGGACTTGAAGATCTCTGACTGGGGTGGGAAGAGCAGAAAAAGTGATATCAAAGATGTGCTTCCACTACACATAAGGGGCATAACTGGCTGACCCCTCACAGTGTTCAAGAGAGAATTTGATAAACACCCCTAAAGGACACCTAGTCAACCAGGCTATGATTCATACGTCAGGCTGCGAGCAGCTGCATCAAACAGCCTAGTTGACAAGTCCAGCAACCAGGAGGCCTGGTCGAGGTCCGGGCAGTAGGGACACCAAGCCCTGAAATCATCTAAAGGTAAAGTTGGAAAATAACACAGGTTCAAGGATAGAATACTGAGGACGAAAGTACACATTTCCCTGGTGATGTACAGGTGTAAATAAGGAGAGAAATGCTTCATAACTGGGGAGGGTTTATCCATCTTAGGGCTTCGTTGTCATGTTTTCTATGCTTTGTTTACCTTGATGTTTGCATGTTTTTGTTCGCTCATCTTTCTGGTGGCCTTTTCTTTGTTAGGGTGATCTAGGATTCCTTGTTCCTTACAATGACTGACAAGGGCCTGGCATGAATTCACTTTGTTGGAGCTATCTAGGTAGCTAGCACCCAGGAGCCACCAACCAGAGCCCTCCCAGAAAAAGTACATTGAAAAATACAAAAAAAAATTTTGTTACTAAAAACATGAGAACACAAAATATAATCTTGAGATATTAAGGTACTTCTCACCCCTTCAGTTCCACTACAAACTGGTTTAGTAATGAGGCCCCTACAAGAAGGTATGGCAAGAAAAAAAAATAAACTCAAGTACCTTTTACATACATTTCCTTCACCTGTACAGTAACAAAGAACAGTGATAGTGTAATTTAATTTTAACAATTTGAAGGAGACAAGCAAGGCCAAAGGGCAATAGTGTACATCCCAGATACATTTTCTTGTCAGGCATCAAGTCCTGAACTGAGAAAATATGGCTTGAAATATATTTGTCCAGGATTCACATACTGTAGTAGATATTTGTGGAAATAGTGTTGTAAGATAAAGCATATAAATGATTGTGTAGTAAAGTCAAGTGCACTTTAAGAAGACCTGATACAAGGAAGTGAGACAACAGAGCCGAGTTACTTGTACTTGTCAGTACAGAGCAAATACTGTACTGTAGACACTCGATTATCCAGGATTCGAACATCCGGAAAATGCCTTTATACGGCCAAAATCGTGACCGGATAAAGTTATCTCAATATCTGGCCAAAATGGCCATGGGAGCCAGATAAAGAATTGAAGTCAGTTAACTTGCTGCCGATGTTACACTATCCGGACAGTCAGCCAGATAATCATTGAATTGTCCGGATATGAAAGCCATGGGGCGGGCCGTACCATATTAATCCCATCTGGCTGTGGCTCGAGGCGCATGGTGTAGGAGGGGGTGGGGTGGGTGGTGTCGGGAGAGAGGGGAGCGTTGGGAGGGACCACTGGGGGGGGGGGGATAAGGGGGATGTGGAGGGGCCTATACACTACAGTACAGGAATTACCATTAATTTTAGAACAATTCATCATAGTCAAAAACAAAAATACTAGTAATTATGTAATGGAAAATACTATACAAGTTTCCTAAAAACAATTTGCACAGGCTGAAGTTCCCTTCAAAAATATTTTTTTTTTTTTTCTGCTGGCGGCCTACGTAACGTGCCTCCTTGCCCCAAGTGGACCTGTCCAGGCCTGGTCAAGCCATGTGCTCTCGTCCCTCGTGTTATACCACAGTGCCGTGCCATTAGTGAAATATTTTTTTAAATAACTTTTTTTATTTTGATAGTAACTTTGAACATTTTTGGCCAAGACTATGTCTGGTAGCAGCATCAATCGTTCTGGAGGTGTTAAGAGGAAGAAGGTTGTCCTAACAATTAAGGACAAGCTACGTGTTATACAACTTTGTGAAAATAGCCGGTCGACTTCAAGTGTTGCCAAGGAATTTAATATAGACACTAGTACTGTTTCTGATATAAGAAAACAAAAAGAGAAAATTCTGAAATACATTTCAACCTGTGAAAGTGACGGTGCAAGCACTAGCAGAGGGTGTGGTAGAAAAACTATGAAAACTTTGACGCATGTACAGTTGGATGAGGCTGTGTACAAGTGGTTTGGTGGTTTGCTCAGCACCGCACAGCTGGCATGACAATTCACGGCCCAGAAATACAAAATGCTGCAAGCAGGTTTGCAGCAAGCCTTGGAATAAAGGATTTCGAAGCCAGTGAAGGGTGGGTTGCAAGGTTCAAAGGTAGGCACAATATTGTGAAGAGGAAAATTGTCATTGAAAAACTGAATGCAGATGAAAGCAGTGTAGAACCTTTTAAACAGAAATTAAGAGCATACATTTTGTCAAATAATTTATATTCGTATCAAATTTATAATGCTGATGAAACTGGGCTGTACTGGATGAGTTTACCAGAAAAAACTCTAGCAATGAGGAGTGAGGATTGTGTGCCAGGCCATAAGGTCAACAAGGACAGGCTGTGTGCGAATGCAGACGGCACAGACAGAATCATGTGTGCAACTGTTGGCAAATCAAAGAAACCAAGAGCCTTGCAACATTGCTTGGACAGACTGGCAGTGAAATATTATAACTCACAAAATGCATGGTTTACACAGGAGATCTTTCTTTCCTGGTTTCATGACGTGTTCTGCAGGGAAGTTTGTGCCTATCAAATTAAGAAACTCAAAGTAAGGCCAAGCAAAGTTTGGGCTTTGCTGCTGCTTGATAATGCGCCTGCCCACCCCAAAATTGACACGTTAATCTCACATGATGGCAAGATAACGTGTATGGCACTTCCTCCTAATACAACCTCTCTCATCCAGCCTATGGATCAGGGCGTTATCTGTGCCACTAAGAGGTTGTACACCAAAAAGATGCTGAACAAAGTTTTGGTGGTTTTGCCTCTTCCGGAAGATAATGAACTCGGTGTGAATAACAGGGCTAAAAAAAACCTTGAGAATTTGAAGAACTATACAATCAAGGAAGCCATCTATAACTGGGCCAAGGAGTGGAGTAAAGTAAAGGAATCGACTTTGAAAAATTCCTGGAAAAATCTCGTCACGTCTACGGTCAGAAATGAGGATGAAGAAATGGATTTTGAAAGATTTATAGATGAAATCCATGGAATGTTCAGAAATGCCGGCAAAAACCTAGAAAGACAGGATGTGGTTGATTGGCTTGAAAAAGATGCCAATGACCCAGGATATGGTGTGATGAGTGAAGACGAGATTCTCCAGTCTATTACTGGTGAGGTCGACGAAGAGGAGGAGGAGGATGAAGAAGGCAGTGAAACACCAATGACCACAAAATACAGTACAGTGTACTCATGACCTATGTTGACGGATTAATAAATTTTTCATCCAATTATGCTCATCCAGAAGTTGGAAACATGTATCTGTACCTGAGGCAAACCAAAGAGCTGATCATACATCTGGCCAGTGAACACAGAAGGCAAGATACACTTGATTCTTATATGATACGAAAATCAAGCGAAGCGCCTTCAACCAGTGAGGCATCACAGGCAAGCCAAGCACCTTCAACCAGTGAGGCGTCACAAGCAAGCCAAGCGCCTTCAACAAGTGAGGCGTGACAGGCAAGACCAGCGCCTTCAACAAGTGAGGAGTCACAGGTAAGCTAAATGCCTTCAACCAGTGAGGCTTCCACAGCTGGCAGTCAAAACAAACTTTGCTTAATGAACTGTACAGTAATTTTAAGTGTTAATTTTAGTACTGTATTGTGTTAGTATAGATTACGTAAATTGTCGAGAATGTTTAACTTCAAGATGTGTGGCATCAATCAAGAAGATGAACAACAACAAGGTAAGTTGAGGTTTCTAGTTGAATATTTAATAATTATATGTGGCAAGGCAATTCAAATTATGTTGTTTGTAGTATAAAAATAGTTGGAAATGGTTAGTTTTGGACTCAGAGGTGACAAAGTACCATTATCCAGCTGGGGGTCCTTCCCATATAGTCCGGATAATCGAGTGGAGACAGTACTATCTATAGACATATAACGGCAGTGGGATACAGTATCTCAAACCAAGTATGTAAAGGATAAAAAAGCCAAGGTAATGTTTCTATTGCTAATTATTCCAACTGCTTCCCTTTGGGCACAGCTGAATGTTAAATTAACAGGACCAGTTTCCAAAAATACTGTACATCCTTAATTCACGACTGTGAAGAAATTATTTTATAATGCAGCATGAGCACTCATTATAGTATTCTGATAAATGAATAAGCATTTCCTTTTGGTAGAGGCAGACATCGAAGAATTACAAATTTAATTGGTTCTATTCAACGTCTAAGCATTACTTATAGCACTTGGACATGCATCACAAATCACAAGACAGTACCACGACAGCAGGGTAACCTTTCTGGTAATTTTAAGAAAAAATTACAGTATGGTATAGCTATTCCCATCCTTTCTGTAAACCATATGGCTTCATACTCAAACTGTACAATCATCCCACCAACGTCATTTTATGTGATAACATCAAAACTAAATGTAAAAGACTGTAACCCTAATTCTACCTAAAATTTGTTAAGCACTATCATTTTTTTGTATTTAGTAAAGATAAAACAAAAGTTGACCTAAAATTAAAAAAAAAAATTAAGTACTTCCTTATGTGATACTACTGTATATTGATATGTATTACTTAGAACCCACAACCCAGGTATCAGTTTTCAATTTCTGTACAATAGTTCTCCATCCCATCCCAACAAGGAATTTGGAAGATTACAATTCTTGTCAACGATTTGAAGAGCTGTGCAATTCGAAAACTGCCATAAATTGTTATAAAATGAAACTTTACAAACCTGGCACGATGTGAGGCCTTGAACGACCCCAAAGCAAAATACATGAACAATAGTAATTATTGACTAAATTAAATATCATATTCTGCAATACCTCTTAACATTTCTTTCAAAGTAATTACCAACAAAAAACTGCAGTATGAAAGACTGAAGATCTTGAGCAATAGTTGCGTGACAATTACAAAATATCATTTAAATTAGGGTATTCACAAAATATCATATTCTTATTCAGCAGGCACCCAACATTTTCAGAAAAGTTCCTCAATATCAGAAGACACAATGTACAGTACTGTATTAAATAAAGGAATGAGGAAAAGTGTGTGTAATTACCTAAGAGTAGTTACAGGATGAGAGCTCCACTCATGGTGCCATATCTTCCCTATAATCTTTGTCATATGACACCTTGAAACTACTGATGTTCTTGGTATCTACCACATTTTCAGATTTGCAACAATCATCTTCAACTCTGTACACAAAATTATATCTTTCATTGATCTTTTTTGACACTTTTGTTTTCTTAGCCTTAATCTATGACTTCTTGTTGCTAAAGTGGCTTTATTTAAATATTCCTCCTTGTCAGTTTTGTTGATTCTTGTTAGTATTTTGTAGATGATCATATGACCTATTTTTCTTCTATCCTCCAGCCTTGGCATATATTTAATGCTTTTAGTCTCATATCTCCTGTTCTTAAGTTCCCAAAGCTATTCAGTAACATGTCTTTGAACAATTTCTAATTTACTGATGTGTTTCTCGAGATATGGAATATAAACATGACACAACTGCTGCATATTACAACTATGGTCTCACAAATGCTGCGAATGATTTCTTTAACGTTTCTCCATCCATTCATACATTTAAATCCAATTCTAAAATTTGCTAACATAGAATAAGCTCCTTTCACAACACATTTGAAGTGATCATCTGGTGACAGCTAACTATCCAGCACCTTCCTTAGATCTCTTTCTTTATCACAGCTCATTAGAATCATTTCGCATAAATTACTGGTCAAGTGTGGCCTGTTTTCTAATATTTAACATTGTGTAATTACCTAAGTTAAATTACATAATAGGGAACAGGTGAAAACAGGCTACAATTAACCCATATATTATGGGAAAAGATAGTAAAGCACCAATTGGCAAATGGAATTTAATGTTAATAAATTCCATGTTATGGAATGTGGACTAGGAGAAAATATGCCACACACTACCTACAAATTATGTGAAAAACCTTTAAAGAATTCTAATTAAGAAATAGATCTAAGAGTGGTTCTGAATAGAACCACCCCAATGCTATGTTGCAAAGACATGCTATGCAACAAAGTGGCTTCTGGAACCAAAAAACAAGTGCTACGAGGAAAGGTTAGAGGTGTTAAATATACCAAAGCTTGAAGACTGAAGAAAAAGAGACAATATGGTCACTACATACAAAACAGAAATGGGAATAACAATAATTGATAAAGAAGAATTCTTGACACCTGGAACTTCAAGAACAAGAAGTCATAGATTCAAGCTAACTAAACAAAGCTATCAAAAAATATTATAAAGTTTACTTTTGCAGAGTGGTAGACCGTTGATACACGTGAGAAGATGGTGCAGGCCAAAACTGTCAGCAGTTTCAAAGTGTTATATGACAGAGTACTGGGAAGATGGGACATCATGAACATAGCTCTCATCCTGTAACTATACCTAAGTAATTATACTTAGATATAGTAATTACTTGCTGTGTTCTGTCTTCCCAGTACTTTTTGTCATATATAAATGCTTTGAAAGTACTGATAGTTTTGGCATCCACCACCTTCTCACTTAACTTGTTCCAACTATCATTGTTTGCAAAAAAAAAAAAAAAAAAAAAAAAAAAAAAAAAAAATCCAAATATTTTTCTGCAACTTTACTCCCTTAGCTTGAATCTATGCCTTCTTATTCTTAAAGTTGCAGTTTTCAAGAATTTCTTTTTTGTCAATTTTGTAAACTCTAGTTACTGTTTTCAATGTAGTGATCAAATCTCATTTTCTTCAATCTTTCAGCTCTTGCAAGTTTAACACTACTCCAACACTACTTTAACACTAAAGCTTCTACTCATAGCTTCCTCTACTCCAAAAGCCATTTACCCATTATATTATATATATATATATATATATATATATATATATATATATATATATATATATATATATATATATATATATATATATATATATATATATATATATATTAAATCACAATACAGTATATTAGTATTAATAAATACATGGTGTGGGTGTATTTATACTCATATCTGTACATACAGTAATTATATTTTCAAAGTTAAATATAATAAACACCACCTTTGACACATCAATACAACCTGTTAGCACGAAAAACTAAGAGAGAAACAATGAAAATATTTTGTCAAAATTATTCTCATGCGGCACCTCACCTCATTTCTACCTGGAAGAATGTAACTTCACCGGGCCACTACAGCTAAATCACAAGATGTAAAGACTTTTTACTCAGATTCTCATACTTCCTGGATGCTATTTAACAATGTCAAAGAAAAATATTTTTTTCAGAACAATTTTGTTTGATAACAAGGGGGTTATCAGCTATTAACATATGCATAGCCAAGGGGTTAATAGCATGTCTGCACCTTTTCCAGTTTGTTGATGTGCTTCTTGAGAAATGGGCACCATACAACTGCTGCATATTCCAATTTTGGTCTCACAAAAGTCATGAGCAATTTCTTTAATATTTCACCGTCCATGCATTTAAAAGCGACTCTGAAATTAAGAAGGATAGCCTAGGCATCTCACTCATTCTTTATGTGGTCTTCTATTGAAACGTTATTATTCAGAACCACTACTAGAGCTCTCTTCTTTCTTATCAGTTCTTTAAAGTCTTTTCACATAACTTGTAATTTACATGTGACCTATTTTCTTCAATTCCACATTCCATAACATGGCATTTATTCACATTGAGTTCCATTTGACAAGTGCTGTTCCATACACTTATTTTGTCCAGGTCATCTTGAAGGGCATGACAATTGTCTAAGTCTCTTATCTTCCCTAGTAACTTGGCATCATCAGTAAACATTCATATAGGGCTGTATTCCTTCTGGTAGATTATTTATATAAACGATTAATTTTACTGGTGAAAGAACTGAACCCTGTGGTACTCTGCTAGTAAGTAATTATCAAAAGAAGTTTCCAAGCTGAGGAGACTATGTAGCACTATCTTCATGATATTTCAGCATGTTGCAGGATACTTTAGCATACTGCAAGGATACTTCATCCCATTGCAGGATACTGTATTCAAAAGGTGCTAAATATCAATAAAGATGCCAATATGAGAACAAAAGCGCATAAGACAAGTGATATCAAAGGTTTCTGATTCACCAAAGATTTTATCGAGAGACAAATGACCGTGGGAACAGTCGAGAAGCAAGACACACGCATGTCCTGGAAGTCAGGACATTCAACAAGGATATGCACGATCATAAGGACAATGCAGTTCAGACAGTGAGAAGCAGGGCGGTGCTCCATTCAGTGCCTGTGAGTTAAACATGTATGCACAATACATAACCTCGCCAGAGCCATTTCCCACCACTGGTTACGATGGTAGGAGAAAGGTCAAGGAGACAGACGACCTTTAAGAGCACGCAGTTTGTTACCAGTAACAGAAGACCAATAACCCAACGGGCATGGATTGAGGAATGAATGATTACCTACCTTGTGGCTACCTTGTGGAGGTTCCGGGAATCAACAGCCCAGTGGCCCAGTCTCTTGACCAGGCCTCCTGGTTGGTCATCTGGTCAACCAGGCTGTTGAACGTGGCTGCTCACAGCCTAACATATGAATTGCAGCCTGGTTGATCAGGTATTCTTTGTAGATATTTGTCTAGTTCTCGCTTGAACACTGAGAGAGACCAACTAGTTATGCCCCTTATGTGTAGTGGGTGAGTGCTGAAAAGTCTTGGGCCCTTGATGTTAATAGAGATCTCCCTAAGCATACCTACTGCACCTCTGCTTTTCAATGGGGTTATTGTGCACATTCTGCCATGCCTACTGGTTTCATGTGATGTAATCTCCGGGTACAGATTTGGAACCAGTCGCTCTAATACTGTATTTTGTGTGTGTAGATTATTATGTCTCTCTCTCTCTCTCCTGCACTCTAGCGAATGCAGATTTATAATTTTTAACAGTATCGCTAACTTTGGACCTGACTTTCGTCCAATTTTTTTATCTTGAATCCAAACTTTGGACCTAACTTGCATCCACTACAAAAATATGTGTATAAAATTCATTTTTTATCCGATCGACCTAGGGATAGTATGAAAATAAGCGCCTTTAGAATGCGCACAATTTGATACCAAAAAAAAAGATATAACATGAAACTTGATGTCTGAACACTTGAAAGATTATAAATAGGTTTTTGGTCAAAATACTAAAATATTTGGTAAAATTCTATTTATTGTCCTATTATGTTGGGCCTAGTTTTAAAATGCACGCCTTTACGTTGCGAACAATTTGATACCAAAATGAAAGATGTAACACAAAAATTTATGTCAGAACACTGGAAAGATATCAATAATTTTGTGATGATGAACTTCCAGAATTAATATATGTGTTAAAATTACAGTTATTACTCTATTATTATGGGACTAGTTTTAAAATGTGCGCCTTTTTATTGCAAACAATTTGATACCAAAATGAAAGCCGTAACACGAAAATTGATGTTATCAAACTGAACGAGTATACACATTAGGTTGCAGTGTACAAATTGGTGCTCGTTCATGGGTAACTTTAGGCTTTTCTGTGGGGAGGCACTCCAGGCTTTTGTACGTTATATTCATACACATCTATAGGGAATTTAATTGCGAACACGATGATACCAAAACGAACAACGTAGCACGAGAATTAAGGTGAGAAAGCTGAAACGAGTATATGTACATATTTAGGCGTCACGGCGAGCTTGCCCGCACGCTCGCCCGCACGTTGGGTCCATGACCTCTAAGTTGACCGCGCGCGCGTGTCGGGTGAGCGATAGTGTTAATCGGTCCCAATAATTAGGATGACTTATAGTTGCCTAACAAGCAATATGCTGTGTTTTTCATATTACATGTCCAAAAATATTGGTTTTGTGAGCATTTTTTGCTAGTCTGCGAACGCATCCCCCATTTATAGCACTGCGCCTACAGGAAATCTTGTTCCGAGTTTCGAACAAATGCTAAATGAATACATTTTCAGAAAGTAACTCATTCAAAATAAGGGCATTGGCATGGTCCTAATTTATTTGTCAAAATTTGCTGTTTGAGTGATATTTGTTAAGTATAGTCTGAATTGTACAGCTTTAACCCTTGTGTTGCTAAGAGCTAATTGGCCTTTGTCACCCACAGGTGCATAACAAAAGAAAACTTAAAAATATTTTTTCTTCTTCTTAACCTGTTAATTGTGTTTCCTGATCACTGGAAAAACAATAATAAAAAAATTGTAAGTGGCATATTTCGGCCGCTATAGGGCGGGGAAGTCTGGCAAAAAAGAGGCGCTGACTCAGCATGCGTCCGAGGCGGTCTGCTCAGCCCCAGCTGTCAGGCAGGAGTGGCCACAAAGATATAATTAATTATTTCAATGTCTGATTGATTTTTCTTCTTTTTTTTGCTGTAATATTATTCAATAGTGTGTAGTATGATATATTTATATAATAAAATGTTTGAATCATCACTGTACTCAAAATTATGGTGCACATTATTGATTCAATTATTGTGTTCATAAAACAATAAACAAATAATTTGTCGGTTATTACACTATATACACAGGTTATATATAAGTATCTGCATGTTTTGTTCACCATAGTGAACCACTAAGTTGATATTGCGAGTCAAAAAGCAACGAGGTGTGGCCACCACATTTGCCAGTCAGCCTCTTACTGCCACTCCCTCCCTCAATGACTCCTCACTTGCCTACATCCTCCTTCCACCATACTGTTTTTGCTTTTATTCACTATATACAGACATTATATATAAGTATCTACATGTTCTGTCCACCATAGCTGTTCATCTAAGCTGGTATAGAGCCCAAAGAGCATAGTGGCCACCCCTACCCAGCATGACAAATCATGCAGAATGTCACTACCTCCCTCACCAAAATGGCTTCTCCCAACACTTCTTTTGCTGTTATTACACTATATAGTTATGTTATGTATAAGTATCTACATAAATGTAGCATCCAGAACCACCGAGGGAGAGTCAAATATCGAGTGCAACAAAGCACATCTTGAACTGGATACGGCTGTCATGTATGGAAACAGAAGGAAAAGCCGTAACAATCCGCCCAAAAACACATACCTATACAGTACAAGATTTAAGAACATCATGAATTAAGGAAACTGCAAAAGGACTATTGGCCAGTATGTGGCAGCTCCTATTTATAACCACCCAAACCCATTCATATATACTGGTATAGTATGTCTAACTTACACTTGAAAAAATCATGTGATCCATGTCAATTACATTACCAGGTACAGTACTCTGTTCCACAAATCAATGACCCTGTTTCCAAACCAGGGTCAAAACTTGTATACACTGTTTTGTGTTCTATTTTGTGTTGATATATTTAATACTGTAACATATTAATATCCCCCTTGTTATGCTCATTCATCCACTTTACACTTCAATCATGTGTACAAGGGACTCCAGCCATCTGAACCATCACATAGATAGGGTGACCAGGTGCAGTGGAAACATTTTGATGAATCAAACACAGAATCCTGAACTCAAACACTTGGCGAGGGGGGGACGTAAGCAGCTTCAGATCACAAAATCACTTACCTGATATGTACTCACCTAATTGTGCTTATGGGGGTTGAGCTTTGGCTCTTTGGTCCCACCTCTCAACTGTCACTCAATTGGTGTACCGGTTTCAGACCCAATTGGGCTCTATCGTATCTACATTTGAAACTGTGTATGGAGTTTGTCTCCACCACATCACTGCCCAATCCATTCCATTTGATAACTACCGTGACACTGAAAAAATTCTTTTTAATGTGTCTGTGGCTCATTTGGGTACTCAATTTCCACCTGTCCCCCATTTGTTTATGTTCCACCCATGCTAAATAGCATGTCTTTGTCCACCCTGTCAATTCCTGAGAATTTTGTAGGTGGTGATCATGGCTCCCCTAACTCTCCTGCCTTCCATGGATGTGAGGTTTAATTCCCATAGCCTTTCCTCGTAACTCATACCTGTCATTTCTGGGACTAGTCTGGTGGCATCTGGATTGTACCTGAATGGGGTTCTGAGAGTTCTCCTACCCCCCAAGCCCAGTCCAGGGCCAGGCTTGACTTATGAGAACTTGGTCCAACAGGCTGTTACTTGGAGCGGCCCACAGGCCCACATATGCTAAACATCCCAGTTGGTCTGGCACTTCTGGAAGAAAACTATCTAGTTTTCTCTTGGCAATATTTCTTATACTCGCTGGGAGTATGTTGAACAACCATGGACGTTCAGACAGTATTCTCTGATTGTGCCTATGGCATCCCTGCTCTTCACTGATGCTATTCTGTATTTCCTTCCATATCGTTCACTCCAGTAAGTTGTTATTTTACATTGTAGATTTGGAACCTGGCCCTCCAATATTTTCCATTTGTGACTTATATTTGAAATTTCTATCGTCTCCTTTCTAGAGAGTACATTTGGAGAGCTTTGAGATTATCTCAATAATTAGGTGCTATATCGTTCTATGTATGCCATATATGTTCTCTGAATTCCCTCTATTTCACCAATCTCTCCTGCTCTGAAGGGGAAAGTGAGAATCAAGCAGTATTCAAGATGGATATCACAAGTGATTTGAATAGTACAACCATTGTGGTGGGATTCCTGGATTAGAAGGTTCTCATAATCCATCCTATCATTTTTCTGGCTAACGCTATACAGTATTAGCTTGGTTATGGTCCCTAATCGTTAGGTCACCAGACATCATTATTCCCAGTTTCAGTTTAACTATAGTATTTTTATCTCATCCCAATTGTGTATGGTACATCAACATATACTAAATTTTCAGGAACATAGTTCCTCCTCCTCCTTAATCCTTTACTCCCCATTTCTCTAATGACTTTGTTGCTTTGCTTTTACAGTACTGTATACAGTATACTATTTTACAGGCTTCCCAATCCCAATCACACTGAAGAAAAAAATGTACTGTACTTTTTTCTTCCTCATTCCTACCTTCATTTAATTGTGTTGCTTCATCGAGATTCAGTTTCAGCTTGTCTTCATTTGATAGGAAATTGTGATCATTAAGATAAGGCGTATCTTCATAATTTTGTAATTTTCCATTTAGGGTAATGAGTGGGTGGGTGTGTGGTCAAGAAAATTTCATATACTGTACTGTACATTTCAAGGACTTTCTGAGAATGAAGGGTGAAAAATTTTAACTGTTGATAGCCATGTACTTACCCTGTGAAAGTTCATCTGGTGCCGCAGGTCCAAGCGGAGAATCTGAATACAAAGAAAAAACTAATTAATAAATTTATTACATTCAGCATGCGTACTTGTATACTTTGTTTGAAACACATTATTTGCCTTATTCATACTTTGTAAGCTGGCATTTTCATTTGGCTGTATAGCCTTGCTTATTTGGACCAGTTGGTCCAGATTTAGAAAATTTTGTACCAATATTCAAATTCCCACATATGTATATTTTGTAGTCACGGTTCAGGGTTCAGCATGAGCAGAGCCGCAAGAAACTTGAATATTTTGTCCCTTCATGAGGAAATAATAGGCTCCTAAGCAAATAATGAGGGGGTTCAAAAGGCAAATACAGTATATTGGCACCCTCATAATCCAGATCCAAGTTTTCTAAATTCTCAAATTATTTCATGGAGACTTGTTGCTAATTTTGAAAGTAGGAAAAATGATGGGCATGGATTGGTATAGATCACAAGGCTAATTTGAATCCTGTCCCTCTCAAACAATAGATCGACTATGCTCTGTTGCCTGTGAATGATTTAATGACCCTCGTAATATTCAAAATTACTAAATATTCTAATTACAGTAGATGCCATATGACACCAGAGACCTCTGGCAACCATTTGCCATATTGGGAAAAATTCCTGAAACCTTAGCTACCTTCTCTGGGTTTCATTAAAAATAATTGGTATCATGTCAGGCACATCAACATTCATTTACCTAGGCTTGAAAGCACTGCTGCTCTGCAACATTTCAAGGACTTTTATAGACTGAAGACATATATGTGATGTACATTATCAATTACAAATACTGTACAGTACTGCAATTTATTGAAATTTAATTATCAGAACCTGTCATTTTCAACATTTCCTCATTACAGCCATACTAAAATCATTAATGATTTATTTTTCCCCAACATCAGAAATAAATGTTTTGATGATGATGAGAAAGATCTTTTTTTAATGAACTCGAGAAAAATTACCTAAAAATGGTGTGCAGGTTAAAACCTAATAAAGTTTTTGGACAGTTTGTTTGTTTTTTTTTTGTTTCAAAGTTTGTATTTGGTTTTTGTGCAAAATATAGAAAAAAATTAAATTAACCAGTTTGAGCTATGTGAAAGACAATGGGGCCCATTTTAGAAGAAATCTTGAGTCAATTTTTCTTTTGGAAGTTGTAACTTTTGCCAAGTTTTGTTCAGTAAAATTTGAATCAGTGGAGTTGCCAGAAATATCATTTAAATATAGATTTGAAAGGGGGGTGGTAGGAGAAGCGAACACCCTCATGTATTCAGAGTTAATGGCAAGTTTTTCCCTGAATGCTCTGTGTTCCCTTCTCTGAGGCTGTGGGTCCCTATATTGACCAGAGGTGGTACCCCCCACTATACAAAAAGATTTGAAACTATATCTCCTTAATTATTTATTGGAATGTGTTCCCAAGATATTTTATGTAAAACTTGAGCAAAGGTGTTTTGAGTTTTGGGCATAAATGTGTCATGATGGTTGGCGCTGTCAACTGTGTTGTAAAACTGTAAAGTGGACCAAGATTATGTTTTTGCAAGATTTGTGCAAGATTTTCATCTTGCACATATGTGCAAGATGAAATCAAGATGTAAACCAACTATGTAATTACCTAAGTGTAGTTATGGGATGAGAGCTATGCTCATGGTGTCCCATCTTCCTAGTACTCTGTCATATAACACTTTGAAACTACTGACAGTTTTGGCCTGTGTGTTTAGTCTTACTGTTGTGACATTTACGTCAAACAGAGGCATTCATTGCTCAACAATGCCTCATGCTGCTCCAGACAGACTGACTATCAACACTTCTCTCTGATTCTCCTCCTCTCTGCCTTTCTCTCCTTCCCCTTCCTCTCTTCTCCCCTCTCTACATGCCGTGGTCCATCTCAGACCTCAGCAAGTGGATATGAACCAATAAATATTACTTGTCCCGTCCCCTCTCTGGACTGCTCAAGGCATTCAGGTTACAACCACTTCGAAGTCATGAATTGATTTCACAAACTCTCCCCGTGTCTACTTTCCTAGGTTTACAACAGGTTAGAGGGAAATAGTTTCTATAAGAACCAAAGTCCACTGCTCTCGGGAAACATGACGGATGAAAATCAGACCACTGGACTGGTTCCTGTGAAAACCACGCCTCTGGAGTTGTGATAATCGCTGATTGGCCCAGGTGCCACTGGCAAGTCTAGTTGGGCTGTGATTGAGCAAGGAGACCCTACAATGAATCCAGGTCTAAACTATCATTGGCTGAAGGTGTCAGACTCTTGACCTATGTCAATTGATTGGTTAGAACCTAGGAAGGAAGAGCTTCTGAGGGCAAGGTGCCTAGACGGTGGAGCCAAGATACAGCACCACCTTGTGGGATGCTAGAGAAAAAGATTTTAGTGTGAACTGGGAATGACACCAGGAGGGGGGGGGGTGGACGAGTCGACGGGGCCAGCCACTGACACCGGCTGATGAGAGCAGTAAAGAGATAATATCCGTTTTTGAGTTTCTAAGTACTGTACAACATGTAGACCATATACCCTTGCCTCTTATGGAATAGGATGTTATGCTAGCTTAGGGTTACTCAATCTGCATCATCAAATAAATTTACTATTAAAATGTATCTTGGTATTTCTTTGTATTTTTCCTTAATTTTTTTAGATATAGATCTCGAGTTACTTTGGACATCACCTGTGATCCCCTGAGCATGTAATGAGAGTATATATATATATATATATATATATATATATATATATATATATATATATATATTATATATATATATATATATATATATATATATATATATATATATATATATATATATATATATATATATATATATATATATATTCCCTCTGTAATTATCATGAAGCCAAGGTAGAAGGAATTTTTATTCACCTAGTAATTATCAAAAAGGTTAGTTCCCCGGTCCTTGTGCTAATTGACTAGTCTCCTCGGAGTTAATTAGCCTAATTACTAAAGTTTCAAGGAGTGGTGGTGGCATTTAATTGATAAACGAGTAGCCTTATTATGCAGTAATAGAATGCAGATATATCTTTAACACTATGGTCACTTCTCCCCCTTTCCCCTGATAACTGGATGGAATTCCACTGAAAAAGTGGACTATTGCAGTTTTCTTTTGGGTTTATATAAAATTATTACAGCCCCTAAGCAGTTACCAATACAAACACGGCATTGCAATAGCAAACGTTACAATGGTACCATACCATTTGTTACAACAAACATCTAAGTTTCTTATCTTTCCTAGTAGTTTGACTCAGAAAATATGTTCATACAATTCTGTATTCCTTCTGATAATATATCATTTATATACTGTACTGGGACTCAGTTGAAAGCCTTTTTTTTTTTTTTTGGTCCAGATAAATGCAGTCAATCCAACCATTTCTTTCCTTTCAAATCCAGCCTTTCTCAAAGATGATATTCTATTTTATGACAGTACAACCCATCCTCCTGTTTAGATAGTATAGTACAGTACCTATTTGACGATCGTCAATAGTCACAAATTCGTACATAGCTTTTAGATAGTAGTATACTGCCTAGTGAGAAATTCTCAAAAAAAAAAAAAATTAAATATTCCTAGACCAAGTATAGCACACATATATGTACTATATTAGGTCTCAAATATTGTGTATTAGGCCTAGGAAGGTTAGATTAGGTTTGTTTAGTTTGTCTTTGCAACACAAGTAAAAAATAGTTTTCCAATTTGTCCAGCTCAACAGTGCCGATTTCTACTTTCTAATTTTGTCATACGTCAGTGTATATACTATGGTCCTCATCGTTACTATAAGTACAATACTACCAAAACAGGAGGATGGCCTGGATAGTAATATTCTGAACAGCACTAATAACATAGATGACCCTGATGAAATATGTATCAGGCTTTCAAGATTTGGATAATAGTGCAATTTTAGGATTTGAAGATTGGAAGGTTTTTCTCTCTTGTAATTTTTGTTTCGAGTGCAATCAAATTTCACAACCATTCATATAATGGAAGATAAGTCATTTGCAATTTGTTTTGGTGGTATGGTTCCAGTACTTAACACTGCCCATATTATGCATCTGCAAAAAAAAGTTTTTTCCTATTTTGTAATCTTCGTTTACAGTGCATTAAATTTTATTCCATCAGATATATTTGTTTAACCTTTTCCTATTGTGAAGTTGGATTTGTTTTGAGTCAAGAATACTGTCAGTCGCCAGTTGCAAACTGCAAACACAGAATGAATGCATAAAACAAGATAATAGGATAATCAAATATTAAAATAACCCTGACATATAATGGGATACAATAAGTAAAACAACATTTGTAATAACATTATCTTTATTTTATGTCAAGCCTAGCATAGGTCCAAATTTTTATTTGTTTTTCTTCTTCAAAATTTAGCAGTTGAAAATAAGGATGAATGTATTCGATGCAGGGAAATATGGTACATAAATCTAAGTTGTTCACCACGAATACTATTGTGAATGAACTAATAGTAAATGTAAAAATGACCGTAGAAACATCCAAGGTCATCAATGGCATCATTTGCCACAAGCAGTTGTGTCAGCAAACCTCAAATTTGGTGGTGACCGATGCTGGCTGAGCCAACCACCTGGTAACCTCCTACAGCTCATCAAACAAGTAAGCATTTCCATAATTGATTAGGGTATAATCAATCCTTATCATATATATACCATGTCTTTATTTATAAAATATTAATACCTGAAATATACTGAAAGATGATAATCTGATTAATGGCTGTTCCAGTGAGTGCGTAGTTAGCAAGTGGTGCACAAGCTGGCGGAATGGCAAGGTTGAGTGGCTCATTTCTGTCGATATTTTAATTTCTCGTCAAGAGATGAGACCTGATATAGTATATGTACAAGAAAAATAACACCTGATTTTAAAAACTTAAGTGGCATACATCATGGAGGAAAATAGGGTGCAAGAAACAAGCATGTAATGTAATGAAACGCCAATTTATGGGCGAGCCTTGGTAGTTCCCTAATGTTACTATCTCCAATAGTGTATAATACAGTGGCACCTCGACTTACGATTGCCCCTACTTACGATAATTTCGAGTTACGATGTAAATTTCATCGAAAAATGCGACTCGACATCCGATGGTGTCGTCGACTTACGATATTTGTTCCTACACGTTCAGGTCGACCGAGTGCATGGTTCCCGGTCACGCGGTCGACCTGCCTCAGTTTACTACAGCTGCCCGCTTAGTGACAATCATGCCTATAAAAAATTTCGCTTTTGTGGTGATTTTTTGCATTTTGAACATTAAAGTAATCATTGTATATCATGCCATGAGTCCCAGGAAAGTCAGTAGTAAGGCTCAGCATATGAGATCCCATGTAAGGATGACCATAGAGCAGAAACAAGAGATCATTCGTAAATATGAAGATGGTGTGCGGGTTGTTGGCCTGGCTAGGCAGTACAACAAATCTCAGTCAACGATATCCACCATACAGGCTAAGAAAAAGGACATTATGGGTGCTAAAGTGATGCATCATTACAGACAAATGTTAAAACGAAGGGAAAAACAAATGTCTCTTGACAAATTTGTAGTGAGACAAACAAGCACCGAACCACAACCAGGTCCTAGTGGTATTCAGGCAAAACATAGGAGAGAGAGTACCCCAGAGAAAACATCACTGCCTGATGTGATAATGGAAGGAGACTCCCCTTCCAAACAGTAACAACTTTCCTCCTTCCCCCTCATCACCATCTTCCATATGCCATCAAGAGCCTTCCATAAAGTTAACATAAACTTAGGTACTGTATTGTAGTTAGAAAAAAAACATTGTATTCGGTATAAAATGTATTTGTATGTTAATACAAATTATTAAACGGAACGGTGGGGAACGGATTAATTCAAATCCCTTTATTTCTTATGGGAAAAATCGCTTCGACTTACGATATTTCGGCTTACGATCCATCTCTGGGAACGGATTAGCATCGTAAGTCAAGGCCCCATTGTACTGTACTACTAGGTCCCATCATTTGCACAATTTTGTAGACCCACCAGGGACCACAGCCAGAACCTGGCCCCATCACAGACACACAGTGATCGTACTTATGATACTGTATTTGTTTTTTAATTTATTCATGTCTGCTGCCCAATGGAAAAGACACCCAGAAAGTCAGCAAAACAAAACAAACCACTGATCACTTCAAACGAGACCACAGCGTTAAGAGCCACCAAAAGAATTCCTAAAACCATCCTCTCGTTTTGAGGAAAGAGGGGAGTGCCCTGTAGTCACCTGGAGCAGAGGTGCTGCTTAACCCTCAGTTATATGATGATGCAAACATCCTCGACAACCTAGAGGCAGGGAGGGTGTCAGGGAGCCACTAAGGCTCACCCAGAAATTGGTATTCCATTACATTCAAAGCTGGCTTTCTGGGGTGAGCCCCTTGTGGCTCTCTGAAGCTAACTACTCATGGAGATGAGACAAAGGGCACTTACCAGGAAGAAGGGAGCACTGCAGGTATTATGACGGAGTCAAGACTCTTGGCCACGACACACGACCTAAAGCCACAAAAAAGGCATCGGAGACCAGGCACACTGATACGACAACAAGCTGCCAGAACCATGTTTCACCATGAAAACCCCCCATGCCCAAATATCAGCCCAGGACATACTTGAACCTGAAGTATACCTGGAAAGTGTTTCAAGAATTGTTCTACTCGAGCCCAATCTGAGGCCAGGCTTAACCTAACTTGGTTCAACAGGCGGTTGTTTGGAGCAGCCCACAGGCCCACATATTTATTACAACCTGGTTGGTCTGGCACTTCTTGCAAGAACTTATCTAAATGCTTCTTGAAGATATTCACCTTTGTTCCAGCAATATTTCTAATGCTTGCTTGAATGGAAGCAGCATAACTGTCCAACCTCTCACAGTGTTCAAAAAGAACTTGACAGGTACTTTCAAAGGATACCTGATCAACCAGGCTGCAAGCAACCTCGTCGAATAATATGGCTGATCAAACCAGCAACCAGGAGGCTTGGTCAGAGACTGGGCTGCGAGGACACTGATCCCCAAAATCATCAACAGGTAGTCAACAGGTCAGGTATTGAACGGCTGTGGACCCTTTGATGTTCAGACAGTGCTCTCCGACTGTGCCTATGGTACCTCTACTCCTCACTGATTTTATTTTGCATTTCCTTCAGTATCTTTCACTCCAGTACGCTATTCTACTTTACAAATTTGGGAACTGACCCTCAAAGTTCCGCATTTCCACAATACCCAAGTACCAGAAACTTATCATTGTTATTTTCCGTTGCCCAACTGAATATTTTATTAATATGGGCTTGTAGTTTTTCAGTGTCTTCTACAGAGGACATTTTCATGTGGATTTTTTGTATCATCCACATTTTTGTATCATCCTTTGTATCATTGATGACACGAAGCTGCAACTAGTATTTTTATCTATATCTGAAATAAGAATAAGAAATAACAGTGGTGCAAGGACTGTGCCCTGGGGTACAGAGCATTTCACTGCATTTAGACTACAGTATCTTATTTGATTGATTGTTACTATTTGCATTCTGTTTGGCAAAGATGAAAATCCAATGCCCCACTTTACCCATTATTTCTATTGATCTCATTTGAAGGGCTATCACTCCACGGCCACACTTGTCTGATACTTTTGCAACTCTGTGTATACAACATCTGCATTTTGTTTCTCTCTTCTAATGCTTCTGTGATTTTGTCATAGTGGTTAAGTAACTGTGACAGACATGATCTTCCCACTCTAAATCCATATTGTATTATGTTGTGGAATTCATTGTTTTCCATAAAATTGAAGATTTGATTCCTATTCACTCTTTCAATAACTTTTATTGTGTGTAATGGTCTATAGTTTTCTGCCAAAGCTTTACTACCTCCCATGTGTAGTGGAGCTAAATATGCTGACTTAGTTGCTTCTGGTATCTCCCCTGTATCCAGGCTCTTTCTCCACTATACTGAGCATTTGCTCTACTGGTATTTTACATTTCTTTAAGAATATTGAATTCCACGAGTCAAGACCTAGGGCCGCGTGCATGGGCAAGTTGTCAGTTTCATTTCAAAGTCTTGTGTGTTTGTGTTAATATCAGTTATATTATCTGGAGTTTGGATATCATCCACACAGAAGCTGTCTGGATCTTCAACTTTCATGCTTATTGGGGTGCTAAACATTGCCTCATACTGGTTTTTTAAGATTTCACTAATTTCTTTTGTCATCCTTCTACTCATAAAGACTCGTGATATTTGTGAAGACAACCGAAAGAGCGACATATTTCTGAATGTCATGTGTGCAAGGGTAGACCAGACTTGCTAGACTATGTTACTGTCAATAACCTGAGAAATATGGGCCTTGGAACAGGTGACCAATGCGATAGGATCAACCCACAAGAAATCCACTAGAGCAGAAATAGTGGCACAAGGGTTGCAGAGCATAGCCACCACTGGACAACACATGTTGCATCCCCAGCTAAACTAATCAATCATCATCAACTAACAGACCGCTTTGAAAGCCAACCAACTCATTCTTTCCCCCTAAAAGATGAAGCCCACTGCAGATGAACAAACTGCCCATCAGGGTCAAATGAACAAAAGTCTCAGTCAGAGGAGAGCATGAAGCTCACCCACCTGATAACCAGAAGCCAGAGAAACCAAAAACAAACCCTTCATGAAACAATTCCTAGCTGAAGGGAACACTGTAAACTGAGAGAGAGAGGAAGAAAGGAACACAGCCAGAGGACCATGCAGGCTCAAACGGTGCATGAGCAAGCTGGAGATGAAACAATGCACTAGACAACTTGCAAAATGGGGCAAGGTAGTACTGACTCTGAGCACAAACCACAGTGGCTCCACCATTGATGCATGATGAGGTGACATTATTCAACATCTATGATCAAGAAAAAGCCAAGACAGAAAGGAGAAAAACAAACGACTACCTTGAAGCCTCATACTACCGCCTCGAGGAGGACCACAGGTGGGACACCATCAATAAAACCATCCAGTCATTATAGAGATGATGATAAATTCGAGTAAAAAATGCCAGATGCATAGGTGGAGAAGGTCGAACCAGCGAAGTACATCACTGGGCCAACCTGCTGATAGGGCACACCTGTGAATACATGCCTGGGTTCATACACTGAGCAAGAAAAGCCTGAAACCAAGGTTGGGTTAGCCACCAGAAGGAGCCAGAAGGATCACTCTCTCCCTGTAGGACTCCAATCACACCAGGACCTGGAAAACAGCCGGAATGGGAAGAGGTACAATATACTCTATCTCGACCAGTTCAGCAGATGGCAAATACTGCGAGGACCACACAATCAGGAAATGGTGCCATGTACAAAGGTACAAATGGTTATTGTGTGTGGAAATGTGAATTATGGTGGTGGCGATACAAAAAAAAAACTAATATTCATTTTTGGACTATCCCAATAAAAATTTCTGCTACAGTAATCCAGATATCCAGCTAACTCATTGAGGGGTGGGTCTCATATGATCCAGATTAGTGTGTGTTTTAAGTACTAAAACAAACAATGCACAAAGCAAATGATCCCTGCAGGACAACAGTCTAAGGATGGCTGGCACTAAGCCTGAAGTGGCAGGGTTTGCCCACGACTGATAGACTGGAACACTTCAGGAAAATGTAATCCTTGATTCATCAGCAACAAAACTGATGAAGAAAGACGGCTGAGGGTTAATACCGAATACCATCACCTGGTGATGGTATTCGGTATTAACGAATTTCAAGTTACTGTACTTGGAACGAGTCCTTTGTTCTGTGTGAATTATATCCAGAGATGTTTGCCAGTTTTACTGATTTTCTAGAGACTTTTCCCAGCGGAGTGATGAATTGTCACTCACTCCCTGCACCTCTGAAGGGGGACCAGGTTCTGGCTCTGGTCTCCAGTAAGCCAAGAGAACTTCTGTGACCTTTTAGTATGGAGCAATCTCAGGAAGATAGCATCAGGAACACACCAGGGCTCCCTCCAGAGAAAAGGATGACACGAAGCAATGACTTGTATTTTTGTCTATCTGATATGAGAATCAAAAAATGCAGTGAGGATTGTGTTGAAAACCAAAACCTTGCCCTTAGACTGCACAATACATATATAGATGATGGGAGTAACTTTACCAGAACCACGCAATACATATATAGATGATTTAAGCTTTAGCGCATGATTTTAAATGCCTCGCGAGGGATAGGGGTAGCTACAGTTCAACCATGAACCATAGTTACCTGATGCCATCTAGAAAAAAAATTGTGGACAACATTCCCAGGTGTGAAAGCCTCAGTACTGAGTGAGCCACCAAGGCTGACACATGTAGCATGAACTCACAGCACCCTGTTCAGCTTGTGACAACTGCATCTCCTAAAAATGTCAAAATATATATGTACATGCTATTATTTAGCGATGATAGTATTACAGAAGACCCCCTGACTGTGATAAGACTGACCAGGATTCTGATAATAGCAGGGTTGTGGTGATATTAGCGCTGTGCTCTATAGTGGGAGGAGTAATGCTGAGGGAGGGAGGGAGGTGGCATCGTCTTCTGACTGTATGTGACTACCTTTTATTGACTGGACATACCATACCAGCTTAGTGGTTCGCTATGGCGAGCATAAATGTAGATACTTATATATAACGTGTGCATTGAGTGTAATAACAGCAATAGGAGTATGTTGGAAGCTGCCATTTTGGTGAGGGAGGTGCGTCGTCTGCATGACTTGTCATGTTGTTTACTGGTGGCCACTATGGTCTTTGGGCACCATACTAGCTTATTTGTACAGGTATGGTGAATAAAGCATGTAGATACTTATATGTAATGTGTGTATATAGTGTAATAACACTACAAACAGTAATGTTGGAGGAGAAATACTAGTGCGTCTGGCCTTGAACCAGTGACGGCGGCAGCCACCAGCTGATTGTGTGTGTAGCTACGTCTCTTATTGCCTGAACTCAGCATACAAGCTTAGATGTACAGTTATGGTGAACAAAACATGTAGATATTTATATATAACATCTGTGTGTAGTGAATATAAGCAAGAACAGTATGGTGGGAGGAGTATGTGGGTGAGTGAGGAGGTGAGGGAGGGAGTAATGGCGAGTGGCTGGCTGGCTGGTGATGGCCGCTCTTCATTGCTTTTTAACTCAAAATACCAACTTAGTGGTTCGTTATGGTGAACAAAACATGCAGATACTTATATATAACCTGTATATAAAGTGTAATACAAGTAACAGCAAAACTATTTGTTTACTGTTTTATGAACATAATAATTGAATCGCTAATATCCACACCATAATTTTGAGTACAGAGATGGTTCACACATTTTATTATATAAATATATCACAATACACACCAGTGAATAATATTACTGCAATATCAGAGATATTGAAATAATTAGGTAATAATATCTTTGTGGAAACCCCCGCCTGACAGCTCAGGCAGAGCAGACCTTGTCTGGAGACTGCTCTGTCAACACCTCTTTTTTGCCAGACTTCCCGGCCCTACTGTGGCCAAAATATGCCACCTACGATTTTCTTTTTTATTTTCCTGTGATCAGGAAACACAAATTAACACTTATATAAGACGAAAGATTTTTTTATTTTTTTGTTGTTGTTGTTGTACCTGTGTGTAGGTGTTGAAGGCCAAAAGGTCCTTAGCGGTCCTTGGCTAGAGAAGCCAGCTGCGGAGACAACTGCAGCACCTAGCTACAATGGGCAACATACCAAAGAGGGAGCCCATGAGTCAGACGAAAGACCACTGGGGCACAGTTCAAATAGAGCCAGAGCATAGAGCCTGAAGGAATACGAATCCTCAAGGCATGCCACAAACACCCCCAACAGAATGTACCAAGGAACCAAACCCCAAAGAGCCTAAATAGATAACGGGCGACACAGCAATTTGCAAAGGACAATCAGGGATCGAAGGATCAAAGCCAACAGTCACAGCAGTGGCGAGAGGGGAAGAGAACCGGAGAAATGACCCACGAGACCAAGCCTGCAAAGCAGAAAAACCCACATGTTTAAAGTAGGTACAGTACAGGCATCCACAATATCTACGGGCTCACCATAGCCCGTGCTACTTGGAACTTTTTTCCAGGTAGCAAATCTTTAACAACAACAACAGGCATCCACAAACAACTGCCTAGTCACCAGGGGCCGCAGCAATACCATCAGGTAGTGGCACTGCAGCTGAAGCAAAGTCACAGGTGGAAGGAAAACTAACGCTGTCAAAGAGTCCCAGCCAAGTCTGAACCTAGAACGGAACCAACTGAGACCTCCACTAGATCACCAGGATCCCAAATCTTGTGAGCTGGAAAAAAAAAAAAACAGATTCCTGACTAGCAGACATTTGGACTGACTGAGATCCCACCCAGTCAGTCATCGAGGTAGGTCAGAACACTAGCCCCCAATAAACGAATACGAGTCACCACGACCTAAGCCAAACTGGGAAAAACACATGGGAAGCCAGATGTAAGCTAAAGAGAAGAACCCAAAAGTGGCAAGTCCGATGACCTACAATAAAACCTAACCAATACCCAAATCCCAGATGAATATGGACATGCCAGGATGCCTCCCAGTGGTGTAGGGAAACCAATCAGGCCTCCGCCTCTAATACAAGACAAACCTGGGCTAGAATGGTCATCCAGCATGCGGGGCAAGGGATGAACTGGTTCAACCCAACCCAAAAGATTATGAATGAACCCGAGCTGTGCCAAGTTCCCTTTTGGAACTGGGAAGAGACGAGACACTCATCAAAGAAACATGGTCACTTCAACTACGCCAGAAGCAAACCATGCCCAAAATGACCAGATGCAGGCGAGGAAGAGAGGCCTGCCCTGAAAGCCCTGATTTCCAGAAGGGAGGTACTGTATTGTACTAACTCCACTGCAGGCTGCATGATGAGGAAAAAAAAAACAAGGCCCACATGTTGGCTAGCAAAAATAGGGAGTTAGGTTAGGACATCTCAAGTACAGGAAGTTTTACTAAAGGGTTGAAAAATTACAAAGACGAAATGAAGCACATGCACACATTGTATTTGGATGGGGTTCTAGGAGTTGTTCTACTTCTTAAGCCCAGCCAAAGACCAGGTTTGACTTGTGAGAGCTTGGGCTAACAGGTTGTTGCTTGGAGTGGGCCACAGGTCCACATATCTACTATGACTTGGATGGTCTGGCACTTCTTGCAGTTTTTCTTGAAGACTTCCAATTTCATTCCAGCAATATTTCTTATATTTGCTGGGAGGATATTGAACAACCATGGACCTTTGATGTTCAGTATTGTTTAATTGTGCTTATGGCACCACTACTCTTCACTGGATCTATTCTGCATTTCCCTCCATGTTGTTCACTCCAGTATGTTGATATTTTACAGTGTAAATTTGGGATCTGGCCCTCCCGTATTTCCCATGAACAATACATGTATAGTATATAATTTGGTAGCTTTCTTGTCTTCTTCCTAGAGAGAAGATTTTGAGAGCTTTGAAACGATCCCAATAGTTAAGGTGCTTTATATGCATGCCGTATATGTTCTCTATATTCCATCTATTTTAATAATCTCTCCTACTGTGAAAGGGGAAGTGAGTATCAAGCTGTATTCAAAGCAGGACAGCAAAAGTGATCTGAATAGTAATGAGCATTGTGATGGGATCTCTGAATTTGTAAAAGAGAAAAGAATAATCGAAGTACTGTAGTATGTTTCAAAGTCAAAAACAGAAATAAGTAGCAAGAATCAAAGATTAGGAAAGCATTTAGGATAGAACTGGCTGCAATTAGTAAATTAGTACAAAATACTGTAAACAGAATTAAGTCCATAATCATCTTTGGGTGTCTCGAAAGGACTTGTCACCTAGGATAGATAGAGCAGATGAGAAAAATCACTGAGAAAATAGTAGGCGTCGTAGAAGGCCTCGCAACAAAAGAAAATGGTAATGATTTTAAAAGGATATGCAGATATCAGAAAGACAAGAATCGCCCTTTAACTCTTGGGCAGCAGCTATGGAACAATGGTCATTAAAACGAGACCTTTCAAAAGATGAGAGAGAGGGGCTAAAACAAAACCTCACCGTAGAAAAATATCTAGATGAAGATCCAAATGTGCAAGAAATAATTTTTTTTTTTCTACAAGGTGATATGGATCAGGAAACCTGTGAAATAACGCATAAAAGTAAACCAATAAAATCCTTAGAGAAAGGAGGGGAAGTAAAGGACAAAGGGAGTTGAAACTAATGTTCCTAAAACCCATATACAGTGGTACCTCGGCCTATGAATGCCCCTCTTTACGAACTTTTCGGGTTACGAGCCAGATTTCTTTGGAAAATTTGAATTGGGTTACAAACTTTATCTCAAGAAACGAGCTTGTTGATATGCGTATGGTCAACCTAGCGCGTGGTGGCACAGCGATGGCGCCTCAGTTTACCAATACCTCCCACCTAGTGATTATCGCGCCTTAATTCTTTGCAAGGATTTACAGTTTTTTTTTTATTTTTGGCTATTTGAACGTAAAATTTGTTATTATATATCTAACCATGGGTCCCAAGAAAGCCAGTGATAAGATTCAAGCCAAGAAAACACATGTAAGAATGACCATAGAGGAAAAACAAGAGATCATTCGTAAACATGAAAATGGTACAAAGGTTGCTGAACTAGCTAGGCAGTACAACAAATCCATGTCAACGATATGCACTGTAATTGCTAAGAGAAAGGACATTATGAGTGCTAAAGTGGTGAAAGGCGTATCAACAGTCACGAAATAAAGAACACAAATACTTGAGGATATTGAAAAGTTTTTATTAATTCACCCAGAGCAAGCTGTAGTAGGCCGTTGTGTGCAAAACCTTTTTAATGACAATGTGATGTCTCACTTCAGACAAGTATTACAAAGAAGGGAAAAACAAGTGTTGCTAGACAAGTTTTTAGTGAGAAAAACAAGCAGTGAGCCACAAGCAGGTACTAGTGGTATGCAGGCAAAACGTGCCAAAAAGTGTACCCCCCAGAGAAGTCATCACTGACTGATGTTTAGAAAAAAAATTTGAAAACATTTAAAAAAAAAGTGTCAAAAAGGTTCATTCAGTGTGTGTCAGGTAGGCTGCTCCATTTTGAATATACTGTATATAAAAAAAAATGGAATGACAATGTCAAAAAGATTCGTTCAGTGTGTCAAGCAGTTATAATCACTGCCTGATATTATAATGGAAGGGGACTCCCCTTCCAAACACTCACACCCCTTCTCCCTACTTCGTCACCGTCTTTCATACGCCAACAAGTTATCAATAATGGTAGGTATTAACTTGTACATACTTTAGTACTGAAGATTTGGGTGAATTTGGTATAAAATTTACTTTGAGGTTAATTTTTGGGGGAGTCTGGAACGGATTAATTCATTTTCCATTACAGTATTTCTTATGGGGAAATTCGCTTCGGTTTACGAATTTTCGGGTTACGAGCAGTCTCTGGGAACGGATTAAATTCATAAGCTGAGGTACCACTGTACAGTACAGTATACTAAAATGGATGGAGATAAAAAAATACTGGAGCTAAATGATATACTACAGCTTATGATGCCAGAGATTGTAACACTAACAGATGAAATTTGAAGATAATATTTTAAATGAGGTTGAGGGGCTACTCAATATGGAGAAGGGACAGAAAAATTATAATAGGTGAAGGAGTTGCTATGCTGGTAAAAGACCATCGGAAGAAAATAGAATTAATAAAAATAAAGGTAACTGCAGAGGGTCTATTGGCCCATACAGGGCAGCTCTTATTTATAACCACCCAATCCCACTCATAAGAACATAAGAATAAAGGTAACTGCAAAAGACCTATTGGCCCAATCAAGGCAGCTTCTATTTATAATCACCCAATCCCACTCATATACACGTCCAACCCACGCTTGAAACAATCAAGGGACCCCACCTCCACCACGTTACGTGATAATTGGTTCAACAAATCAACAACCCTGTTCCCGAACCAGTATTTATCCAGGTCTTTCCTAAATGTTAACTTATCCAATTTATACCCATTGTTTCGTGTTCTGTTTTGTGTTGATATTTAACATACAAAGGTAACTGCAGAAGGCCTATTGGCCCGTACGAGGCAGCTCCTATTTATAACCACCGAATTCCACTTGTATACCTGTCCAACCCATGCTTGAAACAATCAAGGGACCCCACCTCCACCACGCCACTTGGCAACTGGTTCCACAAATCAACAACCATGTTACTGAACCAGTATTTACCCAGATCTTTCCAAAATCTAAACTTATCCAGTTTATACCCATTGTTTTGTGTTGTCTTGTGTTGATACTTTTAATACTCTATTAATATCCCCTATGTTATGCCCATTCATCCAGCTGTACACCTCTATCAAGTCACCCTTTGCCTTTCCAGTGAATGCAATTTAAGCTTTGTTAATCTTTCTTCATATGACAGGTTTCTAATTTGTGGGAGTAACTATCATCCTACGCTGGACACGTTCAAGTGAATTTATATCCATTCTATGGTACGGCGACCAAAACTGAACTGCATAATCTAAATGGGGCCTAACCAGAGCACGACATAGCTGAAGAACACCAGGTGTCTTGTTACTAACGCTTCGATTAATAAATCCCAGTGTCCTATTTGCCTTATTACGAACATTTATGCATTGATTTTTTGGTTTAAAATTCTTACTAATCATAACTCCCAGATACCTTTCGCAACCTCAACATCATCTAACTTGTATCTTGTAACTATCATCATTATCTAGCCTCAAAACCTTACATTTGTCAGCATTAAACTGTATCTGCCAATCTTTTGACCATTTCAAAACCCTATTTAGATCGTCTTGAAGTGATAGTCTTTTTTCCGTGTTTATTTCCCTCCCAATTTTTTAATCATCGGCAAATTTGCAAATATTGCTGCTCAAACCTGAATCTAAATCACTTATATATATTATGAATAACAGAGGTCCCAGGATAGAACCTTGAGGCACTCAACTTACATTTTCCCAGTCTGACTTACATCATCACAAACCTTACCACTATCAACTGCCTCAATTATGCTGGAATAAAATGATATCAAATTTGATAAACATGAACGGCCATTTGTAAACTCATGTTGTGAATCATTTATTAATTTATGTTTTTCAAGACGAAGACAAATGGTATTTGCAATTATCAATTCAAGTAACTTTCCCACAATAGACGTTAAGCTAATTGGCCAATAGTTTGAGGCAATAGGTTTGAGGATCTATCTCCTTTCTTGAAAATTGGAACCACATTAGCAACCTTCCAGGACTCTGGCACTCTGCCAAATTCTAATGATTTATTAAATATGGTAGACAATGGTTCGCAAAGCTCCTCTTTGCATTTCTTAAGCACCCTGGCAAACACTTTGTCTGGCCCTGGGGATTTGTTTGGCTTGAGTTTCCCTATTTGATTAAAAACATTCTCCTTGGTAACTGCTAGTCAACCTGTCTTCTTCCCCACTCACATAGACTTGTTCGGCTGAAATAGTTGACAACCCATGAGAAGCTGACATAAGGGCACTGGAGATTTGGAATCAATGATAAAATTGATAATCATAAATGTCTACAGTCCACCAGCAAGCACCACAAAGGAGGAGTTGGACAACAAACGAGAGGGCCTCATAATGATCATGAGAGACGTTACAACAAATGCAAATACTGTAAAGGTAAATCACGACTGTTGGTACTTAGTGATTTCCAACTTGAAATCAATATAGACTGGGACAACTATGAAGCAAAACCGAAGGACATTCAGACAGACTGATTTATAAACCTTATCCTGGAGACATTCATGTTTCAGCAAGTTTGGACATGACTTGCCCAGTTGTCCACAAGTTGTTGGAATGTAAGAGTTGGCCAAAAGAATGTGGGAATGTGATGTTCCATCAATGCTAGATTTAATATTCAGCAGGGGAAAAGAAAAGATTTCACATTTAGTACCTTCCTTCCTTGGGTAAGAGCGACCATGTAATTTTGGAAATAAAATATGCATTGCATTATAGCACAGAAGAGGATGGGGAAAATTAAACAAATGAAAAAACTTGATTTCAGAAAAGGACAATATAGGGAGCTTAGCAAGTTCTTTAATGAATTTGATTAGAAAGATTTGATGATAGGTGTAAAAAAAAAAAAGGCAAATTTTATGATATACTGTACAAGAAGAAGGTACAACAAAATTTATATCAAGACAGAGGTGCAGAACTCTTTGTAATTCATAGTGAGGAAATTCAAATTATGTTAGTTGTAGTACAAAAAATTGCAAATACAATACTGTATGTTCATTTTTAGACTTTCTAGGTAAGAATTACAGCTTATCTGGAGGTCTCGCTTATCCAGAGGGAGGGGGAGGCCAGGCAATGAGTGTAAGGCACCCTCATAATGACCACTAGAGGAAAGATACACACATAGGACACCAACAACCCAGCCACCTGCTCGCCATACAAACGGTGATAGATATGCCTCAAAAAATCCAGACAAATAGAGCAGAGAAGGTTGAACCAGCAAAATACATCGTTGAGCCGATTTGCTGAAATAGGCAGAGAAGCAGGAAAACGCCCAGGTTTAGCCACTGGGCGAAAAAGACCGGAACCAAGGATGGGTTGACCACAAAGAAGCCAGAGTGATCACCCTCCCAGTGGAGGACTCCAGACTTGACAGAACCCAGATCAACAACTGAACCAGGAGATAAAGGCAAATGCATCATCACCTTGACCAGTCTAGTCAAAGAGCATCCACTGTGAAAGCATCAAAATTGGGAATTGGAGCTATGTAGGAGGAAAGACGCTCGTTCCACAATACTGTAATTGGAAGAGGTCCAACTCGGAGTGACCAAACATCTTGCAGTCAACAAAAGGACACACCACTAATGGTCCATGGAGTGGATTGTCAAAATGGGATGGAAGCAAGACAACCTGTATGCGAGAACGTTGGATATACGCCCACTTGAACTGTATAGAGAACCAAACCCTGCAAATCCAGAAGCCAAACAACTCGAAACATCAAGCTCCATACGGCGATGTACAGAAGCAGCCAACCTTGGTTCAGGCAATAAACCACTGGGGAGCAGTCAGAGTGGAGATGGAGCATGGAGCCCAGAGAAAAGTTGAATCCTCCACAGGGCAAGCCACACAGCTACAAACTTGTGTACCATACTGTTCACCCAAAGGAACGGACCCATCAACCCTGGGCGGCCTGGTGAGTACTGGTCACAAAGCCCTGACTGAGTTGAGTAATCAGTGAACACATTGACAGGGAAGGTTGGCACCATGGAATCAAACCGCAATAAGCCCAAAGAGGAAGCCAGCAATGCAAGAGCCACCAAAGAGGGTGGGACCCGAACCCATCAGTCCTGCGAGCGGCGAAACTGGCAAAAACCAAAGACATTAGTACAATGCCCTGAGCCAAACCTTGCCGAGTGGAAACACCATGCAACCAAAGTTCCAGCTCTCTCGCAACCACTTGACCAACCAGCAGTCACCCAGGGCTGCCACAACACCAGAAAGCAGCAACACAGCAGCTGGAGCAAAGCAGCACGAGGAAGGGAAAGTGACAAAGACCGAGAGTCCAATATGAAGTCCAGCCAATTCCAAACCTGTGATGGAACAAACTGGGACTTCTGCCAGTTCACCAAAAATCCAAACTACAATACACTGGGTGCCAGATTCAAGCTAAAGTAAAGAACCTTGAAGTGGTAAGCCTGAACAAAAAGCCTTACCAGTTCCTGAACCTGGAATGTTTAGGGACATACCAATGTGTGTCCTGGAAGTCCAGGGACAACATACAAGATTGAGCCAGAAGTAGCAGGTGAACTTGGGCCCAAGTGGTCATGCAGAAGGTTGGACAAGGCATTAAGTTGTTTAATTCTGAAAGATCAAGGATGCACTGTAGATCTGCAGAGTCCTGCTTCAGGACCAGGAACAACTAGGTCACCAACTGAAAGGACGGGGTTATTTTAACCATGCCCAAGTCCAGCCAACCTGCAATGACCTGATGTAGAACCAGAGAAACCTTGACCCATAGAACAGGAAAGGGACCAAACACCACCATACAAGCGAGAGGCCCCCCTGACAAGAGTATCTAAGGAGTGAACCACAACATGGCACTGGCACAGATGGAAGCATCCTTCCATCTGTGCCAGTGCATCAGGAAGTCTAATGGTCCAAAAATTGGATGTACCATGGGCCTACCTTGCCCAACTGAAGGCGAGGCCCCAAACCTACCAGCCTGCTTTTGAGCAGAGGCACAAATACCAAGAAAACAATAGATTGTCGATAAGACTGCAGGAAAAGGCCACGGCAGACAAAACCAGGGTGATGGCATCCTCAGGAAAGAGGAGTGGTGCAAAAAGAAAGACAGACAAAAGGGTAAGTAACCAAACTGAATTTAACGACAGGACCAACACGACTTGTCGACACATCAGGCAGGTCAAATAAAATGCCAACACCACCACCAAATAAGGGTGAGCCAACACCCTCCTAATAAGGGTGATGACCTCACATGGAGTAAAAACAAGCAATGCTACATCCTCATGGAGTTTCTCAAGAGAGCCCCTCCAGGACCCACACACACAAAGCCACCATCAAGTGTGAGAGTTCTGTGGTCATCTTCAATAAGAACCCCCAGACAGCACAGGCAAGGGAACGTGAAGCTGCCACTTGTTTGCTGGAGCAAACAGGCAGTCCCCGAGCAGAGCAAAAGAATTGCTGCCATGAATACATGAAAGACAGAACTCGCCTTCCAAGCAAGCATGCGGGATTGACAGAACCCTCGCCAAGCACCCCCCTCCCCACAAGGAAAAAGGAAAAAGTGAAAGTTGTCAGCCATCCAGGATGAATTCAAAACCTCACACCAAAGCCAATAATAATAAAAAAAAAAGACCAGGACCCAGGACCATCGACAAAGGAGGTCCCAAAACAAGTCTGTGCAAACCACCAAAGGCAAAATGCAGTAAGAGTGAAACCTCTGGTAATATGACTGTTCTGGGGCACTGAATGGTACACATAGCCAAATGTGAAGGAGAGCAGCCAAGTGATCATACAGTCCACACACAACCTACAACTTATGTGAAAAATCTTCAATGATTTCTGATCATGAGAGAGATCTAGGGGTAGTTTTGGATAAAAATAACTGTCACCTGAGGACCACATAAAGAACATTGTACAAAGAGCATATGCCTCTCTTTCCAATTTTAAAATCAAGCATCATATGACAGTATAGTACAGGAAAGAGTGGGATATCAGAAGCACAGATCTCATCCTGTAACTACACTTAAGTACTTGTAATTATTTTTTACATAATTTTTTTTTCCTTTTAAATCATCTCTCCTGCCTTTATTTATTCCAAGTACATTAAATGTACAATTACTCAATACCACATCCATTCCAGTCCAAAGTAACCTTCACCATGGTTTCCCTGGTTTTTGTGCACTCCCAAACAGGAGTGTTGGCTGGTAGTATACCAAGAGCAGTAGTATCCCAGGAAGGACTGGAGTTAGGTTGTCTTGCAGCCCAACAAAAATTACTATTCTCTGGAAACCAGATATTCTGCTAACACACAAAAAGTAGGTGATTTATCAAAGATTAAAAAACTTGAGATACAGAGTTGCCACCTCAGTTCCATCTCGGCTGGTGTAATAATGACGTCACCAAGAGAAAGTGGGCCCGAGATGTAAATACCTTATTAGATAAGGCGCTAAAGATCTAAAAATAAGAAACGCTACAATACACGTGTAATTTTGCCAGAAGTAACTTTGTAAGCCCTAATGGTTATGATACTGCTACAGCAACCACAGCACATACACTACATCAACTTAAAGCAAAGAATATGCGACTTGTTAATACAGTGGCACTAATAGAGGGGTAAAAAGAAACCTTACAAGGAATCCCATTACTCTACAGTATACAAGATTCATAACAGACTTCCATACAAATTATTAAGTATCTAAAAATTCATTAAATCTATCAGGTATGCATGTCTGCTCCTTCAGCAATCTTTCAATATGACGTACCAAGATGATGAGTTATTACAATCAAATACAAAAATACATACTGGTACCTAAGACAACAAAACTTGATGTCAACATTTGTTTATGTAAATATAAACTACAATCAGTAATTATTAACACATTTACATAGCAAATAATAATGAAAAATAAAGAAATTAAGTAAATCTGGTGACCAAACTGCTAAATTTCCCAATCACAATATATTAATGCTATTCAGCTGAATGTCATATTTTGTATTTTCAAAAGAAAACTTTACAGTAGCTATTCTGATCAAATATGCCTTAGCACATTAAAAAATATTCCAACTTATCTGCTTTACAAGGAAGGATAAAATTAAAATCTAAGTTAGGTTCATTTATTAATAGGTATCAATTAGTTTCCATATGTGAGACTATAAAATGCATTGAATAGAATGCCATGGCACAGTGAAACTCACCAAGGAGTCCACTGCAATCACTTGATAGTTCCGTATGCTAGACATTATCATCTAAAGCTACAACACCAACATCTGAAGCTATCGGGACACTGAGGCACCAACCAGCACATACGCACAGTACTAAAACATTGCCTCAGCAATCACAAGGAATGATAAGGACATACTGTATATAAAGTCCATCAAATCAATAAACTGTTTAACAGTAATAACAAAACTTAAATACCTACCAAAACCGAACACTTTTATACTAGCAAGTCATAAGAATATTACAATTTACTACAGTCATTACCTTGTAAAACTTATTTAAACTGAGTTCCTTTGAGCAATAGATTTCATAGTAAATAAAATTAAAAGCAAGTTTAAAGCTTCCAAGCAGTGTTTCACACTTTTTAACCCAACAATGATCTACTTAATTTTAAAAATAATATTTTGACCTAGTGCACTTACCAATGTAAACATTACTGTCAGTGTCATCAGTGCCCTGACACCCTTCTAACCTTGCATTAAATTTGCCAGTACATATATGAAGATACAGGGGATTACAAACGTTTAAAATGGAAAGATGAGGACTAGAGACTGACAACGGACAATAAATGTGACTTACTGGCAAGGCTAAATCTGTCAAGATTTCAGTAGCATTTATTACCTTACAACTTAACACATGGAATACTTTGAGAGAAACTGCAGAGTTTTAACCTTGCCAGTCAAGACACAACCACGCATTCAAGCTATCTGAACCCTAATCCTCTATGATAACGGGCATTGTTAAAAATCGTATTACATCAAATAGACAATGGCTATTTGTTTTGTACGCAGCAAACCCAGATACTGTTTATTGTTAGACACTAAGATAGATTTACTTGGAAATTATTAGGATATGCAAGTGAGAAAGATATACTTAAAAATTTCAGCAAACACTGTATCAATTTTGTTTTGCTTTATATTTCACAAAGTTTAACAATTTCTTGAGTTTTACTCAAGCTTAACACTAAAATTTCATATTTATCAAAAAACAATAATTTTGAAATTACAATTTACCTTCTCCATTGCATATCCTATGTTACAACAAGGAAAATTATTTAAAATTTGCACTTCTGAAAATATACACTATAATCGATAGTAAAACACAAACTATATTCATATAAAATTCTTAACATAAAATCAAAGTACACAAGCTATAAAAATAGACACAAATACTTCAGTTTATCTAAATGGAGTTACAAAAATCTTTACTGAAATTCTGATCATGAATGACGCACAATTAAAAAAAAAATCAAGGTTAACACTGGCAATGTATTTTGACATTCTCAAGTCGCTGGTAAATATCCAGGTCATGAATGATCAATGACTTACATTCTTCTAGATAACTGAAGTATGGGTGTAATATGCTGTTTTATAACCCAAATATGAAAACAAAATGTAATGGTAGTAAATTTGAAACATGCATGGCAAATGTTAACAGTTGCACTGAAACTATAAAGACATTAATCCCTCTACCCAAGAGAATACCTGGACTTTATAGAGCCAGTGTATGTTATAGAATTGCCAGTGATGGCATGTCCTTATCAAGAAACATCACAACATGTTCTAAACAGTAAACATTTTGCATGGCTATTAATCATCAAGAATGAATTTATCACCGATGCAGTTTATAACTGCTGGTAAAACGATTAACTTGTTTACAAAGACATCCCCAGACTACAAAGTACCTGCGTTGAAATTGTAGCCGAGTTGTACAAGTTGTCATGGCAAAAAATTACAAAAACTATGGTATCTTCACCTGAATATTGCAAGAACCCCTGACAGAAAAGTTGCTGTATATAATAATACATGACCCTGAATGTTAAAAACCTGCAGGATATATTCACAATTGGTTTGACAAGACACCTCCCATAATGACCTCATAAGATCCAAGACAACTCTGTAAATTATTTCTGCAATAATGATCATTCTAATGATTCTCATGGCTACATGACTGACAATGACATCTGCCACTGTCCTGATGGTTGGTTCTAATTACTAAAATCTTCAGAATCCATACCTTATTAACAACATGGGAAGTTTGCCATTATCTATGCTAACCTGAGAAGACATTGAATATATCACAGAATTTGATCAGCAGATACTCTAAATTCAATCCCTGACTTTGATTATGTGGAGGACCTTAAAATGTCTTGGAAGGGGTCACACAAGCCACCAGAAGAAACCACATGAGGTAGATGCACCCAAGAAATTGGCTCAAGAGACCAGAGTGATCATAATTTATTCTAAGGACTTTCCTAACCCAAAAATTAATGTGGAAATAATATAGGTAACTGATCCTGAATGTCTAATTCCACTGTAGGAATGCAAGACGAACAACACCGGAAGCGCTAGGCACGCCAGCTGGACCCTGTTATAGTGACCTTGTATGTAGTACCCGTTTATTGTGTAGCCCTGGATATGTATCATGGGTATGGATATGATGGACATTATTAAAATGCATATATGTCTGTGAGAACAGATACAGTGTGCTACAGAATCCACTCCAATCAGGTTTCCTGTCCATAATTTTGGCTAGGACTTACAGTTCAACTCATTATGGTTGAACCAAAATGCCCTAATACAACTATAAATAATGACCAATTTTATCAGTGATGTAATGTTACCAAACTGTCTATCAAACTACATTCTGACTACCCTTTCCTACTAAACTGAGAAGTATATGATGACCCAACTTCACATACCCTCCTCAATGTATCCCCATATAACCTTGGAATAAACATTCATAACACTTAAAAACTAACTTTTCCCCCTTTAAGTCTGACAGCACACGCATTTTCAATCCCTTCGGCCAAATAAATTTATTTCCACAACCATGTCCTAAATATGCCCATGCCACACAAGTACAAGATAATTAATTTCACTAACCCTTCCTTTCACTACATGCATACCCACTACTGGGGACAGAAAGCCTGCTAGGTTACCAAGGTCTCCCTAGACCGATGACTGGCCTATGCTGTATCACCTTCCATTTTCTCAGTCCCCCTACATGCTCATTCACTTAACCTCACACCCACCTTCATAAGATCATACTGAAAGTCTTTGCTGTATTGCTTAACCTAATGTTTCCAATCTATAAGTAACTAGTACAAGATAGTGCAAGTTACACAGAAAACCATCATACCTGATGGCTTATGTTTCTCAATTTCATTTCCTAATATAAGACATCTGTAACATCCATCATATGATTTAATACCAGCTTGTGCTCGTGCATGCAGGGCTCTTAAGCCTGAAACAGCTTATATACTAACAATCTGCCAATATCTGCCAGCTCAGTCTTTATTGTCTTTTTCACAGCTAATATATATATATAAATAATATTTGACAGTGGATAAATTAATACTATACCACAAAATGTTTGGATCTAAGTTTGCAAAGTCCTCTCAACAGTCATCATATTAAGAACATATGCCTTAGCAACAGTAGCAAACACACATACTTATACATGATAGCCAGGATACTTGTACATTAGGTCCAAAACATCTGAAGTATTCATTATAAAAAAAAAATATATATCCTAACCCAAATGGAGTTCATGCAATTTACCAAAATAAAGTCAAACCACTGAAGAGCAAAGATTTATCTGAAGTTACTGATCTACTGTGTAACTATGTTCCTATATGAAATAAAAATAGTTTTACATCACCCACTAATATGAATTATGAACAAAGTCAAATCAATCATATTCTTTACATCATATATTGCATGTTTAACAAGATTCTGAAGCAGCAATTATTATGCACACCAGTTCTTGTGTTTCTAAAACTTTTGTTTTGACAAAAGATACTCCATAACCGAGCTGCTGATTATTAGAGACTTATGGTTGCATAGCATGACATATCCCCATATGTTACAGAGTTGGGCATGGACCTTAAAAGCTCCTGTACCCTTTAAGGCAAGATCTGCTATGAACTTGATCTGGCCAACCCTATCAAGGATTCAGCTTTAGCGCTTCTTAAAACAGTTATTGACACAATCATACATTTCAGATTGAAACACACTATACAGTACAGTATACAAATATAAAATATTAAAATGCAATATTAAACATTAATAAAATTATAAAATAATAAACAATCTAAGTACAATAAAAAAATATGATAATGTAGCCTAATTTAACTTAATAAATATAGCTATCTCTGTAATCTGTAAATGTTGAGTTTCGAAGGTTAGCTTGCAACAGGATGAAAGCAATACAGAATGAGGTTTTCAAGAAAGTCATCACTAGACACTGAGCCATATAATTACTTCACCTTCTTCCTGATGCAAGCACCATTCAAAACATTTAATTCTATTTGAAACCTGAACTTTGTTTACCTGATAACTGCTCAGTAAAATAAGCCCCTCAATCTGATGTGTGTACGTAATACTTAAATTACATACCTGAATAAAACTAACAACATACGCCAAGTACAGTACTTCTACTTCGCATGGCTAGCATAATTTGCCATTTTTCTCCTTTGTATGGTCAATATAACTTGAGTCCACTGTGCCTAGCCCAAGAGCAGCAAATTCTGCCCATGGCACATCATTAAGAGGCTAACTCCAATACTAAACTTATATTTCATGCAAGGTATATGTAAAATTTGGCATATGTCAACAAAACCTCCACCCACATAAGCCTAGCCATTTCTAAATATAAGACCACTAAAGACACTGGGCTTAGAGCACCTGGTATAATGCTAGTAAATAAAATAGATTTTAAGTCTTGGCTTGTTTACAGGTAGAATCTTGAGGTATAAAGTTTATGTGATCATTCATATGTAAGATGAGGAGCATCACAAGGATGTACACACAGTAATGACACAGATGGTTATATCTGCAACTGTTCCAAACTACAAGGTTTGTATTGGAAGAGACTCCCTGGGAAGGGGGTGGGGGGTGGGTGGGAAGAAGAAGCTGCAGCCCTGCATACCAGTCACAAGATAAATCACATTCACACAACTTCTGACGACTGCAACTTATGGCGGATATATCGCCTTGAGAACCTTTTATCAATATTCTTAACCTTTGTTTTTTAGTTTCATTAATGTATAAGAATTTGATTACCAGTAATACCTGAAATACTCAATACCTCTCAAACAAGATATCCAAATTGTGAAGAATACAGTGTTCCATTTAGGCATTTGAATCAAGCTCCTCAATGTGGCTGACATAGCAAGAGACCCGTTCTTGATTGTGAAGCATTCAACCTTACAGCTTAAAAAAAAAAAAGTTTTATGAGGAGAGTTGGAATATGTAACATATGCCCTGTCACTTCCTGAGTTGTGTGCTGAAGGAAAATGTTTATGCCATATGACACCACATTTTCCAAATACCTAATTGGAACACTTGAACCCTAATGCCACAACAGGCTATTCACCATACCTACCAGTACTTAATATTATGTACACCACATTCTACATATTAGTAACAAAATTATTTTTTGTTGAAATGGTCATAAGATTTCCTGTACAATGCATAGATGGTTTCCAGGACTGTGTTCGCAATGAGATTCTGGAAAATCCCTTGTGCACTCATATACATCATGACCATGATAAATAGTTGCATATCCACTATTCTAGACTTAAAGAGGCATTGTTTCACACTATCACTGGCTTTAACTGAAATGGATTATCAGTTTGCACATGAAAGCAATACCTTCTGAGGAAGCAAACTCTCAATCCCAGCACAAGAATTCATTTTGATTGAGCCTGTTGCCCTTGTCATTAGCTTCATACCATAAATACGGCTTTTTATACCACACAACTAAAATGGTACTGCAGGTAGCTGCTGTTAAAAGGTTAAAATTTTAAAAAGACCAGACCAGTTTTGCTAGATGCAACTTCACCACCATCACTAGTCAGACCAAGGTTGGTGGAGATGATGCAGAGACAGCTGTCCATGTAAGAGCTGTGCAGCGCCATCTTGGTGACCTTGGCCCATTTGATGACTACCCATTTGTTGGCCCTGGTGATGCTGTTGCTGCTGTTGCTGCTGCTGTTGCTGCTGTGGCTGATGATGCTGCTGTTGCTGATGATGCTGTTGTTGCTGGAGCTGTTGTAAAGTTTGTTGGAGGTAGTTTTGTTGCATGGCTTGCTGTCTCTGCATACGTTCCTGAGACTGTTGACGCCCCTTTTTCAGCTGGCTTATACGCACAGCTAGTCGGCGAGACTGATCAAAGTACAACTTACGTAACTGCTTCATAACTTCAGTGGCTTTAGAGAAGAAAGTGCATTGTTCAGTTGTGATACCTGTCATTTCTGCTATATCCATGGGAGCAGGATCAGAATTACTATTATTTCCCCCTTCAGGTGCTGCCCCTTCCCCTTGTTGTGCCTGTTGATTTACCTGTTGCTGATGTTGTTGTACCTGGAGTTCAGCCTTTGATACTTTAGCTATAGTACCAGGACTGGACATTTCTAGAAGAATAATTTGATGCATGTAGTGAGCCAATTGTGTGCGTAGAGCATCAATACTTTCAAATGTTTCAATGAGCCTTGAAGTAGCCCTCTGGCGCTTGCTACTGCCACCCATGGTGGTGTAATTCTGGGTGGCATTACGGCAGTAGCTCCATTCCTTTGCTACAGATCGCAGAAGCTGGAAGTGTGGGGTCGACTCCAGCCCAGTATAGCAGGACAGCAGGGGTCCCGGCTCAGATAGCTGCAAGCATTCTTCCAAAAAGCGTCTGATGAGTCCCCCTACCGGGTGCGGTGGGGTCCGACAGAGCCCTGGGGAAGAGACACACACCCGCATCAGAGCACGGCCACCACAGAAGGGGAGGGGGGACTCACAGGGGATTACCACCCCCAGCACACCCACAAACGTACTCACAGGGATTGCATGAACACTTGTTGGAAGAATGCTTGCGCCATAAACAACAACTTTCAGTGAGCCCCATGGCAAAGCCTTTATTGTGCCTTCTCTCTTGTTGGAAGTCCATAGGCTGCCTTTTGGCACTCATTTAAGATAAAAGGTGAGCTTTCAGCCCTTAAAAGAGAGAAGTGAAGTGGCACTTGAAGAGTATCACTGCTGAAGCCATAACAAGGCTTGATGCAGTGGACACTCCCAACTACTGAATATGACAAGGACTAAAATGTCCACTTTTTCACTGTTTCAAGCTGTTATGTCACAAACATTCTACAAACATGGTCAAAGGGGTTGTATGAGACCATGCACTCATGTTATCTTACAAAATACTATTTTTTAAGAGAAAAGCAAAAAGCTATTCAAAGAAAATAAAGAAAAATATAAACACATACAATGAGTAACAAGCATAACTATTGCAACTCAATACAAGTTACTCTACTATTATACTATGTTAATGATAAAATTCTAAGCAATCAGCTAAATCAAAACAAAGGATTCCCATGCCTGCAATACTTGAAGCAGTGACAAACAAAACAACAGTGATGCACAAGTATCAAAACCAGAACGTCTCTTGGCATCATGATTAAACAAATAAAAGGAGTTGATCAGGTTTCCTTACTTAAGGTAAATTTAATCAGCTATTTGCATTCCATGAAATAATTCACATTAGCAAAAGAAATTATATTTGGTGTATAAATCAAATAATATATTTTTCTAAGATGCCTCCTTTTGTCAACTTCAACAACAGCCACAGTTCCTTTTGAGCCACTGCAGTGGATATTAAAAGTTAACTTTTAATCCACTTGTGGTTTGTATTTCAGACACATTTAACCCATTACTCAAAGCTATCCCACAATACCGTTATGCATTACCCCACAAATCAATTTCTCCAATTTTCAACCTTTCTTGTTTTCAGTGTACTTTTCCATAAACACTTTCGAAGGACACATTTTTGTTTTACATACTCTGTATATTTGTTAGAAAAAACAAACAAGAAAAAGTATTAGCTGCTGCTTGCACAGTACATGTGTACAGTTACTATTGGTGGCACTTCATCAAGAGACTGTGAAGAGTAAGGTATTCATAAGTGTGAGGATTTTGACTTTTCCCAACCGGAGCGAGGATGTATGGATGATATGTACAATTGGGAGAGAGGTTTCAAGATTTTACAACAATGTAAATCACAAAACTTTTCCAGACATGAAACCTAAATACTTATACTTTACCTGGTAAGATTGCATATGGTGAGGTTGACGTCCACGAATCCATTTGTAACACTTAAAACTTTATCAAAAATAACATACCAGAGTAAACTTGATTAAAGCAACAGATTTCAGGAAATAAAAATAAATGTAGTATAGAAAAATACTGTGACTACTCACCATCTTGTGTCTTGACTTGGGGCGGCGGAACATAAGAAGGTAATAGTGGCCCGGGGGGCGGGGGTGCATTTGGGGGAGCTTGTTGGGATTGTTGTGAGGAGGAGGCAGGACCTCCTTCTCTCAGGTACGCCTCTGGGACAAAGGCCTCACCTTCACCACCTGTAAAATGATCATATACCAACCAATATTACCTTATTGCTATAACAGTAATAAAATGAGTAAATGCTTTTAAGTGAGTTATAAAATTAATATGAAAATAATAATAAAGGTCACTGGTATTAAGCAGTGAACTCCATACTCGAGTCAGTGGAATAGTGATGTATCAAGCCTTGCAACATACTTCAAACCACAACTTCTAACTCACATGCAGTAAGTAAATTAAAAACTTCACCAAACTAGCAGTTTCCCCACCTAATTATTGTATTTATATTTTGCTAGTGACTCAATTTCAATATTATCCATTCTCATTCATACACCAAGTAGAACCAACCCTAACAAAATTCAAAAGTAAATGGAGAAAATGGGCAGTCATATACAACAGCCTATCTAAATAAAACAACACAAATTCTTGAGTGCTCTGTGCACTTATTTCTTTCTTTTTTGGAATAACTTTTGTATAGTACAGTATTTCATTTTAACAACATCTAATATAAAATTTAGATTTGACAATAGTATGGGTCATCCAAAACATGGTATTTATTTGGTACGGAGCACAACTTTGCTAGGTTGTTATCTGGGTTGTTACGGAACTGTGCTTCACCCACTGAGATTATCATGAACAGAATTGAGAGGACTCGGTTATGAGAACAGGTTGAAGGAAATCCCTCTCACAATCTCTTAGATGAAAAAAAACAAAGGAGATATGGTTACAACATGCAAGATCCTGAGAAGAGTAGACAAATGTGAACAAAAAGAAACAATTTAAATTAAAAAGGTAGGACAAGGGGATTTTGATGGAAGTTGGACAAGCATCAGAGTCATAGAGATGTAAGGAAATTCTCAACAATTCAACTGTCAAAGCCAATTCCAGCCAAAACTTTAGCTCCAAAGTGCAGTTATAATCGTATGTTGATCCTAGGGTAATGCAGTTATCATATGTTCATCTTGGTTTTCACCTGGTTTTTATACAAATTGCATAAATATGGTTATAATAATATATCTATATGGAGTTAATGCAGTCACATCAAATTTTGATATCATTTTTAGCCGCTTGCTACTATGAGGTTATCTTGTACTACAAGTTGTGAGACTATCATAAAATCACAATCTGGTGTTTTCTTGTTAGTGTTTGAATCTATTCAAAATAATAATACCTTAGAATAGTACCAAAAGAGTAGGTTGCAAGATGTTTTCTAATGACCTGTGCCAGGAACACATTTACTAAATTGGTAAGTCATTTACATAAATTAGAAAGAGCAATAGTCCTAGGATTGATCCTTGTGAGACTACGTCACACACACTGGAGGCCTGGTCCGCGAGGAAACTAAGCCCTGAAAACACCTCAAGGTAAGGTAACCACCCTTTCAATTAAGCACCTCATCTTAGTATATTATATGACCCTTTGCTTTGTGTAAAGTTCTCCACTACCCTTGTGTGGAAGTTTTATTACTTAAGATGTTTCCCATTAGATGTTTGCAAGTTCTATGATTATTTTTCTCAATCCTCATATTATTAAAATTATATTAATTGAATAATCCCCCTCTAGCTCGATAATTTTCTGGGC
>WNGS01009631.1:6095380-6106358 GCA_020271785.1 Procambarus virginalis
AAACCGCAAATTCTTGAGTGCTCTGTGCACTATTTCTTTTCTTTTTTTAAATACTTTTGTATAGTACAGTATTGTTCATTTAACAACATCTAATATAATAATTTTAGATTTGACAATAGTATGGGTCATCCAAAACATGGTATTTATTTGGTACGGAGCACAACTTTGCTAGGTTGTTATCTGGGTTTGTTACGGACTGTGCTTCACCCACTGAGATTATCATGAACAGAATTGAGAGGACTCGGTTATGAGAACAGGTTGAAGGAAATCCCTCTCACAATCTCTTAGATGAAAAAAAACAAAGGAGATATGGTTACAACATGCAAGATCCTGAGAAGAGTAGACAAATGTGAACAAAAAGAAACAATTTAAATTAAAAGAAGGTAGGACAAGGGGATTTTGATGGAAGTTGGACAAGCATCAGAGTCATAGAGATGTAAGGAAATTCTCAACAATTCAACTGTCAAAGCCAATTCCAGCCAAAACTTTAGCTCCAAAGTGCAGTTATAATCGTATGTTGATCCTAGGGTAATGCAGTTATCATATGTTCATCTTGGTTTTCACCTGGTTTTTATACAAATTGCATAAATATGGTTATAATAATATATCTATATGGAGTTAATGCAGTCACATCAAATTTTGATATCATTTTTAGCCGCTTGCTACTATGAGGTTATCTTGTACTACAAGTTGTGAGACTATCATAAAATCACAATCTGGTGTTTTCTTGTTAGTGTTTGAATCTATTTCAAAATAATAATACCTTAGAATAGTACCAAAAGAGTAGGTTGCAAGATGTTTTCTAATGACCTGTGCCAGGAACACATTTACTAAATTGGTAAGTCATTTACATAAATTAGAAAGAGCAATAGTCCTAGGATTGATCCTTGTGAGACTACGTCACACACACTGGAGGCCTGGTCCGCGAGGAAACTAAGCCCTGAAAACACCTCAAGGTAAGGTAACCACCCTTTCAATTAAGCACCTCATCTTAGTATATTATATGACCCTTTGCTTTGTGTAAAGTTCTCCACTACCCTTGTGTGGAAGTTTTATTACTTAAGATGGTTTCCCATTAGATGTTTGCAAGTTCTATGATTATTTTTCTCAATCCTCATATTATTAAAATTATATTAATTGAATAATCCCCCTCTAGCTCGATAATTTTCTGGGACATTAAGAGTAATGATGTAAGTTTGCATTTCAATGATCTTGTGATCTGAGTATGTGATATCTGACATGGTAATGTCCCAGATTATTTTGTCATTGCTTGTGAAGATCAGATCTAGAATAGGTTTCATTCCTAGTTAGCTCTGTTATCTGCCAGTTGAGCAAAAATTTGCCACAGAATCTAAGTAGTTCTCTAACCTGTGGTTGGTTATTTCCTGGATGATTTTCTGGTATAACATTTTTGTTAGCTAGTCACCATCTTAAGCTGGGCAGGTTGAAGTCTCCAAGGAAGATAGTACTGTACTGTATCTGGTATTGGATTTGCCACATTATTGAGACCATTGTCTATTCTACTTATCTGCTCTGAATTCTTCAACCATTGCATTTGGCAGTTATTATATTACAATAATAATCAGGTGCATTTTCTCTACTTTTACAACAAGTATCTCTACGACCTCATATGTAGAGTTTAGGAGCTCTGAACATACAAGGTCCTCTCTAATATACAAATCAAATATTGCTTTTGCCTCTGTGAGGAGGCTATATATGAATGGTATTTTGTTTGTCACCCCTTTTTTTAGTCTCTGTATGTTGGCACAAATAAATAAGGTTACTCATTTATGGTCATATTTGGACCATTTACTCATTTATGACATTTATGACCACACTTATGCTGACCTGAAGAGCGTGCAGAGATCCTGTCCTGCTAGAATCCACACACTAAAACACCTAACTATTGGGACCGACTAAAGTGCCTAAATCTGTATTCTCTTGAACGCAGGAGGGAGAGATACATAATAATTTACACATGGAAAATAGTAGAGGGGCTGGTCCCAAACCTGCACACAGAAATACCACCAAATGAGACCAGAAGGCATGGCAGGATGTGCACAATACCCCCACTGAAAAGCAGAGGTGCAATAGGTACTCAGAGAGAACTCTATCAACATCAGAGGCCCGAGACTGTTCAACACGCTTCCACTACACATAAGGGGCATAACTGGCCGACCTTTCACAGTGTTCATGAGAGAACTTGATAAACACCTCCAAAGGATACCTGATCAACCAGGTTGTGACTCATACATCAGGCTGCATGCAGCCGTGTTCAACAGTCTGGTTGACCAGTCCAGCAAAGAGGTGGCCTGGTCGATGACCGGGCCGCGGGGATGCAAAGCCCCGAAATCATCTCAAATTAACCTCAAGGTAAGGTACTCTCTATAATGGATTTTGACTGGGGGGGGGGGGCTTATTCAGGGAAGTCCATTATGCAAAGGAAAACAATTTAGAAAAATTTCAAAGGCAAGCAATGAAATGAATTCCAGAATTTAAAAATATGAACAATGAGGAATGGTTAAAGGCTCTGGACATGCCCTAATTGGAAGAATAAGGAAATAATTATCATTCTACGTCATAGAAGGATTTGAAGAATCAGGCAGGAAAAATTAGATACTGTATAAGCAGAACTAGAGGGTATAGTTGTAAAAATCAAAGAAAAGGTCTAGAAAGAATAAGATGTACATTTTTCAAAAGAATGGTAAATATTTGAAAAAACTCAAGGGTGAGATTGTTCACCCATAGACAATTTTGAAAGTTGTTTCACTCTACAGCATGGCCTTTGGTTCAAAAGGCTGTTTTCGAGGCCTGCATGCCCACATAACCATCACAGATTGAATGCTTCCACCTTTGTTCCAGTGACATTTTACATAATTTTTATAGTAGCTTGAAATTATGGACCTCTCAAATTCACAGTGTTCTGCAATTGTACTAATGCCACCCATACTTTTCATTTGATTTATTTTAAACTTCCTAGAATATCTCACACTCCAGTTTATTGTAATTTTACTTATGCTGAATTGTAACTGGCTCCTCCAGTATTTTCTATGCCATTGCTATGAAAATATCTCTCATCTTTGTTTCAAAGAATATAATCCGAGTGCTCTGAGATGATGATAGCAGTTGAAGTGCTTAACAGATTATGTATGGAGTAAAGGCCAATATATATTCCAGTTCAGAAATTTTGCATACCTTGAGGGGAAATTTAAGGACCAAGCAAATTTAATTATCGAGATAGTGCCAGTGCTTTGAATGTTATCATCCCTGGTGTAACTTATTCAATTTAAATATTCCTCATCAACTCAAATATTTAATTTTTCTAGATTAGTCCCTCATTCTATTAAGAGATTCGACTTTTTATTCTGTACTCCTTTTAAGGTCTTCATTATCCCATATAAAAGTAACTAAAAATTGTTGACATTGAACATTATGTTATACCCCATTGTCCACTGGAAGGTCATTTTTATATTCAATTGTAATTTTTCTTTTTCTTCCACAAAGGTAAGTTTCATACTTATTTTGAATCATTAGCAGAGAATGACACAAGACAGATTTGCATTTCCATGTCTTCTCTGAGGAAGAGCAATGGTACAAAGACAGTACCATGTGGATCAAGTTTCATACCGTTATGAGACTGTCTATCCGTAGCTACTAACACATCATAACACAAGCAACAGCATACATCACTCCAGTAACACTATCAACCATTTTCTAAGTACAGTCCTGTGCTGATATTTAGATTCTTGCCTATACAGCACTGAAGAAATTAAAGTGCTCACACTCCAATTCCAAGAAATTGAACTCAACTGACATGCAACACCTTAGTACTTAGTACAATACAGTATTTAGGTACAAGTACTCAACTACAGCATCAGAAAAATAATCACGTGAAACCTACCTTCATATGCAGAATCACTGCACTCTTTTAGTTCAACCATCTCTTGTTTGACAGGTATCATTTCTGAATCTGAATCACCTGATAACCGACTATCATCATTTGGGGTATGTGGTTCTTGAGAGGGTTGGTGGACGTCTATAGATAACCTGGGTCGTTTAGGACTGACGGAATCTGAGTCACATCCTTCTGGTGGTCTTGGAGAGGATGAACGAAGTACTCTCTGCTGAAAGGTGATACAAATGCCAATGTTAATTTCTCTTCAAGCTAATTTTATATTTTAATGTTAAGAAAATAATATACATTATTGTTCAATGATATATGAACATTGTATTATACAGTACCCCATCAAATGTATGTGCTGCCCTGCTCGAGGCAGCGCGAACTTATGGCATAATAAGAATGGCAGTTTTGTTAGTGAAATGTGTGTTACAGAAATTTGCACCAAGTACTTGATGTCAGGAGGTTACCCCAACTTCCTACAGCCACACAGCTGGTAGGTTCAGTTGTCCCTGGGCATTCATAGTGAGCAGTTGTGTTATGTGTCTTGCTCTGGCACCATGACATGTTCCATCACAGTTAACAGTGGCGTTGGTGCTATTTTATTGTTATTATGGCACCTACCAAGGAACTAAGCAAAGAAACTATCACTCAGATAATTGCTCTGAAGCAGGCAGGCCACCAAACAAAGGAAATTAGCAAGACGCTTTGTGGCAAAGACCAGAGTACTGTACACAAGTACTGTCGCTGCTTCCAGGTAGACCCCACGGGTCATACACCACCACAAAAACCACGCTCTGGTCACTCCACCTGTACATGGTGGAGTGACCAGATCACTGTAAGGTGTGTGAGCATTCTTAAACATGTGACATCAGGCTGCGAGCAGCCACGTCCAACAGCCTGGTTGACCAGTCCAGCAACGAGGAGGCTTGGTCAACGACCGGGCCGCGGGGATGGTAAGCCCCAGAAACACCTCAAAGTAACCTCAAGGCAAGGTACATTAGAGGATATGCCATCTGTTACAGTGAGGATAGTGAAGGAAAAAACCTGAAGTGTTTGGGGGAATTGTCCGTGCATATCTGCACTGACAATTTGCATGTTCACAAGTAGGTTATATTTGGCCATACAAAAAAACACTGCTAACACATGCAGAGAGAGCAGGATTGACTTTCCCCAGAAATACCTCACATGGACTCAGGATGACTGCTTTCAGTTTTGTGGAGTGATAAAGCAACATTTACTGTGACATGCAACCAAGGAGCTTGTGTTTATCGCCAGCTGAGCAGTGACCCCCCTGGGTGCACTATATGTGGAGAGCACCATGAAACATCCAGATTCACTAATGGTGAGGGGTTGTTTCACAGGCAGGTGTTTAGGCAAGCTTCTTGCACTTCCTAAAAACCTTAAGTGAATCAAGCAGTTTACCTGGAGCTCCCATGTTATTATTTGCCAGAGTCTTTCAAGCCAGGACATGACAAAGTGTTTTAACATATCAGTGTTCCAGCTCACACTGCCAAATCTGTCACCAAGAGGCTTGATGGCTGCATGGTACCCTTCATGAAGGATAGCCCAGGTAACAGCCCGGATCTCAACCCAATTGAGAACCTCTGGAACATGGTTAAGATGGATCTGCAGGGAAGAGACATCAACTCCATACCCAAGTTGGATGCGACCCTTCGTCAGTCCTGGAACAACTCACCTGACCATCTATGTAATCTTGCTCTGTCACTACCCCGATGTTTCCAAGCCATGAAGAGAAAGGCCCACCCAACCAAGGATTAATAGATAATTATATGCATCTTGTACTAAAATTGACCGTATGTCTTGTTTTTGGGCACTGCCTCAAGCAGGGCAGTGCATATTTTTGACGGGTACTGTATTAAAGCATTATCTTGATTGCACAAGGGTTATATGAGACATTATCTACATGCACACAAGAAAATTTAAATCAAATGTTTTTGTCTTCCTAAATTTAAAACCCATGCCCTTAGCGTCAGAACAGTGTCCGAAATTTTTTAAGTCACTTTCCAAGATTGTAGAAGTTTGCTCGAGATCTCAAATAAAGACTGGGAACTCTGTACAAGTGTAAGTTTCAAATGTTGCAGAGTACCTAAAATATCTCATGATAGTATGCACACTATGGATTGAACATCAGAGAATGGTATGTGGATTTCAATGGTTAAGGGAATAGACAGGGCAGAAAATGTCAGACTATTTAGCAAGGGTGGCAGACATTAGAAAAAAATAAGTTACAGAATAGTGAACAAACAACAAGTGCCCAGAAAAGTGGTAAAAGCAAACTCTATACACAGTTTCAAGTGTAGAGGTGATGAAGCCCAATAGGCTCAGGAATCTATACAGGAATCAGAATTGAGAGGCAGCACCTACGGATTGTAAAGCTGCCTCTCGCAAAAAACAACTAGGCAAGAATAAAGGACTGACAGTAATCATTACCTAATTTCCATGTTTTTAATGGGGAAGCATCAGCCTGGAGAAACAAAGGAAGTAGTATAAAGAAAGATAATGATATTAAATATAAAATGCTTGTCCATTCACTAATGCCTGCAATAAAGCCAATATTGCATAAGAATTTTTCATTAACCATCCACTACAATCAGCCCCCATTATCAGAAGAATAACTACCAGAAAGATGATCACCACAACAAGGATTACTACTTTGTAGTAAATATGACACCAGACACAGCACAATCATAAAGAATCAAGACAAATTCAACCCTACAACTCAACTTGCTTAACCACTGCACTGCGCAACGTGCCTTGAGGCTCTCGACAGGTGGTGTACAACGCGCCTCAGGGATCTCATAAGTACAGTACAGTATAGCTTATCATTCAAAACTCGCGCAGCTACACAAGAGTTCACATCAACTTCCAGAAGGCTCTCCTAAACAGACTCCATTTAAAACAAAAATCGTGGGCAACATTCCCGTGTGTGAAGGCCTCTGTGCTGAGTAAGCAACCAAGACTGGCGCACACAGCATGAGCTAACAGCATTGCTGTTCAGCTTGTGACCACAGCATCACCTAAAAATGTCAAAATATATATGTATCTGGTATTATTTAGCTATGATGGTATTACAGAAGAGCTTCACTGTGATAAAAACTGTGTACAATGTTCAGATATCAGTGAATAAATGCTGTTCAAGATGTTCACAGCGCTAGCCACAGCACACTGCCATTATTTCGCCCATCTAAACTTCTTCAAACGACTTCTCATGTTCCTTTACAAAATAAACATGTGGAAAATTATTCATTTACATGATTTAGTGACCAGGATTCTGATAATAGCAGGATTGTAGTGAGAATTAGCGATGTGCATAGTATGATGGGAGGAGCAATCTTGATGAGGGAGGGAGGGTTGAAGTAGCATCGTCTGCTTGCTGGTATGTGGCAACATGTTATTGTCTGGAATCACAATACCAGCTTAGTGGTTCACTATGGTGAACACAAATGTAGATACTTATATATAATGTGTGTATAGAGTGTAATAACAGCAAAAGGAGTTGTTGGGAGGAGCCATTTTGGTGAGGGAGTGAGTGAGGCTGCAGTCTGCTGGCTACTGTTTAACTTGCCATGCAGTGGCCACTATGCTGTATGGATACCATACCAGCTTAGTTGTACAGTTATGGTGAATAAAACATGTAGGTACCTGTACTTATATATAATGTGTGTATATAGTTAAGGAGCCGGTCTAGTTATGTAGAAAAATTTGTTCAATGTCAACCAATATTATTTGACTAGTTGTATATGAAAAGTGCTGAAAATTGTCCCAAGTTTCAGTACTGCAGCGTAAATAGAAAAAGATTTTTTTTTTTTTGTTTTTTTCAACGTTTTTTACACATTTTCAAGTCTACACTTCTTCACACACGTTTCAGATATAATTATTCTGTGACACTTTTCTGACACATTAGCATATAATAAATGATTGTATGATTTAGGATTTCCAAAACATCTTTAGTTTTCCTAATACAAATGTTCAAAGTTCCACCAAAAAATATGCAAAAATGGCATGTTTATTGCTATTATAAAATCAATAAATGAACTTAGAGAAAAGTGAAATCTTGCACATGTAGAGACATGCCCTCCACATATACTGTGTAAGTTTCATGTAAATGAATAAAAAATTATTCAGTTTTGTAAACATTTGTGTCAATTGAAAAAAAAACAGAAATTAATGAAGTCTAAGGTTCTAAAATCTGTGGCTGAGGTTGACATCAACCAATTTTCTCCAAAATTGGCATCTTACAGATAGGTATACGTACAGTAAGGTGTGTAAGTTTGATGCAAATCGTCCGAAAAAAAATTGAAAAAAAAAAAAAATTGAAAAAAAAAAAAAAAAAAAAAAAACTTTTTTTTTTTTTCTTAAAATTTTCCAATTAAACTAATTATATATTTGTTTAATATATGCTATTGTGATAGCAAAGAGTCATAGCTATGATTCCAGTTGACACTTTTGATTCATAATCGATTTTGACCATTTGGCATAATTTTCACAACTACTTCATTATTTTTTTTCTCCCTTCCTATTTATGCTACGATGCTGAAACTTGGACCAGATGAAACACTTTTCATATAGAACTTGTCAAAAAAGTTTGATTGAAATCGAACGAGTTTTCATTTTGCATTTTTGGAGCCAACTGGATTGGACTGCCCCCTTAAATAACTCCACGAACAGTATGGTTGGGAAGGAATGTTAGTGTGTCTGGCCTTGAACCAGTGAGGGAGGCAGCCGTCAGCGGTGTGTGGGGCGACCATTTTTTTTATTGCGTGAACTCCCCATACCAGTTTAGTTGTACAGTTATGGCGAACAAAACATGTAGATACGTGTATATAACGTGTGAAAATAGTGTAATAAAAACAATAACAGTATGGTGGGAGGTGGTGAGTGGAGTGTTGAAGGAGAGGGAGTCAGCCAGCAGCTGCTGTGTTGCAACACTCTTGTTGTTTTGGGCTCACCAAACCAACTTAGTGGTTTGTTTTGGTGAACACATGTGTAGATAGGTATATACAATATGTGTGTGTATATAGTGTAATAACAGCAAAAACACTGTTTGATTGATCGTAGAATATAATATACATGTCACATACTGTATAAGAGTCCTATAATTTTGAGCATAACGATGTTTCATACATTGAACTACAGTATATAAATTCCACAAATTCCACACTTTTGAATAATATAACAGCAAAAAATCAGAGTAGAAACGAATGAGAAACATCAGAATAATTGTGAAACATTATTCGCGGCAACTGCCACTCTACGGGGTGGCGGGTCCGACTGACCCCGAACGCTCCATCACCCAGCGCCCATAATTTGCTCAACTTCCCAGCTCCATCACGGCTAATATATGTCACATACAATATTTTTTTTTTTAGTTTCCAGTGATCAGAGACTGCATTTTAACAATATAAGAAAAAAAATTTAAATAATTTATTTTCAGCGCACCGCGGGTTTGTTATATTTTAATGCAGAGCAGTGCAGTGGTTAACTGACACTAGAAAAATATAGAGCAACATCCTTAATACCTCACCTTTCCTGGCTAACCCCATCTTTATCCTGAATGAGCTACTAGTCCTATATACTGTACATGTACAATGGAACCTCGGTCTACGACTACACCTGGTCTACGACTACACCTGAATACAAATTTTCCAGTGAATGACAAAAATTGTCGGAAAATATACCAGGTGTATGACGTTTGCTCCAGAGTACGAACCACTTGTTCATACTTGTCCAAGTTGGTAAGATCAGTTTATGCTTGTATCCTGCCAAGTTATAACTGCACTTTAATTTTCTGTGAATAATATCATTGTTTTAGTGGTTTACTGTTGCTTAACAAAAAAAAGTTCTTATTATACATCATGCCACAGGTCCCACGGAAGTCACATGGTAAAGTTCAACCTAAGAAAATAGGTGTGAGGATACAACAGTAAGGAGAAGTTGAGGAAAATGACGATAGAAAAAATAAAGAGATCATTCTTCAACCTGAAGACATTATGTGTGTAGTTGATTGACTAGGAAAATGTGTGCAGTATGGGAAGAACTGTAAAGTTTTGCTGAAAAGACTCACCCAGATAAAGCTGGAGCAATCCATTGTGTTGACCTTTTTAATTACACTGTGAGTCTCAGTATAGATAATTGTTAAAATGTAGGGAAAAGAAAGTGTCTTTAGACAGATTCTAAGCGAGACAAACAACCAGTGAGCCACAACCAGGTCCTTGTGGTATGCCTACAAAATGAAGGAGAAAGTGTATGCCAGAAATGCCATCATTGCCTGATGTTATAATTGAAGGGGGACTCTTCCAAACACTAACACCTTCGCTCCACCTCACCGTCTTCCATAGGCCAACAAAAGTCGGCAATAAAGGTGAAGGGCAGTTAAGTTTTAATTTATTTTATTTAGTTTATATTTATTCCTTGTTGTTTTGTGTATGGAAAAATATTAGTACAGTATTCTGAATAAAATGTATTTTTGAGTTAATATTTTTGGGTATATCTTGAGGTTATCTTGAGATGATTTCGGGGCTTTTTAGTGTCCCCACGGCCCGGTCCTCGACCAGGCCTCCACCCCCAGAAAACAGCACGTGACAGCTGACTAACACCCAAGTACCTATTTTACTGCTAGGTAACAGGGGCATAGGGTGAAAGAAACTCTGCCCATTGTTTCTCACCGGCACCCAGGATCGAACCCGGGACCACAGGATCACAAGTCCAGCGTGCTGTCCGCTCGGCCGACCGGCTCCCCGGTATGTGGAGCTATGTGGTATGAGCTATCCAATATGTGGAACGGATTACAGTAATTCCCTTTACATTATATCTTATGGAGAAAATTTCATTCGATGTACAAATATTTGGGTTACATTGCATTTCTTGGAACAGATTAAATTCATACATCAAAGCTTCACTATATATATCTATTTGATTTTATAAAATCCCTAAAGGCTTTCAAGGGTTATGTCATGTTAAATAAAGCTTTCTAACCAGCTTGGAGTTTCTTTAGATCAAAATAATAGTGGAAATCTCACCTTTTCACTATCCTCTGCAAGGCCCCGGATCTTTAAC
>WNGS01009631.1:6107358-6124362 GCA_020271785.1 Procambarus virginalis
TCATAGCTATGATTTCAGTTGACACTTTTGATTCATAATCGATTTTGACCATTTTGGCATAATTTTCACAACTACTTCATTATTTTTTGTTCTCCCTTCCTATTTATGCTACGATGCTCTCTTTGCTATCACAATAGCATATATTACAAATATTATAATTAGTTTAATTGGAAAAATTTTAGGAAAAAAAAAAAAAGTTTTTTTTTTTTTTTTTCAATTTTTTTTTTTTTTCAAATTTTTTTCGGACGATTTGCATCAAACTTACACACCTTACTGTACGTATACCTATCTGTAAGGATGCTAATTTGGAGAAAATTGGTTGATGTCAACCTCAGCCACAGATTTTAGAACCTTAGACTTCATTAATTTCTGTTTTTTTTTCAATTGACACAAATGTTTACAAAACTGAATAATTTTTTATTCAATTTACATGAAACTTACACAGTATATGTGGAGGGCATGTCTCTACATGTGCAAGATTTCACTTTTCTCTAAGTTCATTTATTGATTTTATAATAGCAATAAACATGCCATTTTTGCATAATTTTTTGGGTGGAACTTTGAACATTTGTATTAGGAAAACTAAAGATGTTTTGGAAATCCTAAATCACACAATCATTTATTATATGCTAATGTGTCAGAAAAGTGTCACAGAATAATTATATCTGAAACGTGTGTGAAGAAGTGTAGACTTGAAAATGTGTAAAAAACGTTGAAAAAAAAAAAAAAAAAAAATCTTTTTCTATTTACGCTGCAGTACTGAAACTTGGGACAATTTCAGCACTTTTCATATACAACTAGTCAAATAATATTGGTTGACATTGAACAAATTTTTCTACATAACTAGACCGGGCCCTTAAGGATTGCAAAGTATAAAGAGGAAATGGAAGAAACATATGCACAAGTTGTAAAAGAAATAAATATGATTAAAGAAGTATGTTTGGAAGTCAAGAATAGGAATGAACAGAAAAAATCAAATAATAGGCAAACAATTAGGAAGGAGCTTGTCCCAAGTGGTTAATTAGTACAAAACACTGTAGATAGAAGTACTGTAAATCCATAATAATTTTTGGGTGCTTGGAAAGGACATATCTAGGATGGACTGAGAAGCAGAAGAGATAAAAATCATTGAGAAAATAGGAGGTTTAGGAGGCATCACATTATAGGAAAATACCAGTGATTTTAGGAAAAGATGCAGATACGTGAAAGATAAGAATCTCCCCTAAGGATGACATTTAATGGAATTAAACAAATGACAGAAGTGCTAAGGAACACCAGGAAATTAATGATTGAAATTGAAATAAGTTTGAGGTAAAATACACACAAAGGGATGAGGTACCTCAAGCTATTCTCACCTCGTTAAATTTATGATGAGGAGGAGGAGAAAACTTAAAACTAAACCTTGCTGGAGCAAAACATCTGAATGAGGGTCATCTTGAGATTATCTTGAGATGATTTCGGGGCTTAGTGTCACCTCGGCCCAGTCCTTGACCAGGCCTCCTTTTTGTTAACCCCCCCCCCTCAGGAAGCAGCCTGTAGCAGCTGCCTAACTCCCAGGTACCTATTTACTGCTAGGTAACAGGGGCATCAGGGTGAGAAAAACTGACCATTTGTTTCCGCCTCCACCAGGGATTAAACCCAGAACCTGAAAACCCCAAAATTAGGACTATGAATTCGTAGCGCTGTCCACTCAGCTGTCAGGCCCCCCAGAAGGGTAGGATATGATGAAGAAATATATTTTTTTTTTTACATGGTAATTGGGATCGGGAAGTCTATAAAGTGGTACATAAAAGCAAAACATCAAAATCCTTAGAGCATGGGGATTAATTTGGTACACTTGAAGTGTTTTTTAATGGCTCTAGTTCACAGCTACTGTATCTCTTTGATATCATTAGCCTTATGCATTTCTGTTCTCGTATTGGCATACTTGGTGATATTTAGCGCCCTCTGATTATTCCGCACATTTGTTGGTGCATCCTGGTGATATTTAGCACCCTCTGATTAACATAGCCTTCCTGGTTTGGTGCCTTCTTTTGATAATTAATTACTTCACAGTTATCTTTACTGTACACTAGGGATTTTGCAGTGTGGCTTAACCTTTAACAAGGCATGTGGCCCAGAACACCAAACAAGTTTATCACTGTATACAATAGCACCACAATTACAATAAATACATCACTGCACTAGTTACCACGTGGGATGACCATCCGATTTGACCTAACAGGTGGGAAGAGCATCTGAACTGTATCTCTGTCTATAGAGAAGTGACTAAGCATTGATCCATGTTTACACTCACTTCCCACTAGCATTCCAATGTTTCCTGGTTCCCCATCAATTTCCTTCATTTCTTATTATGTAAACTGGTTTTCCACATACAACACTTATATTTCCAACGTGCTTTCCACTTACATAATCTACCTGGAAAAGTCCCTTTCATCACTATTAGGTACTTGTTTATCTCTTTTTTAGAGAGGTTCATTCTCCCACTGAAGTTATACACTGCACTTGCGCAGAAGAGCTACCGATGTAGCGGGGGTTTGGAAAGTGGCTTTTTCTACCACCATCCATTGTTTCACATATTCCATACAAAGGTCCCTTCCTTACAGAGCTAAATAATTAATTCAGCTAAAGATACCAGAGATTGTTGTACTAACAGAGGTGAAACTTGATATTTTAAAAGAGGCTGTATTCTCGAGGAATACAGCCCTAATACTACTCAATTTAGAGATGAGATAGAAAAATTAGAAAAGGTGGAGTAGTTGCTGTTCTAGTGAAAGAACACCTGACAGCAAGAGAATTAATAGCCAAACCATGAGAAGTTGACATGATGGCTCAAGTGATTTGTAGTAAGGACGATAAATTGATAATTATAAATGCCTTCAGCCCACAAGCAAGTGACACACTGGCAAAGGAGGAGCTGGACGACAAATGAAAGGGCCTCATAATGTTCATGAGAGATTGCAATAAGAGCAGATAAGGATAAATCATAATTGTTGGTAGACTTCAACTTGAAATCAATAAACAGGGAAGTCTATGAAGCAAGAATGAAGGATATTTGAAGTGGCAGATTAGTAAAGTCATCCTGGAGATAATCATGTTCAAGCAAGTTAAACAGACCATGAGAATGAGGGAAGGGGATGTTCTGTTGATGCTGGATTTGATATTCACCAGGTATGAAAGATATTTAATACTCATTACCGTCCTCCCTTGGGTAAGAGCGGCAGTATCCTTTTGGAAATAAAATATGCAGTGTGTCATAATCTAGAAGGGAAGGAGAAAAAAGCACTTGAAAAACTTGATCTCAGGAAAGGATACTATGGAGAACTTAGCAAGTTCTTTAACCACTGCACTGCAATCAGTTTCTTTTTTTATTATGCACCCCATACCCATCCCATGGGTGGTGGTGTAAAGGATTACAGAGGCACATAATCGGTTCAGGAACTGAACCCTCTAATTCGTTTAGGTAAGCAAATAACAATCTTTTGATGCTAGTTACAAAATTATTAATGTTATATATACATGTACACATACTCATGCATACATGTACATATATATACATATATACATACATATACATATTTAATCACCCACACAAATACACACATCAATAATCTTTTGTGTCACAAGTGATTCAGCAAGAGGCTCACAAGTCATTATACAAGGCACTTTACATCTATGGTGAGTCACACAGTTACCAGTCTTGCTGCACACCCACCCAACTGGGCGGCAGCTTTACAGTCATGTGCATGCATTACCTACAGTAAGCAAATTTTGGATACTTCGCTAAGATTTCGGGCAGCACATCATTATAAATGAAGTACTTACACATTTCTTGAACACTATTGATGCTGTTATCTCTAAATTCCGCAATTTTTTCACATTCCATTATATAATGATGCAAAGTATGCGAATAGTTTTGCTGACAGAGTTTACATTTAGTCAAATCTACATCAGCAGATTTTACAAATTCCCAGAGGTACTTGTAGCCGAGCCTAAGCCTAGCAGTGGTAACTTCTAGAAGTCTGCTAACCTTATTGGATGACCCATAGACGTGCGGTACTTCCTACATAATAGACTGCACTGCTCTGCATTAAAATATGACATTCCAGTTGTGTGCCAAAAATTAATTCTTTGCAAAAAATTATTTTCTCTTATATTGTTAAAATGCAATCTCTGATCATGGGAACTGAAGAAAAATATTGTATGTGACATACTTTAGCCTTGATGGAGCTGGGCACTTGGTGCACATTGATGGGCACCGAGCTATGGAGCGCTTGGGGTCACTCGACCCCTCCACCCTGCAACTGGTGTTGGGAATATAATGTTTGACAATTATTTTAATGTTTCTCTGTTTTTTTTTTTTTTGCTGTAATATTATTTAAGTGTGTAATTTGTAGAATGTATATAGCTCAATGTGTAGAACATCACTATGCTCAAAATTATGGGGCTCATGTATGTGATATATTACATTCTACAATTAATCAGTGTTTTTGTTGTTATTACACTGTATAGTATATATATACTATACAATATATACAATGTATATACACACATTGTATATACTGTACCTATTTACGTATGTGTTCACCATAACTAACCACTAAGTTGGTATGGTGAGTCAAAACAAGAAGACTGGCCACGACACAGCAGTTAGGTTCGGAACTCCTCCAAGGAGTTCCGGACCAGCCAGGCTGAGGTGGGTATGTGGGCCTGCGGGCCGCTCCAAGCAACAGCCCAGTGGACCAAACTCTCACAAGTCAAGCCTGGCCTCGGGCCGGGCTTGGGGAGTAGAAGAACTCCCAGAACCCCATCAACCAGGTAACCAGGTATCAACCAGGTGCCACCTCAACACCCACTTGCCAACATTTCTCCTCCCACCATACAGTTATCATTTTTATTACACATGTTATATATAAGTATNTTGTCGACTAAAAACACACCACAATCCTTGGAAGTTCCTAGCTATGCAGTGGCACTGAAAACAGGTAATGTTCTCCAGTTTACATCTACAGTACTGCAGTGTCAAACTGAAAACAGATTTTCAGATAATATATATTTTGGACTTAAAAGATATAATGTTAGTTGTACATACAATCAAAATAGAAATTTAAATGTGTTGGTTGTCCTTGTATATATAAATCACCAGATGCATGTCCTCAGCAGTTTAAAGACCAACATACAAAAATAGAATACTGTGTAAAAAACTTCACAAACATACCACCCAAACATCATGTTGCTTGGTGACTTCAATTTATGACACCTAAAATGAAAAAAATGTGGCAAATGCAGTTACTCCAGAGAGAATCCCAGGAAGCAGTCTATATAAACAGTCACTCACAAATGACCTCTTAGATGTGTGACAGGTTTCCCTTCAACCAGATAGTAGAACCAACTAGAAAAAAAAACAGTCTAGATATTATTTTTATAAACATTATAAACTGATTAGGGACATAATTATTACAAATACATGTTACTGAAATCACAACCTAATTGAAGTTCAGACAAGCATGGGCAATAGACCTGTACAGCCAGTTTCAAATCCAAGAGTAGGAGAATTCAGCAAATTCAGTTTTAATAACAAACAGATTAACTGGGAACAAATAAACCAAGACCTTGCCCAAATAGGTACAGTAGCACTTGAAATGTCTGTCACATAACACTAACTATTGATAATTCCATTATTGCTATGTATGCCTATCCTCAGGTCCTGTCGACATTGGAACTTTCGAATTTATAAAAGAAGGTTGGAGCAGAGAATGGAATAAAGTAAAAAATTATGCCTCGGAAACTATTGTTGGTGAAATAACATTGAGACCAACAGGAGAAACAAAAACAAAAAAGGTAAGAATTATGGATACAGTCTGTAAAAGTAGTTTCAGCCAGAGCGATTATATTAAAGAAAAGAATTCGGCAAATAAGGTATTGCTGTGTTCTCAATTCCATACTGTATGAATGACTGAGGCAACTTAGATTACTGCCTGTGATTTTCAAACTTGTTTGTCTAATTATTTATTTCATAATATTTTATTGTTAGTGGGGAACCACAACCACATTATCTTGATTATATAAGGTCAAAGGTAAGATCAATGACATGTAGACAATCATCACCCAAACAGTCAAAGGTTAAGATAAAAAAAAATTGGTAGCCATTCTTTACCCTGAGTCCCTGCATGTACATGTACCATTATTATGGATTCAGTCTTTAGCAATGATTGAGTCCCCCACTATTTCCCATTCACCTTTAGCTTTTTGGTAATTCCCCACTCATTCACCTAAACTTAAAAACAAATTAAGTGCAGGAATTATTTGCCTATTTCGGAGAAGCCTTCTTCAACTTGCACTCTGGTGAAACTAAGCCTTAACCATGGTACTGCACAGCCTTCACATGAAACCCTCCTGTGATGTGCGAGAAATTTGTTTTTCCATTCTAATAGTTAAAACGTGTCATCATTTTACAGGAATGATCCTGTAATTCATGGGAAAGTAAAAAGAAATTGTATGTGAAATACTGTAACTGTGATGGAGCAGAGAATTTGAGCAATTTATGGGTGCCAAGTGAGTAAGCACTCGGAGATGCTAGCCCCAGTAATTATCAAGTCGATCACAATCGACTTGATAATGGTTCGGAACGAACCGAAGCGTCGTCGTCTCTTCATCTTCTAGTGTGTGGTTTGGTCATCATATCTTCAGCTACATTATTGTGACTCATCGTCTGCATATATGACACTATCATAGCAAAATTATCAGATACCTGTACAGTGGTACCTCGGCTTACAAGCGCCCCTAGTTACGAGTTTTTCGAGTTACGAGCAAGATTTGCTCGGAAAATTTGTATCGGGATACGAGGGTTGCCTCAGGATACGAGGGTGTTGATACGCATACAGGCCGACTAGTGCGTGGTGGCGCCACTCAGTTTACCAGTGCCTCGCGCCCAGTGACTATCCCACCTCAATTCTTCACCAGGATTTACAGTATTTTGTTGAATATTTGGCCATTTGAACATAAAAGTTGTTATTATATATCTCGTAATGGGTCCCAAGAAAGCCAGTGGTAAGGTTCAACCTAAGAAAATAGTTGTGAGTAGAGGATGTCCCTTCCTCATTAAGAAAATATGTGAAGTATGGGAAAAACTGCAGTTTTGTTGAAAAAACTCACCCAGCTAAAGCTGTAGCAGGCCGTTGCATTGACCTTTTAAATGACAATGTGATGTCTTACTACAGACAAGTGTTAAATTGTAGGGAAAAACAAATGTCTTTAGACAGATTCTTAGTAAGACAAGCAAGCAGTGAGCCACAAGCAGGTCCTAGTGGTATGCAGGCAAAACGTGCCAGAGAGTGCACACCAGAGAAGTCCTCACTGCCTGATGTTATAATGGGAGGACTCCCCTTCCAATCAGTAACATCTCTCCTTCTCCCCTCTCCTCACCATCTTCTATATGCCAACAGCAGTCATCAGCAAGGGTAAGTAATAACTTGAACATGGTTTTGTATTGTAGATTTCGATGAATTGGGTATAAAATTTAGTTTGAAGTGAGGTTGTTGGGTAGTCAGGAATGGATTAATTCATTTCCCATTATTTCTTATGGGGAAATTAGCTTCAGTCTACGAGTTTTCAGGTTACGAACCGTCTCCAGGAATGGATTAAACTCTTAAACCGAGGTACCCCTGTACTTATTTTATTCATCATTAAATGGTGATGTGACTCATAGTTGCATGGCGTGCTCCGAGCTCTTCCTACATGGACTACCGTTGGTTGCTCTCTGTCAGAAGGAATGCAGACAATTTTTTCAAGATGGCATCTGTTTACTGTAGGCCTGAGGAACAGAATGTGAGCCTGCATATTTATGGGTGTTTGAATTGTTCACTATATCTGCAAACAAGTTTTCTTAGCACAGTACCATGATTAACTAAACATTTGTATTTTCCACGGAACAATTTGTACTAACCATCCAGGAATTTGATAGAACGAGGTTCGTTAGTGAACTTAATACTCTGTATAGTTTTCCCAGCTTGGTCCCTTCTTTTGATAATTACTGTATGTACTTACAGTATATTTAAAAATTACAGTACAGTATTGTACTGCATATTGGATCTATAAAAAGACAAGTGTAAAAATTTTATTAATTTTAATCTAAGAAAACTATAGTACCTGTATCATATACTGTATATGTTACATATTAATATACAGGGTAATTTTTTGATTACTTACAGGGTATTGATCGAGAACTGAACATTGACAGTGAAACCTTTGAAGTTCGGCCAATGAGGATTAAGGCAAAGCCGAGTGCAGTCACAATTTTTGCACCAATAAATCCTCCAAGTACTGCTCATGGTGGTTGAATAAGGCTTTGACAAAGCCTTATTCAAAGAATGTTTTGAAAAATGGTGAGCATTCTTGATTAAATTCTATTACAGTTAAAGTACTCTTATTATGTAAGTGCTGTAATAAATACCTGTATAAGACGTGCTGAAGTTATTAACCCTTAAAGTGCAGTTATCATTTTATGTTGATCTAGATCAGGGTTTTCCCCTCAAATTTTTGAGTGAGGGCTCTTTCCCTAAATACATTCCCATACCCCTCTCATCTAACGACATAGACTGTTACAAACCCTACCGACCACAGATTCCAGCAATGAGGCAAAAGCAACATCCCCATCCCAAGCATGCATGCATGCCATTCCTTCCATAAAAGTGTTCCCAGTTATCGGTGAATGATATTTCATTGGTTTGCCAATACAGGTATTTGTCTATTTGGCAATTAACTCAATTGTGTTGGACGTCCATTCATTTCCATCTCCCTTAATTGAAGGAATGCCACATATAATCATGATCCTTCCCCCCTGCTCCTAACTCATTCAATGGCTGTCTTATGCATTTGTATTAGTGCCTCACTCCTCAATCTTTCTACCACATTTCCTCTGGTACTAATACAAATATTGTAATGAGTTACTTTTCATTACCATTCATAACATTACTGACATTGCTAACAATATCCCTCAATTCCCACTCCAGGTTAGCAAACCCTTAACCTGTTTTCCCAATCCCCAGCTCAGAAAGCCCTGGCAATGTATCTGACCTGTGAATCTCTGACAACCAAGACACTTCTTTTTGTTGGAACTCTTTCGTTATCTTTTCTTTCAGGTGAACTGCAACTTTATTAAAGCACTTATCCTCCATAGCAGAGAATACATTGGAGGTCTAGACTGAAACACTCCAGTGGTGATGACAGTATTCCCTCCGACATTCTTAGACATTCATTCAACTGCATCATGTATCCAGCACTTCACTACTTTAATTGTTTTGATGCAATTATGCAACTGGGCAGCTGCTTGTCTCATGAACTTTGTCTTTCTGTACCAATGATACCAAACACTGACCAACCTGATGGTTTTCATCCCACAAAAAACCATTAGCATGTGTAAAACATTCGTGAAAATGGTGTTCAATAGATTATTATAAGATCAATAGATCAATTAAAGAACATTTGTTATTTAATATCAATGATTTCACACATGATAAAAGTGCATGCAACTAAAACCTTCCAACCTTTCTTGCAAAAAAACAAGAAGCAAGAAAGGCAAAACTTTTCTTGCTTCCAATGGCGATAGAAAGCACAAACATGATAAATATCTTAACTGAAAATATGCCTTTGATATGGCTAACAAAGAAGTTATCTTGAATGGGTATAGGTTCTCAATTGCTACAATGGATAGAAGATTATTTTAGCAACCAAAAGACCTCTAGTGAGTCTATGCTGTTTCAAGACTACAAATGTTAAACTAAAGGCAAAAGGCACTATTCAAAGTGAAATTTTAAATACAACATTATTCACTATACTGTACTTATAATGGTTTACAGAAATCTCAAGTCCGAAAAACATTACTTGTTCATACCAAAACCCACAGTAAGATGCAAACTATCTTAGATTATAATTGCACTGAAAGAATTAAGGTGCTCAACAGATAATTGCAAAAGTGGATAAAAAAAATTGATAACATATATGCCTATCAGCTGTCAACTCTCACATTGCAACAGGCTTGGATACCCATGTGCATGGGAAATAGGCTTACAGGTTCCAGAAGATGAGAGGAAATGTCAGCACTGTGGAGAAATGTCTGACAGACCACTGGAACATTATCTAATACAGTGCACAGTTACAAACCCAATAAGATTTCAACTTGGATTCAGTGGAGCAGAAGTTATTAAACCACATTGGGCAAAATCTTAATAAAGCAATCATACAAGTCATAAATACTCACACTCCGCCTAAGTGGGAGTGGGAGCCAGTCGGCCGAGCGGACAGCACGCTGGACTTGTCATCCTGTGGTCCCGGGTTCGATCCCGGGCGCCGGCGAGAAACAATGGGCAGAGTTTCTTTCACCCTATGCCCTGTTACCTAGCAGTAAAATAGGTACCTGGGTATTAGTCAGCTGTCACGGGCTGCTTCCTGGGGGTGGAGGCCTGGTCGAGGACCGGGCTGCGGGGACACTAAAAAAAAACTAAATCATCTCAAGATAACCTCAAGAATCAAGTAAAACAGAAACAAGCAACACTAAATGGGCCAGTTAGAGGCCTAGGGCCCGCACAGGAATTTCTCTGCAAAAATATAAATCTCTTTTTATATACCTTGGAATCTTAAGTCCTATTCTTTAATGTTCTCAGAACTATAGTAAGGTACAGTCCTCAGTATTGGTCAAATATTAAAATAGATAAAATTATATACTTAGCTTACGTAAGGTTTCAGTTAGATTATATTGTTCACCAGCCTTAGTTCTATTATCATAGCAAATGTATTTATTTTAAAAGAATAAAACTGCCTTGAATGTAACAAACGTTACAGAGTCCTGGTGGCTCCCTAAAAGTATCGTGCTGAGATTGCTCCAAAGTATTGAGTCACATTAGTTGCAAGAGTTTGTTTGGCATACTTGGGACCTCCCACTCTTCCTTCAAAGTTTCCTTTCTAGTTCCTCCAATGATAGCTTCAACTTTGAATTGATTCATTGTCGTTCTGGGCCAACAATCATAGCTTCAAGTTCTCTACAAGTAAGACTTGGTCTATGACTTTTAATCGAAAGCAGGTCATTCTTTGTCCACCATTATCGCTCTATGTTAGTACCCTTCTGTATAAAAATTCAGCTAAACTATTGCTGTTGATCTTTGACTCCCGTTTGTCTTAGTTACCTCATGTATCTTACCTCCTTGTCCTATACTTCCCTGGGAGTTGATAGATGCACACTCCTCTCGTACTGTTGAAACTAATTATCGCTGTCTCGCCTACACATCCGCCTCTCCTTGAACTACTGTAATCTTGATGCTTTGCGCCATACTGGGTTATGCCTCGGCTCCGGTGCCTTTTGTTCATCCCCTTTCCTGACCCTGTATGCTGAAACAGGAGTCCTGTCTCTACAGGATCGTCGTAATTGCTACTGCCTTCGCTACCTTGCGCGGTCCCTGCAGCCTCCTCATTCTCGCTTATGCCGTGCGTTGAGTGTTACCCCTCATGTGGACCCTCTGGGTCCTCTTTCCTTTCACCACCTAACCATTTCCGTATGGATGTCTCACTTGCAAGATTCCTTTTCAGTTCATTTTAGCAATATCTCTTCTTATGTAATTCCATCGTTTTCCCCATGAAGGGTCCCACTTGCAAAGTTTTGCAAGTCCTTGACCCACATGGTAAAGGCTTCTACCCCTCCTACGGTTATGAAACGCCCTTTCTTTTGAACACTTTTCTTTGTAAAAGAAAATATACCTTGTAAAAGAAAATATGGAGGGTGCAGTCGCACCTCCACAGATCTCCAGTATCAGCTAATGATACTGGCAATGGCTCCAAAGGGCCACCACTTACGGGCTATTCATGCCCGTGCCACCTTTTGGGTGGCTTAATCTTCATCAATCAATCAATCACCTGACCAAACCTATATATGCCGCCAGCCTCCTGAGATGACCCATGAGGGCACTGCGGCGCAGTGCCCTCATGGCTCTGGAGTCGTTTAACTTTGTGCATCGTATGGTAGTCGAAATCCAACACTGGCTCTTTCTTATCTCCAGCATGTTAAGGAGAGTTGAGTTTTGTTGGGTTCCCAGCTATATTGGTATTACCTTAAATGAATTTGTGGACACTGCTGCTAAGGAGGCTGTCTACACTTGTCCCATTCCCCAAAAAAGGCATTCCTTATTCAGACTTCTACACAATCATTTCTCAATACCCAACCGGTGGACGGGTCACTGGCCTGTGTTTACTCGAAAGCCACTAACACTTGTGCGTCGACGAGGACAGGAAGCCGACGGCTTGTCGAAGGTCCCCTCATTAATTTGCCTTGATTTTTTTCAGGTAGATTTTAAAACCTAACACAGTTGTGGCATTTACGGCTTCGGCAGTTAGCGGTTCCATGGGTTTATAACCCCTGTGAATGAATAATCATCTGTTCTCTGTCCTACATTGAGGTTTATTGAGCCTGAAACCGTTGCTCCTTGTTTGTGTTACATAGGACCTTTTGAAGAAATTGTCAGGATCAACATCCTCCAACTTGTTCAGTATTTTACAAGTTTCAATGAGATATGCCCTGTCATGCCTGGTTTGCAGTGTTGTTTGTTGTTAGTCCTGACGTGGCCCTCAACCGTTCCTGGTACAAAAGACGATTTAGCTCTGGAATGATTTTTGTTGCCCCGGTGTTGCACTTTCACCACAGCAGCTATGTTCTTCTGAAAGTGAGAATCTTCTGAGAATCATCATTATTATTATTATCACACAAAGAAATTACACTAACGTGATATATATCAATGAGAAAATCAACCTGAACTCAGAGGTGACTCGAATCGGAGATCAAGAAACTCCCAGTCGTTCACTACTGTACCACCACGATTGATTGATTGATGAAGATTAAGCCACCCAGAAGGTGGCACGGGCATGAATAGCCCGTAAGTGGTGGCCCTTTTGAGCCATTACCAGTATCAAGAGCTGATGCTGGAGATCTATGGAGGTGCGAGTGCACCCCTGCGTGACGGGAGATTTCTCCCGTCTGTACCACCACGACTTGCTATAAGTTATATAACCTGGGATTCCTGTGGATTCTACTGAATAGTACTGATTCTACCATGTGGATACGATAGTCCATATGGGGGTTCACTAGTTTGGGTTGATATAAATAGGAGTTGTCTTGCATGGACCAATAAATAGGCCTTGTACAGCTTTTTATATTTTTATATTCTTAAGTTTAAGATCATTCTGCTAATTCGTCTGTTCAGCTTGACCTATAGCTCTGTCAGGATATGCCATATCTAAACACTTAATTGTGCTTCATGACGAATTTCCTGCTCTCAAATGCTCCTCTGTATAATCTTTCTTGTTATACCTTCCGTTTCCTTATATAAGGCGTATACAATAAATGCTGCATCATCAATAGTCTGACGTAGTGCGTATGAGTGTACATTTTTTGCTTATGTAAGTATGCGTTTGCGTATGAATATTCACAGCCCCCGCTCCTGTGTCAGGTAAGTCCCTACGGACTCACCATAGCCCGTGCTACTTGGAACGTTTTGTTCCCAGTAGCTGAATCTTAAACAACAACAGTATGAATATTCTTATACCTTGTGTGCACTCCTGTGAATACGTGCGAGCAGTTTAGTTTAGTTCATTTATTATGCACCCATGCCCTCTTGTGGGCGGTAGTGAAAGGTTACAGAGGCACATAATGGGCTCATAGGGACTGAACCCACATTCATTTAGCTAACAAGTTACAATCTTGATGAGCTAGTTACAAAATTCAATATAAGTCGTCACATCAACAATGGGTTCGTGAATGACGTATAGTTTGCGGCTGTTTTATGAGATAACAATGGCACCCAAGTGCCAGTCTTGTTCTATGTACGCACATTCTTACGCATATAATAACCCCTGTGAATGAGGGGTTATATAATTAATTTATTATTATTATAATAATAATAATTATTATTATTGCTATTGGTAGTCAGGCTGACAAGTTAACAATACGGTTAGGTAGCCGGCCGCACACCTGCCGACCCAACCATTTTCTCTATACCTTCATCATACTATTATACAAAGAACAACAGATACCATTAAAAACACAAGTTTAACCTTTAACAGGGTGTAGGTTACTGACGTGAAGTTGCCGTGTTAGATTTAGTAAGAGTTTCAAGATAGGAAAATGAAGTACAATTATAAGTGAGTATGATATAGCAATTGAGTGACCTTGGCGCAAGGAGAATAATTATGTTGGCTGACATGTACTACTTTTATTTACATTGTTTAATGAATTGAGATCAATGTGATTTTTGAGTACGTCTTAATAACACCTATTTCGCACATGTTCTAACGAAAAAAGAGAGAGAGAGAGAGAGCTTTGTTTGAGTAGCAAATGAGGTTTATCAATGGTTGTCCCTGCGGGAGGAGCTAGCGGCGCTACCCCTGATCGACCCCCGGGAGATAAACAATGGCTCCACTCACAATCGTCTATATTGTCTCTACAATGAAGTGCGACATTTCCACCTTTACTTAGCCATTTTTCATTAATATTCCCACCGGGGCCCTTGGCATCCATCGCCTCTAAATGAACCCGAAACTCGCCAAATCGCCGCTCTTCACGACACGAAAGGTTTACGGCGAATATCGGAATATGAATATTAATGAGATAGGCCGAGTGCGGGCGCGCGGAGGGGGGACGGGCCGAGGGGGAGACGGCCGGGTTGAGAGGCCGCGTCTTTTATGGAATCAATAACGTACGGGAATGGCGCCGCTATGGCCGCCGCCGCCGCACCCCGGGAATCTCGCCGTTCTTAAACTCTTCTGAAAAGTTGTTTCACTTTTTATTTTAGACGCTGTCCATTTGTATTCGGTGCTAATAAATTATTAAGATTAATTTTGCACTAAATGATTGAATTAAATCGCAAATAACGGGAAAAATTCGTTGAATTTATTAATTCCTAAATCTTATATCATTGGAACAAACGGGAACTGCGGGTTGAAGATCGGGGGTAAGAACTATTTATTACTTTGTTTATTAGTAACTAACAACAAATAATAAAGGTGGGAATTGCAGGTATTTCGCAATAAGAGTCAGCCCAGATGACGTGAAGGTGAGGATAGTGAGCAGTAAGGAGAGGAGTGAGGAGGAATGGGTATGTTTTTTCAGGCGGGGCGGGATGAGTTACGGGGGCTGGCTGGCTTCCGCTCGGAGAATGGGGACGGCCACGACCTGAAAATTACTGCCTGGCTCGCCGGTTGTCACCGTCTGTCTCGCCCCGGCCCGCCCTCGCCTCCACGCCCCTCCGCTATGACGGTTTGGAGTGGTGGGTTAGGCTGCGGGGCCCTGGAGACCAACCCTTGACACCGCCGTCAGGTGATAGGTGAGGGGGAGGGTGGGTGGTGTTGTTGCTCTGAGAGAGGTGCTGGTGGAACACGCCTCCTGTTGGCTTTCATTAAGGCATATCAAACCCTCCTTTAAGATATTGGTCGCCTCGGTGACAAGGACGCAGTGTGACAAGCCTTCATCTTGGCGTAGAGAGCCAAACTTAACATTTGTTCCTGTCGTGGATGTCACTCGTGTCAAATAACTATAGTGAAACTTTTTTTTTTTTATCTACATGAAGTAAGGACTGGGGAAAGTTGCCTCAAACAGTTGGGGTAATAAGATTTCATGTCAGTTTGTGGGTGAAGTGAAATTTGGAAATAATTGCAAGTGCATTAATTAATGACAAACTTTAATTTTCAGGAATGGGATTGAACTGTAGCTTGTAATCTGCCCCCTCTAATACAGGTTAGTTTTATCCTTGCTGTACTAATATTATAGTGATATTTTATATATAATTTTTTTTTTGTAATATGCAATTCATGTTTTAAAGTTGATTGTGAACTTCAGTCTTTTCCTGTAAAAGTTTGTATTAAATAAGTTGAAAAAAACTTTCCTTAATTTTGATGGTATTAAGTAGTCTTCTCAGCTTGGTGCCATCATTGTGATAACTATTGTCCTGAACCTTAGCCAAGGACACAATCGTACATTTGTAATAACCCCCAACACTCTCGCTACGCTAATAATGGCTGTACATTGTTAAGTCACCAGTCCTTGCTCACTTCAACTCGGCCTTTTTTTTTTTGTTATAGGCCAAGTGGAATAAAATGTATGTTTAATAACATGAAAATCTATAGAATGAATTGAGCAAAAGCTTATCCATATAAATAGTACCAAATATCAAGGCTATACAAACAATTCAATTAAGATTCAATATTTTATTAAAATGTGATTGGGAGGGGGGATAACATTTTTACTTGGTCCAAGAGAGGAATCGCCCAGGTGTTGGTAGCTATATCACCACTTTATAAGTGTTTCAACACTATATCTTTTAGCCTAAACATATTGCACTATTCATTTATACGAGTCAGTGTCAGGTCACTTCGTGTTGCAATTATATACCAAGGTCTTCTGGACAAATCCGGTAAACAATCTAGGAAACAGGGGAGTAGAACAACTCCCAAACACCATCAATCAGGTAAACAGGTTTTAGTTTTTTATTATTTTATTCTACCACAGACATGGCCACACATTTACAATGCTAATCAGCATATACATTTTTTTCTGGTTTTAGTGTCTGGAGACTGGGAATGTGGGTCTGATTTTGGGAGACAATTTATTACCTATAATACATCATAGTGCATTTGTACAGTTAATGGACTACATCTGCCTGAAAAAAAAGAGCCAAATATGGTTTTCATAGTCATCAGGCCACTGCTCTAGGGTTGGCTATGCCTCAGCAACCTCGGCTTCAACATGTTTGCAATATATTACAGTATACTGTAATATATTGCAAATCTATCATGAGATCAGGGTAGTTAATGTTGAAAGCCATAACCACGTGGATTAATAGTTGGGGTGATGATTAATGTAAATGACTTACTAAGTTTATTGGTGTTCAAACATAGAAAAATGTCTAATAATTATTTACTTTAATTACCTACAATTATAATGTACAGTATTGTTTTAGCTAACTGTGT
>WNGS01009631.1:6130569-6143404 GCA_020271785.1 Procambarus virginalis
GTAATATTTAACACTTTGACGCACCGTGCGCGGGACCTCCCCACTACCCCAGGATGCACTGAGCGTTCCGCGAGAGCCCAAGGGAGAGCGCGGTAAATTCTGAAAAGTGTATAATCTTTTCCACTTTGTCAACTTAATTCTCGTCCTAAGATATTCAATTTGGTATCAATGTGTTCGCAATAGAATTGTCTACAGGACTAAATGCATATAAACTCCAAAAGCCCGGCTTACCATCCGCAACTAACAGAGAAAGTGAGAGAAAGTTACCCGGGGAGCGCACAAGAGCAATAAAATGTGTACACTCTTAACTTTGGACATCTCAATTCTCGTCTTAAGTCTTTCATTGTGGTATCATTGTGTTCGCAATAGAATTCCCTACAGGAGCATTCAAATATAAAGCCCAAAAGCCCTGCGTACCATCCACAACAAGCACGGAAAGTGACAGAGTTACCCGCCTTGAGCACTAATAAAGACCAATAAAATGGGTAATCTGTTTTCAACTTTGTTACCTCAATTCTGGTCCTAGGGCTTTCATTTGGGTATCATATGTATTCGCAATGAAATTCCCTACAATTGTATATGCATAGAATGTCCAAAACCACAGCAAGACCGTCCCGAAAACGCCACTAAAGTTGCCGCACGCAGGACTCAATGCTGAGTCCTCGCGGGACTTGCCCCTGTTTTACGAGAGGACTCAGTGCTGAGTCCTCGGTACGCGAAAGTGTTAATGAGTATATACTGTACTTACTAACTTACAGTATTCATGGTTAAAAAAATTTAAAAATCCTGAAAAAAAGTGATTCAGTGAATTTTTTTTAACTGAATTAACTAAAACAAGGCATTCATTCTGTACAGAATCCAAACAATGTTATGAGCATACAGAATCTATTAAAGTTAATACTGTAATGTACAAATTTTAACATTTTATCATGTGAATAATAGTATCTTAATTATTTAAGAATATAATAATACAATAGACAATAGATACAGAAAAATATGTTTTATCCTACCAGAAATGATTGTTGGCTTCAAATCTGCTAATGTTTTATAGCATTTCTTATCCCAGGGTATCTTATCATTTTTTACAAGGTTATTTTCAGTTACAAAAATTGCTAAAGAATTTAATCTTTCTTGTGTCATGGAAGACCATAAATGTCTATGGGCTTTAGTTTCTAAAATTTCTCTGTCTGTGGCCAGATTGGTATTGTCAATATGATTCTTGAAACTACCCACAGATTTGACATGATATCCTGTAACCTATTACTGTTGATGAATCTAGTGCTTGTATTAGAAGTTTACATCTCCAGAAAATAATTACTGTATCTTGTAGTATATAGTTCGGTCAGATGCCATCCATTAATATCACTTTGTTTAATATTTAAATTTATCCACCAAAACTTGACATGTTAATTTTAGTTTAATTTTTATCTGGCAAATCTTTTGTTAGTTAAACCTCAGTGTTGTCATTATCATTTGTTTGTCTTCTAGGTCACTGTAGTGATCTAGAAGATAGGGATCTTCTTGTAATAGGGATCGTTATCATATTTGTATACCGGTGATGTTAATATTTAGTAACTTACAATTGGAATGTGGATATTGCCGAGAAAATCCGTAGAGCAGTGAGTAGGGTTCGAACCTAGAGGCCTCAGGAAATCCTTGTGTGTTCAGAAGACCACCAGGTTACACTCCTTATTACCATGTGTGGTCTAGGTAGAAGCGGGTGCGTGGGCACACCACCCATGGGTTCAAACTCTCATCACTGCTCCTTTTCTCATTGATGCAGTCACGATAGTGTGATTCTCTGTTGTATTTCATTTGACTAGTTCTTTAATAGCTTGAAAGCCAAGGTGAAGGGACAGGAATTACATCTCAATAACTTGAAGAAGATAATGAGATAATGGAAATTGAAGGGGGCTGAATTTGAAGAAATTAACAGGAAAATAGATACATATGACAAGGAACTCAGAGAATCCCTACAGGCTAGAAAATTTATGGATTAGGCAAGGACAGTCAAAGGGAAACTTTATGGACAGATTCAAGTAGAGGATGTTACTTAAGGATTGCAAAGTATGAAAGAGGAAAATGGAAGAAGAGCATATGATCACAAGTTGTAAAAGAAAGAAATATGATTAAAGAATGTATGCTTTGGTAAGTCAAGAATACGTGTAAATGAACAGGAAAAAAATCAAATATTAGGCAAAACAATTAGGTAATGGAGCTTGTTCACAAGTGGTTATAAATTTATAGTACAAAACAAAAAAACTTTTTTGTAGATAGAAATACTGTAAATCCATAGATAAGATTTTTGGAGAGTTGCATTGAGAAAAGGACAATAATAATTCAATAGAGATGGGAAGCTGAGAAGCAGAAGAGATAAAAATCATTGAGAAAATAGGAGGTTTAGGAGGCCTCACATTATAGGAAAATACCAGTGATTTTAGGAAAAGATGCAGATACGTGAAAGTTAAGAATCTCCCCCTAAGGATGACATTTAATGGAATTAAACAAATGACAGAAGTGCTTAGGAACACCAGGAAATTAATGATTGAATTGAAATAAGTTTGAGGTAAAATACACACAAAGGGATGAGGTACTCAAGCTATTCTCACCTCGTTAAATTTATGATGAGGAGGAGGGGAAAACTTAAAACTAACCTTGCTGGAGCAAACATCTGAATGAGGGTCATCTTGAGATTATCTTGAGATGATTTCGGGCTTAGTGTCACCTCGGCCAGTCCTTGACCAGGCCTCCTTTTTGTTACCCCCCCCCCTCAGGAAGCAGCCTGTAGCAGCTGCCTAACTCCCAGGTACCTATTTACTGCTAGGTAACAGGGGCATCAGGGTGAGAAAAACTGACCATTTGTTTCCGCCTCCACCAGGGATTAAACCCGAACCTGAAAACCCCAAAATTAGGACTATGAATTCGTAGCGCTGTCCACTCAGCTGTCAGGCCCCCCAGAAGGGTAGGATATGATGAAGAAATATATTTTTTTTTTTACATGGTAATTGGGATCGGGAAGTCTATAAAGTGGTACATAAAAGCAAAACATCAAAATCTTTAGAGCATGGGGATTAATTTGGTACACTTGAAGTGTTTTTTAATGGCTCTAGTTCACAGCTACTGTATCTCTTTTGATATCATTAGCCTTATGCATTTCTGTTCTCGTATTGGCATACTTGGTGATATTTAGCGCCCTCTGATTATTCCGCACATTTGTTGGTGCATCCTTGGTGATATTTAGCCCCTCTGATTAACATAGCCTTCCGGTTTGGTGCCTTCTTTTGATAATTAATTACTTCTCACAGTTATCTTTACTGTACACTAGGGATTTTGCAGTGTGGCTTAACCTTTAACAGCCATGTGGCCCAGAACACCAAACTAAGTTTATCACTGTATACAATAGCACCACAATTCAATAATACATCACTGCACTAGTTACACGTGGGATGACCATCCGATTTGACCTAACAGGTGGGAAGAGCATCTGAACTGTATCTCTGTCTATAGAGAAGTGACTAATCATTGATCCATGTTTACACTCACTTCCCACTAGCATTCCAATGTTTCCTGTTCCCCATCATTTCCTTCATTTCTTATTATGTAAACTGGTTTTCCACATATACACTTATATTTCCAACATGCTTTCCACTTACATAATCTACCTGGAAAAGTCCCTTTCATCCACTATTAGGTACTGTCTGTTTATCTCTTTTTTAGAGAGGTTCATTCTCCCACTGAAGTTATACACTGCACTTGCGCAGAAGAGCTACCGATGTAGCGGGGGTTTGGAAAGTGGCTTTTTCTACCACCATCCATTGTTTCACATATTCCATACAAAGGTCCCTTCCTTCAGAGCTAAATAATTAATTCAGCTAAAGATACCAGAGATTGTTGTACTAACAGAGGTGAAACTTGATATTTTAAAGAGGCTGTATTCTCGAGGAATACAGCCCTAATACTACTCAATTTAGAGATGAGATAGAAAAATAGAAAAGGTGGAAGTAGTTGCTGTTCTAGTGAAAGAACACCTGACAGCAAGAGAATTAATAGCCAAACCATGAGAAGTTGACATGATGGCTCAAGTGATTTGTAGTAAGGACGATAAATTGATAATTATAAATGCCTTCAGCCCACAAGCAAGTGACACACTGGCAAAGGAGGAGCTGGACGACAAATGAAAGGGCCTCATAATGTTCATGAGAGATTGCAATAAGAGCAGATAAGGATAAATCATAATTGTTGGTAGACTTTCAACTTGAAATCAATAAACAGGGAAGTCTATGAAGCAAGAATGAAGGATATTTGAAGTGGCGATTAGTAAAGTCATACTGGAGAATGGCCTGGGGCGTGTTTATGATACTAGCAGAGCCAAACTGAACTTGGATTAGTAATTAATGTTTTTGTAATAGCATCCATTCTGTAGTAATACCGTCGTGTGCTAATGCATTCTATACTGATGAATAAATCCACAAGGGCCGTGACGAGGGCTCGAACCTACGTCCGAGAGGATCCCAGACGTGCCTTAATCGACTGAGCTACGACATGGTCGAAAGAATTGCAACCGGGAAATCAACTACCAGAAGCAATGCATCTGATGTACAGGATCCCTTAACCACTCGACCAACACGACCGGGCAAAAGAGGATGGTAGCCGAGGCTAATTCCCATCCCCCGCCGGCACTCTGTTGGTAATCTTGGGCATGGTATTTATCAAATCACCTCATTCTTTGGAGCACACGTGAGGAACACAAATGCGAACAAACCTGAACGGTCTCCAGGCATATATGCAACTGAAAATTCACACCCCAGAAGTGACTCGAACCCATACTGCCAGAAGCAATGCATCTGATGTACAGGATCCCTTAACCACTCGACCATACTCTTTTGTCCGGTCGTGTTGGTGGAGTGGTTAATAAGGGATCCTGTACATCAGATGCATTGCTTCTGGCAGTATGGGTTCGAGTCACTTCTGGAGTGTGAGTTTTCAGTTATATATATATATATATATATATATATATATATATATATATATATATATATATATATATATATATATATATATATATATAAATATATAATATATATATATATATATATATATATATATATATATATATATATATATATATATATATATATATATACATATATATTGACTCGAACCCATATTGCCAGGAGCACTTTGCAACTGGAGTACAGGTACAGGACACCTTAACCACTCGACCATCACGACCGGACAAAAGATGATGGTAGCCGAGGCACTTTCCCCATCATCCTGCCGCACTCTGATGGTATTCTTGGGCATAGCATTTTATCAAATTACCTCATTCTTTGGGGCACACGTGAGAAACACAAATGCAAACAAGCCTGAATGGTCCCCAGGCATAAATGCAACTAAAAACTCACACCCCAGAAGTGACTCGAACCCATACTGACAGGAGCACTTTGCAACTGGTGTACAGGACACCTTAACCACTCGACCATCACGACCGAACAAAAAATGATGGCAGGCGAGGCTATTTCCCCATCATCCTGCCGGCACTCTGATGGTAATCTTGGGTATAGTATTTTATTATATTATGATAATGATACAGAGGCATTTGATAAAATACTATGACCAAGATTACCATCAGAGTGCCGGAGGGATGATGGGAAAATAGCCTCTGCTACCATCATCTTAATTAATGATTCTAACACGAATCTTCTCAATATTTCTTACGTTTTTCTTCACTTCGGGGGTAATTGACAAATTAACTCTCCAAAGTTCATTTTCTCATTTTTTTATTTATGGTCTGACGCCTAAAAGCGTTTCATAAGGATTTCTCACATTTTCAAAGACAGGTTTACACATTGTTGTTGTTATTATAGATTCAGCTACTCGGAACAAGTTCCAAGTAGCACGGGCTATGGTGAGCCCGTAACTTACCTGGCACAGGAGCTGGGCAAGAAGCACGGGCTATGGTTAGCCTCGTGGACAGGAGATGTCTCCCGATTTACACATATCATGTCATGCTTATATTCGTTTTGGGGTAGGTGATATGACACAAATGTTTTCGGGTGAGGTGACAAAAGATAGAACATGAATCAATGGGTATAAATTGCATATGAGAACATAAGAATGAAAGTAACTACAGAAGGCCTATTGGTCCATAATTTCTCTTGTTGCTTGTATGTTGGTTCGGGATCTTGAAGTGGGTAGAATATAATAATGTGTTAATTGGCTGTTGATTGCTGGTGTTGACTTTTTGATGTGTAGGGCCTCGCTGATGTCGATTCTCCTGCTATCGCTGTATCTATCGATGATTTCTGTGTTGCTTGTTAAGATTTCTCTGGTGATGGTCTGGTTATGAGAGGAGATTATATGTTCCTTGATTTTTCTTTTTGAGATATATACAAGAGTTGTTACATTCTTGTACAGCCGTAGCGTAGCGTTTCGGGCAGGTCCCTGGAATACGATCCCCGCCGCGAAGAATCGTTTTTTCATCCAAGTACACATTTTACTGTTGTGTTAAACAGAGGCTACAGTTAAGGATTTGCGCCCAGTAAATCCTCCCCGGCCAGGATACCAACTCATGACATAGCGCTCGCGGAACGCCAGGCGAGTGTCTTACCACTACACCACGGAGACTGATGGAGCCCTGTTGTTTATAGATTGTTAATCGCCTAGAAAGATACGTTGTTGTCCTGCCTATATACTGAGATCTTTGGGGCTGACAGTCCCCAAGTGAGCGTGTGAAGGAGACTGTCAGCCCCAAAGATATATATATGTATAAAATAAAAGACTATTTGAAAAGCAAAGTGGTATGAAGTTTACATCAGTTAGCCAAAATTATTAATTCGTTTTCTTTTATGGCTAAATTGGATAGTTAATTTCGACCACAAACTTCGCTATTCAGCTACATTGCTAACTATGCCTTGTTTCTACGTCTTCTCTAGGTCTTCTTCTTCTTTATAATACGCGCAGTTTATGTGAATTTGTTCTCTTCCAGATGACTGCACGAGTAGTAATTTACCTGAATTTAACTGAGGGGCACTATATATCTTTTTCTATATTAGTTCTGGCACAATGATTTCTGAAGCAATGAAGGGGGTTAATAAATTAATTCTCTCTAGAACATGGCAGTGGATTCAAAGTTAATTTATCTGTACTGTATTTATAGCTGCGTGCTGCTTGTTTGTTGTGTCCCAGCCTTAGTCTGGTCTGGTCTGGTGAAGTCATAGTCTTCAGTCGCTTTTGCCCGAAACGCTGCGCGTATTAATAGCTTCAGGCATTGTATGTACTACCTCTATCTTTTAATTCAACATTATATTTGTAACTCATTTTCAATGTATGTACCTTTACCAGAATAAATATCTTATCTTATCTTATTGTTATATATATTTCTCTGTTTCAAATTCAAATGTTTATTCAGGTAAAAGTACATACATAGAAGATGAGTTACAAACATGATGTTGGATTTATAGATAGAGCTAGTACATACAATACCTAAAGCCACTAATATGCATAGCGTTTCGGGCAAAGTGTGGGGGAAAAACACTTAGACTAAAACTTAATACTAATTGAGATTAAAGTATAAATTGTGTTCAAGGGGAGGAGCGGGGGAGCATGTCAGAAATCAGCAATTAAACAAGTTGGTCAACAAACAGTATTGTTTGAAAATAGCAAGACATTGGTTGACATTTATGGGGATAAGGTAGGTTACATGGAGTTTATTAGGTAGTACTTATAGTTTTTCTCTTAAACTGGTTAAGAGGGGTACAGCCTTTGACATGATTGGGAAGGTCATTCCACATTCTGGGTCCCTTGATTTGCAGAGTATTTCTAGTTTGATTATCAAATAGGTATTTGTTTCTGGTGTAGTGCCCGTGGGTTCTGTTACAACCTTCTATTAAGCGTTTAAGGTCAGAATTGGCATTAAAGTTCAGAGTTTTGAATATACAGAGTAAACTTGAGAGGATGTGCAGAACTATATCTAACAGGACTATGTGTAGGACTATATATATCTATATATCTATATCTATATCTAACATATTCAAAGATTTATATGCCTAGCGTATTTCCAAGTTTCCCAGGTCTTTTTAATGGTTCCATAGTATAATGAAGAGTATGACGTTTTCCATTTAGTTGGAAAGTCTTGGGTGATGGTGGATTTTAGGGTTCCTTTTCGTGCAATATGGGAACTGGATGACGTGATTCGAGTTGTATCGTGTATCGTTTTTGCTAGTTGATCTACACGTTCAATGTGGGGTATTCCACAGTGTGCTTAGACAGATTAGATGGATATGTCATACATTTTTTTAAAAATGATCATGGAGAAGTTGCAGACATGGATAGGCAAGCTCGACGCTTCCATGTGCCCTGTTTTGCACTCAAACTCCCGCCTCATGCTTCCCATTTTCCTCCGGACATTGGTCTCTAGTATCTCGTTGCAACGCCTACATCTAATGTTCTGCTTTCTGTAGGCCCCTCATATTAGTCTGGAGACCGAACGGCTTGCCTCCGTAGGGCGCCTTTCTGATTCGCCTGGATTCGCTGGATCGACGGAATTCATATGGCCCTGTGCTGTAGCTGCCCCCAACCCGGTCAACAGCAACAATCACAAATTAAATACGGCTTATATATAAATTTGTATTAATTATATTATTTAAACTTAGTTTTGCTACAAAATTTGAAAAAATATATATAACAAACAAATTATTGCTTTAATTATAAACAATTTGGGCATATTACATGGTTATTTACAGAGTTGTCTAGTATATAACCCTGATGTCAAGATGTTTATACTCATGATCACAAACATCTACCACCCTCGTCGTCGCCCCTAAGTCAACAACAACAACACCTTCGGGTTCCTCACGCCCGTCTCACCTCATGTGGTGGCTTAATCTTCATCAATCAATCGTTATACTGTCGCGGGGTGGCAGGGAGCGCCCGGCCCTAAGTCACACAACACCGGGATGTCTCGGATTGTTAAATTTGCTCGTGTTTTGAGGAGAAATCCCAAGAAATCCGTATTCTTCTCGGCAGTATTAGCGGGTGGTGTGAACTACGGCAACAACAAATATGAGTGAGTGGCTTTGAGGTGGTTTTTCTATGAGGAACTGATGTAGATGTCGCATTTTTCTCCTGTCATTTTCTTCACTTATGCAACTTACAACAGTGTGCTAACTCCCAGGTGCCCTGTTACTGCCAGTTGTAATGTGGTCAAGCATCTTGGCCTCCTCTTAGATAAAGATCATTTTGTAAACACAGTTTGTCTACGAATTTCTGGTGTTTAAACTTCCCAACCTAGCTCAACCTAACTAAATCAAATTTAACCAGAAATAAGTATTCATCTGACCAGTGTATCCGGGTCTCTTATTCCCCTTAATGTTATCAGATCTAAACTAGCAGAACCAAATCCAGCTTAACCTAATGATGATAAAGTTTAAAAATTAGAAATCATGCTTTATTTTTTCAAAGTGCCTGTGTATTGTTGGACCCTAACCCCACCATACCTTGCAGTTACCTTGCGTTGGTTCACAGGATCAACGTCCCCATTGCCTGGCTTCTGACCAGGCTTCTTGTTGTTGAATTGGTAAACCAGACTGTTAGACATGTCTGCTTGTAGCCTTATGTATAAATCACAGTCTGGTTGATCAGGTATCCTTTTGAGGTGTTTATTGCATTCACCTTTAAACACCATTGGCCAGTTATCCTCCTTATGTGTAGAGTGAGGGTGTTGAAAAATCTGGGGTCTTTGATGTTAATAGTTCTCTATGTGTACCACTTACATGTCTGCTTTTAAACAGGGGCCATATTTAACTTCCTGTCATGCCTCCTGGTTTTATGTGGAGTTAATTTCATGTGTAGATTTGATACCAATCCCCCTAAAATGTAATTACTGTATATATCTTTCCCACCTGTGCTCTAGGGTATACAGATTTTAACATTTTAAGTGGTCACAATGTTTAGATGTTTTATTGAGTTGATTCTGGCAGTAAAAAGATCTTTGCACATTCTTCAGGTCAGCAATTTTCCCCAGACTTTAATGGGGCTGGCATTGTGCAACAATATTCCACCTAGATAGCACTAGTCTCTAGGAAAGTATTGTCATTGGTATGGAGTCTCTTGTTTGAAAGGTTCTTGTTATCCAACCTGTGACAGCTACTTTATTGTGCTCCTTAAAAAGTAAGGTCTTCTGAAATTATTACTTCCAAATCGTTTATATTGCTTTTTGTTCTATACTGTAGCTTAATTTAACTGTGATTTACATGTGATTTCCATTTATATCAGCTGCATTATATCATATATATATTTTTTTTATCATTTTTAGAGAAAGCCAGATGATGCGAGCCTTCTGTGAAGAGGCCATGGTTTATGGTGAGCGCTCAAGACCATTAGGTGAACCTGAGCGACATGTTACTGTTCTCTTAAATCCAACAGCTAAGGGCGGGTCAGTAAAATATGATCTCCTTGAGCAGTGTTTTATATACATTAGTATGCATTCTTTATGACCTCATGTTTATGACCATGACAGAAAAGGCTTTCATAATTAAAATTACTAACAATATCTGCTGCAGTTCTTTATTGCCTCATGAAACCAACCCTTCATGCCTTTCAACTTTTTGTGAGGTCACATTTCTCCAGCCGGTTGCCAATATATATATTCATAGTGTGTAGACACCTTGTATACACTATTTTAAACCTGAAAAAATAGAGATTGATTTTCATTTGTGTACATGTACAGAATTTATATTTTCATGGCATTCTGTATAAATGTTTTACTCTTAGGTTTATGCCATTTATTAAACTCATTCATATTCTTGTATTGCACATGATTTTTTTCTCTCATAGATTGTTTATAGAAGTAGTGTATTCGTTTGCATTGCTGAGTTTTATCTATATCTGTACGTTTTACTTTATTATTTTACATTTATCAACAGCAAAGGCAAAGCACATTTTGAACGTTACTGTGCTCCACTCTTGCATTTGGCTGGAATTAAAGTTGCAATTGTGAAGACAGAGCATGAAGGACAAGCCAGAGACTTGATGGAAATCATGGAGAACACTAATGCTGTTGTTGTAGCTGGTGGTGATGGAACCCTGGGAGAAGTGAGTCATGACATTGTGTGTTTTGTGCATCTTACATATACAGTATTGTTACTACTTCAGGATAATGTAACCATTGCCCTGTGCATTAGTTTAATGTATCAAGTCCTCTGTGTGCATACAAAAATTACTCCCCTTTCCCCTCCCCATTTTTATCTAATATTGTTAAAATGTGCGAGGAACTTCTCTATGCTCAAAAATATGGTGCACATATATAGTGCCACATTATATTCTGAAGAAAATATATGCAGTGAAATGAAGAAAAATTAAACTTCCTTAGAAAGGAAATTCAAAACTTGGTTTTGAAAGGGAAACAATGCAAAATAGCATAATAATGGAGTAGCATGTACTGAAAATACATTATAATGTGTTTTATAATGAGCACACAGGGACAGTTGGCAGACAAGAGATTTCATTCTACTTATCAGTCTAAAATTATGTTCTGCACTGTCACTATAAGTCTGCCAGCCAGATATATCTTCTCAAATTTAGTTTGAATCCAATGTCATTGGTTGTATTTGTTCACATTAACTTAGTGCAGAAAGCTCTTACATTATATGCCTCCATAGTTTTCTCTCATGACTTGGAATTGCATCCCATTGAATTTATGTACTTTTCTAATATCCTATATTTATCTGACACCAGTACTGTTTCATTACATTCAATGCTTTTTTTCTTACTCTTTTAGGTGCTTACTGGTTTATTGCGACGAGTTGATCATGCCGAGGCTGCTCAAAAATTTCCGCTGGGTATCCTACCTCTTGGCAACACTAACACTTGCACTTCAGCTATATGGGGATTTCAGGGAGATCCTGGACCACGACATCTAGCTGAGGCAACGATGGCAATTGTACAAGACATCAAGCGACCAATGGACGTAATGGAAATAACGCCATTACAGGTATGGGGATCCTAAATTTTAATATTAACTATGGTTCGTGACCTACTACAAGGTTTGGAAAAGTATTATAAATTATTACGTTTTTAATTTAATTCGTCTCCATGCCACGTCTGCATCTACAGGAATACAGAGCAGGATAAGCACTTCCATTTGTTGTTGACCATGTGTGGCAAAAAATAAGATTTGAGTGTATATGAAAAGTTTCTTGTTGAGCATGCCTTTTGGTTGTTTTGTTAGGCCATGTTCTGCTTTCGTCAAGGATTGGATTGCACAACAGCCAGGCAAGGTCGGCAATTAGTCCCATGTGCAGCAGATTTTTTCAGACATCCCCATGCATCATAGGGAGTGAAGAGAAATGCTACAAAAAATATTTATCCAATTCGAAATAATCTCCAGATTCTGTTGTATGTATATCTTCAGTACCTAAAAAAAAAAAAAAACCTCCAACAATACTCTCTCAAAGAGATGCTAACCACTGCTTTTCTAATTGTCAACAGAGCATTTAGAAGGCAGCCACCTCACATTTCATCTGACTCACACCATACAGCATAGGGAAGTCGGGACAAAATGGGAGCAACCTAATGGCCTGCTCATAAGAGCTTTTTATCTATATCTGTCTTATTTCTGAGCTATATCGGTTATTTGCTTCCTTAGATAAGAATACCACTAAATCTAAATATATAGAAGAATATTTAACCCACACTTATTGTGCTGCGCAGTGGACCGTCTAATTGAACAACAAGTGCTCCCAGGCTTACTGACACACTGGAAATTACTTAGAACTAATACAGTGTCACTTGACATCCCTGAAAACCAAACAAGATGCAGATGGTTGCAGCGTTC
>WNGS01009631.1:6164651-6178170 GCA_020271785.1 Procambarus virginalis
AAAAACACGGCAAACTATACAAAAGTGAGGATGCGGTACAAAAAGTGAAGGTCTTGGACAGAAATGAGAGTCCTGGAGGGGATTTGAAGTGAGAAAAGTGCGGGGCCACGCGGATATTATACAAAATATGGAAGGAGGAGAAAACATTTAGCTTTACGAAAGTGTGGAGAAAATGGTTTATTAGCAAGTCGGTAGCTGGAGTATAGACAAAAGTGAGGGATTCAAGACAAGAGTCTAAGACAGGTTAAACACGAAAAGTATATATCACGCACAGGACATTGAAATTGAAATTGAAATAAGTTTATTGAGGTAAAATACACACAAAGGATGAGGTAGCTCAAGCTATTCTCACCCCGTTCAGTACATATCAGAAATAGACGCATTCATGTAACGAACAGAATACAAAAAGCCACATACAAAATGGTTCGCATCCAATTTCTAACTCTTCTCCAAAGTGTGTTTAAGTCCTGGCGTGTTTACCAGTCAATGTTGGGCGTCTGGGTCTGATCGCCAGGGCGGCGTCGACTGCAGGTGCTAATGAAGTAATTATTGAGAAATGTTACTTGGTTGTATAGGTCGTTGCTTGAAGCCAACATGGAGCTCTTAAGACAGTAATCAGCACCATTTTCGACGTCAATTAGGTGTTGCAATTCATTGTTATGATGCAATTAATTTTGAGTATCATTTCGGGGCGGCGATGGTGTCCGAGACTCAAATAACAGAGGAAGAAACCGGTAACAACTCGCCTCAACTGATAATTAAAATCATTATTATCTTGTATCAGATGGAGGAAGGTGTTGGGCGTCTGCCGCTAGTCACTTGTTTCGTACCGCAATAGTACCCTCTGTGCCGTGTTCCCTGTACCGTGGCGCTGTGTTCCCTGTACCGTGCCGCTGTGTTCCCTGTATCGTGGCGCTGTGTTCCCTGTACCGTGGCGCTGTGTTCCCTGTACCGTGCCGCTGTGTTCCCTGTACCGTGGCGCTGTGTTCCCTGTACCGTGACGCTGTGTTCCCTGTACCGTGGCGCTGTGTTCCCTGTACCGTGCGCTGTGTTCCCTGTACCGTGGCGCTGTGTTCCCTGTACCGTGACGCTGTGTTCCCTGTACCGTGGCGCTGTGTTCCCTGTACCGTGACGCTGTGTATCTTTTACAGTGATGCAGTGTACCCTCTTCCGTGACGCTGTGTACCCTGTACCGCGGCGCTGTGTACCCTTTACTGTGATGCAGTGTACCCTCTTCCGTGACGCTGTGTACCCTGTACCGTGGCGCTGTCTACCCTGTACCGTGGTGCTGTGTACCCTGTACCGTGACGTTGTGTACCCTTTGCGATGTACCGCGGTGTTGTGTACCTCTAAGGTGGCGCTGTGTACCCTTTGATGTGGTGTTATGTACCCTGCACCTTGGTGCTGTGTACCGTGGTGCTGTGTACCCTCTAAGGTGGCGCTGTGTACCCTTGATGTGGTGTTATGTACCCTGCACCTTGGTGCTGTGTACCGTGGTGCTGTGTACCCTCTAAGGTGGCGCTGTGTACCCTTTGATGTGGTGTTATGTACCCTGCACCTTGGTGCTGTGTACCGTGGTGCTGTGTACCAAGGCGCTGTGTACCCTGCCCCGACACGCAGGTGTCCAGACGCCTGCTTGTCGTGTAGGTTCAACCAGAGATACCTGACGACCAAAACAATGATACAAACAAAAAACACGTGACCGAGTGACGTCACTGTCTCTCCATGAATACAACCCTTGCCAATAACATGTCTACTGTTAACTTTAATATCTTTTAACAAAGTCGGATGCTTAGTGAAAGATTTGTGTAACATGCAACAATGACAGTTTTGCTATGACTGTTAAAGATTTCGGCTTGAAAATTGCAGAATAACAAAAAATTTCGAAAGTTTTCACCAATCAATAATATTTGAGGACCGAGTCGAGGCGACGCCCAGGATAACCTCATCCGAGTATTGTACTGCATCTCCAACTATGTCCTAATTTTCATCTCTATCACAAATAATTGCTATCACAACAAATCCGGCAAACATTCCAGGTAACGAACACTAAACTTTGCTGTCGTTACCGCCTCTTAAAATGGGGTAGTTCAATCAAATTGAAAGTCGAAGCCCAAACCTCGAACATGGCTTCGGACATGTCTGCATGGTTCCTATTGTCGAGTACTGATGCTGCGACATCATTTGTTGTCTTAATAACTCTGAAAAACCTGGCGCCATATTGCCTACATTTCGACCTTGTGCATGGCTGCCTGAGGAGAGACTTTGCTCTAAGTTTCATGCACGTAATTAAGATAGTCATACTCAGGAATCGGGCAGTTATTAATTAAGGGGGAAGCTGGGAGCGCGGGCCACCTGCCGGCCTCGCAGCTCCATAACAAACAGTGACTGGGAAATATTTGAACAAAAGAACGCCGATCATAGATGACGTGTATTCGTTCTTTTTTTTGTCATATGAATTCATATTTTTACGTATGTGAATTGCATAATTTCGCTTGTAGTGAGTTGGTATGCTATTTTATTTATTTATTTCTTCTCATTGATTATATATATATATATATATATAAATGTATATATATAAATGTATATATATATATGTATGTGTATATATATATATATATACATGTATATATATGCAAACAAGCCTGAATGGTCCCCAGGACTAGATACAACTGAAAACTCACACCCCAGAAGTGACTCGAACCCATACTCCCAGGAGCAAAGCAACTGGTAACTACAGGGCGCCTTAATCCGCTTAAATGCTATGCCCAAGATAACCATCCAGGTGCCGGCGGGGAAGTGGTTCATATAGCTCAGGCTATCACTTCCTTATGTCCGGTCGTGATGGTCAAGCGGATTAAGGCGCCCTGTAGTTACCAGTTGCTTTGCTCCTGGGAGTATGGGTTCGAGTCACTTCTGGGGTGTGAGTTTTCAGATGTATATATATATATATATATATATATATATATATATATATATATATATATATAGGGGTACCACCTCTGGTGCAATTGCAGGGACCCACATCCTCGAAGAAGAAAACAAAGAGCATTCAGAGAAGATCTTGTGGATTCTCACTGAATACTTAATTCTTTCTTCTCCTACCACCCCTATTATTTTTTTGTATGTTTTGTTTTATTTATTGCAATGCTACAGTTTACAGAGAACACACACACACACACAAATATATAACAATTAAACAATCAGCGTTCGAAGACCTCGTCCAGCTCCTCGGAGGTTGGGTGCGTACCCAGGATACAGCACGCATTTCCCCTCTGCACTGCGACACTGAGGCGCTGGAATAGGAAACTGGCTGCTCGTGGGTCTCTAGTTTTCCCAATGAGTTCCTCACCAACCTCCTTTAAAAACTTGAGTGCACATTTACCCCAGGCGCCCAGAGTCTCTGAGCCTATATATATATATATATATATATATATATATATATATATATATATAATATATATATATATATTCCAGCGGTGCCCGGAGAGTCTATTTCATCCCCTACCTCCATTCCAATCCTCTTTTTCTATCCCCACAGCCTCCTATTTTTCCCATACTTCATTCCTTCTCCCCCTTAACCCCTCTCGTCATCATCCCATTAGTCTCCCCTTCATCCTCTGCCTCCCCCTCCCACCATCCAGTGAATGAAATACAATTTCATTTACTAGGACACTCGAAGCCTGGAACCGCCGACCATACAGACAGCAGCCAGCCTTTCGAGGCTCCGAGAGTCCAGCTGAATGAAATGTTAGTATCTGAGTGAGTACCTTCGCTGCGTCTAGAGTGCCAACCCATGGCATTACCACAGTGCACAGCCTGCACTGTGGTAAACGCACCAGCTGCATTAAAAAAACGCGCTTCGTCGCAAAGACTCCTATATCTAGCGTGGTCTGGAGCAGCAGCAGCAACGCTCCGTTGGCGCAAAGGCGCGCAGTTTCCAACGAAGGGCTGCATGCCCACCACCCCCTTCACATATGGAACTAATAGAACAAGAACCCGGCAATGTGATGTTATAGTGGCCAGAATACGCCTGGGATATAGACGTATCTGGCAGCTTTCTCAAAACCCAAATGTCGAGTACACAATGTGTCAACTTTGTGAAAGAGAAAACATGCACTCTCTTGATCATTATATTGTAGAATGTCCCATATTGACTGACTTTTGCCCTCTGGGCTGAGGTATGCTGACCTCTGTAATTACTAAATGAATACTGGAACACTTGATGATATATTGAACTTGTACCCAAGATTGACTATGTAACGTATCAATTATACATGTATTGTACCTATACAATATGTAATACATCTGTTATGCAATGTATTGTACCTATACAACATGTAATACATCTGTTATACAATGTATGTACCTATAACCTGAGCTTGTAAAGTACCTTAATCACCTTCAGTGGTTAAGTGCTTAATAACACACTAGTTTCTCTTTCAGCTATCTTACCCTCTCAGAGTAGGAGAGCCATAAATGTAGTGTATGTATGTATGTATGTGTGTGTATTGTGTATATATGCATATATATATATATATATATATATATATAATATATATATATATATATATATATATATATATATGTATATGTGTGTGCGTATGTATATGTATGTATGTGTATAAAGTATATGTGGAAACTGATCAGAATTACATTTCACCTTTGTAAATGCATGTTAATGACACTACGTAAAGAACACATCGACCACTTTATGTAGAGCAGACGTAACTCTGTGTATCAATGTATTTATGTCTGTAGGTTAGATTAGCATTTTAAAAGCACTACAATCACCTTCTGTGGTTGATTGGCCAATAAATCCCTGAACTATATGCTTAACAGAACTCTCATCCTATCTATGGAGGACAGAAGAAAATGTATATATGCTGGTTAGCATTGTAAATGTGTGGCCACGACTATGGTTGAAAAATAATTATAATAAAAAATACTTGACGAGTGAGAATAGCTGTGTTACCCTTCGCCCCGCGAGCGTGTGTTAGTACGCGTTTACTAGTATCGTTGCATAGTATGGTTGCATAGTATCGTTCCAGGTTGCTAGCGTTTACTAGTATCGTTGCATAGTATGGTTGCATAGTATCGTTCCTGGTTGCTTGATCCCTTCAGCCACAGCTACGCACGGACACCCCTCAGCTGATAGCTATACACGTACCGTTGACAGCTTCATCCGCTGCAGATAGATGTATTCATTGTCAACAGTTGCAGCAAATGATGATGGTTGCATCCATTGCTAACAGCTGCATCTGTTGCCGACAACTGAGTCTATTGCTGACAACTGTGTCTATTGCTGACAACTGTGCCTATTGCTGAACACTGTGTCTACTGCCGACAACTGTACTACTGCTGACAACTGTACTACTGCTGACAACTGCGTCTACTGCTGACAACTGTATTACTGCTGACAACTGTACTACTGCTGACAACTGTACTACTGCTGACAACTGTACTACTGCTGACAACTGTACTACTGCCGACAACTTGTAAAACAAGGATATTATTGCAAATTATGTTGTTGTTGACCGGGTACGGTCGAAGGTTACTTGGTAGCGGGCAGGAATGGAGTACCAAACGCCTTCGACTTTTTCTTGGATTATTTACTAAAATATATATCTTCTACACTGGGCCACGTTCTAGCTAAGAGTGTGTGGGTGAGCGTGTGTACAGCTCTGTAGCCCAGGGCAGTCTCTGAGGGTCTGAAAGGCTGGAGGGCGCAGGGCTCAAGGTACGACGACACACCAGGAAAAACGCTCTGTATTCAGATCTGCTGATGCTGTTGTTGACAACTATTACTGAGTTTAGTGCCGGCAATATGCAGTCGATATATTTTGAGATGATTTCTACTCTGCTGACAACTGTACTACTGGTGACAACTGTACTACTGGTGACAACTGTACTACTGGTGACAACTGTACTACTGGTGACAACTGTACTACTGGTGACAACTGTACTACTGCTGATAACTGTACTACTGGTGACAACTGTACTACTGGTGACAACTGTACTACTGCTGACAACTGAACTACTGCTGACAGCTGTACGTCTGCTGATAACTGCAGCACCGACAAATCTTCAATGAAGATTATTTTCATCACCATAGCTGCTGCCACACAAGGTTTCTACTGCTTCGGCTTGCAAATACAACCCCACTAGGTAAAAAGAGGAACGATACCATGAGATCCAGCAGTGCTTCAAGCGCTACGAGCTCTCCCACCCCACCAATAAGTGTTAGCACCCTGTCCAGAAGTGCAGCCTGTGCGCACTGGACCATCACTACTCCATATGGAAGGCAACAGCCCATCGCTGCTTGCTCTGTGATGGCAATCACTCCGTAAATTCCTACCGCTGCCCCCGCAGACAGGAAATATCAAGACCCAGGTTGAAGCCAAGAGAAACAACCCTTCTACCTCCGCGACCAGAACCCCAGGTGCTCAACCCACCACCTCAGCTCCCACCAACCAACCAGAAGACTTTCCAGCCTTACCGAAGAGTGGCTCCTCCATCCAGGCGACCCAACCTTCACAATGGGGACCCAAGGCCCCACAGACGCCTTCGCAGCCCGTTGCATCACGTGTAGGCATTATTCCTGGCTAGCGGAAATTATTAGACTATTATAGACTAAAAAGCATTATTAGACTAGCGGAAAGGCTTGCCGGACCAGACAACCACCGTCTTGTAAGTGAATTGAGCACATCATACCTAGCCAACGGCCTGGACCCCATCATAGCCCCTAACGCAAGTCTCACTGCCTCCACTACCACTCCGGAGACTACCACCAGGACGACCACGAGGTCGATTCCATCACAGACTCCAGAACCACTCAAGACCCGGGCGGCACAAACAGAGGTATTTCCCTCTCCAACTCCCAACACTACAACCATCACCATCTCAGCAGCCGCGCTAACAGACGTGCTGGCTACAAATACTAACAGCACCACCAACGCTCCTGAAATAGCTTCTACCACCAATCCACGACACCTGAACTTACCTAAGGCTGCGAGGCGAAAAACGAAAACACCAACTACGCAGGTTACGGACTCCTCAGACGAGGAAATCTTAGTAGGAGCTCCACCGCCGCACCACAAATACGACACCTACTCGGCTCAAGACTTCCTCATAGAGGTCACCTCACCAAACTACAACGACAGCACGACTCAGCCAAAGTCTCAGGCAAAGAAAAAGCGGAAAACCTAAAGGTCTACACTAACGCCACCAGCTCCATAACTGGTACAGCCAGCCCTCCTGGGCTGAAAACCACCATGAAGACCCCCATCCATTGCCAGATCTCTAGTATCAGCCATTGATACAGATAATGGCTCCAACGAGCCTCCACTTACGTGCTCACCATAGCCCGTGCTACTGGAACTTCTTGTTCTGAGTAGCTGAATCTAAAACAACAACAAGACATTGATGAGGCATTTGAAATTATATTATACTGTCAGTAACATTATTATTATTATTATTATTATTATTATTATTTATTATTATTATTATTAGTATTATTATTATTATAATTGTTATTATTATTATTGTTATTATTAAATGTAGCTGTTGTTTATAACAGACAATGATCGCAATGGTAACTTATTTGGCATTTGTGATGTACATCACAGATAATATAGGCACAAAAGAGCAACGAGTCCTTGCCTAAACATTTATGTGTTTAATGTTGTCTCTGCCCGAAACGCTACGCGTGGTAGTGGCTTTACAAAAGTGTAAGAACTCTTGTATATATATCAATACTAAAGATAAATACAAATAACAAATAAATTTATTTTTAGAGGCGAGGGATATGCAGTGTTGTGGGCGGGCGGGCGGGCGTGGGAGGGAGGGATGTGAGGGGCAGGTTACGGGAAGGTTATCGTCCACTGGTAATAAAAAGATAACAGATCTGGACTGAGCCTTTCATTGTGTTGCAAACGTTACGAGGACTTGCTCGGAAAATAACGTACAATTATACGTACGGGCATTAATTTAATCATTAACCTCCGACTGTTGTCTTGCCAGCCTGGCCGGACTTGAGAGCGTGAGCAGCAACAAGGTCAAGTTATACCAACGGGCCCAGAGAGTTCCCCCGAGACGGAATGGTGTTCTCGCTCAGGCAAAAGCAGAAACAAAAGATTTGCTTTGGTCAAAAGGCCTTTAAAATCGTGACCTCCCAGACTCCCAAACGGCTCGCCTGGGATCCCTTTTTGAGACCAAATCGGCTATTAGCGGGCTCAAAATCGCGATTTATTAAGGGAGATTTTCCCATTACCGACAGAGAGAAAAATGGCCCCTAACCGCAAACGGGCTGGGGTTGCCAGGTGCCACTCAGCCAACCAACCCCTGCTAATGTAAATCACAGTTGGGGTTGTGCTCATGAGTACTATTCAATTCCACGTTGATCACGACTCTAATATCAAGCCGCGGGTGCTACTTCTTCCGTGTATTACTAATTTCAGTTGATAATAGCATTGTTCCTATCGCTATTTAATGAGTTTAACGAGGCATTTAATTATAGTGGCCTCTCCCTTCACCCACGGACGCTGGACTGGTATACCATTAGCGGGGAAAGGAAACCTGTTAAGCATATTGTGGTTTCCCTAGTCAAGGGTGAGGCTGACTGCAGGGTTACCCATCCAGTGATAGCCAGAACCAACAGGCTTAACCGGATTGACCGAGTGACGTGCACATTAATTATCCTTTTGCGCCCAACTTCACCTTCTCCCCCTCCCCTCCCTTTTCTCTCTCTCTCATAAACATTTTAGGGTTCATTAGAAATGACATTTTTGTATCTGATGCAAGAGCAAGCTAATACCTGTTATCTTGCACTGCCTCACCTGAAGCCTGATATTATTATTTGTTTCTATTAGGAATAATTAAACCATTTAGTACCAAGTTATAGTCATGTGAGTAACAGTGAAGCTGGGGCCACGGGGGTACTAGTCTTCATGTGGTCAGGCGACGATTTCACGCTCATCTGCGAGTTGAGCCAAACAGTAGTGAGCCTGGTAATAAAGATGGCTATTGGACCCATGTTCTTGAGAGTGACACGGCAACATGAAGCTGTTGAGGGCAAAGCGCCGTGTTTTGTGGATGCTTCTGGTTGTCAGCGAAGCTAGGCCGGGTGGAGCAGCGTGAGAATATTGGTCTTATACATACCAGCAAGTCCACGGCATCTCTCTAGTGTTGAAGGCTCTGATGCACGGACCAGTCACGCCAGAACTGGTAAAGATTAGTCTTCTTGCACGTTCCGCTACCTTATCCAAAATTCGAATAAATGATAGGGAGTAGGTCATGCAAGAGAGTGGTGCATATTCAACATGGGAGCGAACTTTTCCTTCGTATAAGGTTTTGCAACCCCTGCTGTCTAGAAAGTGTGAAATGTGTTTTAGGAGACATAAATTTCTTGGTAGCCGTGCTTGCTAAGTTCAATATGGCTCTTCATGGTCATTGAAGAGTTAAAATTAATCCCCAAGATGTCATCTTCGTCACTGAACATTACATTTTTCTAACCATCTATATGGTTAGTAACCTGGGACGGTTTCTAACCGTCCCAGGTTCACTTTCGTGGAGTCTAGATCATCACCTGCATATCTTCTGCAGCAAACGTAACCTGCCGTCGTTTTCCCTATGAAGCAATTGCTGCAAGATGTGATTAATGCACCTCGTAGCAGTCGAATTTCTCTCTTGTATTTGTAAAGGTTAGAGTGCAGGCATCAGCATAGGGCTAAGACGTCAGGAATGAGTAGTAGATTGTTAAGGCAGACATTACACATCGAGAGGACAACCACACTACCCTGTGGTACACTGTCACCAACTGATTCTATATCAGATTCTATAGTCTATTCAGATTCTATATCATCGAGGGCCACCAATAGAGTCCGTTCCTGAAGGTAGTCCATAATTAGCTATAAGTACACCAAGGTGCCATACCCGATCAAAGGCACCTACAATGTCAAGTGTATCAGCACAACTGATCTTTCAGTTGTTCAGTGAATAATGCCATTTAGTGAAGAGGTTTAAGTCAAAATCTGCAGGAGAACGACCGTCCTTGAAACCCTGTTGCTGACCACACAATATAGCCGATAATGGTAAAAAAAATAATAATTCTGTCAACAAAAGTTTTGCCAGTAATGAAAGGTGTGACACGGGTCTATAGTTGCTGACCATGAAATATGTCTTTCTTTTGAAGACTAGAAGCACATGTACTTTCTTCCATAGGGCGGAAAACTCACTCACTCTCTCTCTCACTCTCTCACTCACTCACTCACTCACTCACTCCCACTCACTCACTCACTCACTCACTCACTCACTCACTCACTCACTCACTCACTCACTCCTCACTCCTCACTCACTCACTCACTCACTCTTCACACACACACACACACACTAAAAAAAAACCACCGCCGCTCTGCCAGACGCAGCACCACGCAGTGTTGCCAGATGATTAACGAGGCGGCGGTCTTGATCATGATATATTGACATTAAACGTTGTCGGATTCTTAGATTGGACTCGGTGGGAAAGATTGGAGGTCGAGAAGGTTATGACCAGCCGACTTGATCGTAACCTCTGGGGCTCTGCCCTTCCCTGGGAGCCCGTCGCTGCCTGACGCCCTCCTCCCTGGGAGCCCGCCGCCCTCCCTGAGACCTCTCTCCCTGGGAGCCCGCGCTCTGCCCTTCCCTGGGAGCCGCGTCCGCCCTGGGCCCGCGCTCGTCCTCATGAGCCGCGCCTTGCCCTGGGAGCCGCCTGCCGGCCCGCCTGCCTACTGGAGCCGCCCTGCCTCCCTGGGAGCCCCGTCTGCCCTGCTGGGGCCGCGCCTCCTCCCTGGGAGCCCGCGTCTGCCTGGGGCGCGCTCTCCGGCCCTGGGAGCCCGCGCTCTGCCGGCCCTGGGGAGCCGTCGCTGACTTCCGCTGGACCGCGCCTGCGGCCCGAGCCCCGCTCGCTACCGCGTTGCCGGCGGGGCGCGCCTGCGCCCTGGGAGCCCGCGCAGGGGTGTGCGACTGACAGAGAAAGAAAGGGGCAGATGGTAATAAGGGATGAGGAAAAGGACCGAGGTAGGGTGTTATAGGGGGAAAGCGAAGCCATCATGACTATATAGCACTTGGAGGGAAGGAGGGGAAGGAATAGTGCCCAACCACTGGACGGTCGGCGATAGAACGGCGACCTGACATGAAGAAGCGAGACCGTCACGTCTCTACCGTCCAGTCGAAGTGGCTGGGTGGGCAAATCCGAAGCGGAGAAATGGATTGACTGATGGAGATGAGCTCGACTGAGTGAGGGAAGGATTGAGGAGAGAATGGGGACTCAGGAGAAGGTAGGCTTGTAGGAAGAGTGGGGAAGGAGGAACTAGAAAGAGATGGACTAAGGAAACAAGAGACCTGAGGGCGGGGAGGAAAGGGAAGGAGAAGTAGAGATAGAGAGGGACTCGATGAAAAGGGGGTTACAGAGTAGACTCAGAAAGAGTGAGATATATGAGGAGAAAAGGGGGATTTAGAGACGAGAGGGACTGAGATAAATAGGAAGGTTGGACAGACTGCACATTTCTAAACTGCCAAGAAGCTTTTGATTCCGTTCTGCACAGGAGATCACTACACAAACTCGAGAGGCAAGCGAGGAGTAGCGGGAAAGCACTAACATGGGTAAGGAGTTACGGCTAGAGAAAAAAAGACCTGGGAGTGGACATAACACCACAACCTACTCCAGAGGCTCATGTAAACAGGATAACGCCAGCTGCGTATGTTCTTAAAAAAAACAAATGGCGAAAGTCAGAACATCCTTTCCGAGATCCTAATAGGAAGGCTTTATATCGCTGTACTACCGCCTATGTGAGGCCACGTTTTACAGTATATCTGCCACCAATCGAAGAGCCCCATCTTAAAAACACAACGAAAATTAAAAAAGGGTTTCTGAGTTTGCATAAGGACTCGTCTCAGAATTGTAAGGGGTGAGGAACGAAGAGATACTGTAGGAACTGAACTTGACGACGTTTGAAAGTAAGAGAGGAGAGCAGGATAGCATGATAGAGACGTATAAAACACTTAAGGGATTGACAGAGGGGAGAAATATGAAGTGTTCACATGAATCCCAATAGAAGACGAGGGCACAGATGGAAGTTTGAGACTCAGATGAGTCCAGGATGTTAGGAACATCTTTTAGCGCTAAACAGTGGAAAAAATGGAATGCGAACTGAAGGAGTAGGTTGTAGAGGTCAAACCTATACAACTTTAAAAGTAAATATTATGGGGAAATATATCTAGGGGGTCATTGCAGTAGACAATCGGCGTTCTGAGAAGGAGCGGAGGAGGTCCAAGAGCTAGAGCGCCATTCTGCAGGCAAAAATAGGTACACATACATACTCACACACACATACACACAAGGAAAATGACAAAGGCAGGTGTGTGAAGAAACTCAACAAGAAGTTCGAGGAGGTCTTCACAACTAGAACAAGGCGAGATCATTGCGCTAGGAGAGGTGGCAGTAAACCAGGCGGCCTTGGAAGGTTCAAATTACAAGAGTTGAGGTCAAAAGACATTTGTTGGATCTGGACGTGAGGAAAGGCTGTTGGGCCGGACGGGAAATCTCGCCACTGGGTATTGAAAGAGTGTGTCACGAGCACTTTGCTTGCCACTCCACATAGTGTATAGTAGGTCTCACTGGTAGACAGGAGACCTACCAGAAATTTGGAAGATGGCTAATATAGTCCCCATATACAAAACGGGTGACAGACAAGAGGCACTGAACTACAGTCCAGTGTCCTTAACATTGGTCATACCATGCAAGGTGATGGAGAGGTCCGTGATGAGAAAAAAACCTAGTAACACATCAGGAGAAAAGAGACTTCGTGACAAACCATCAACAGGGGTTCAGGGAGGGTAATTCTTGCCTTACAGGCTTCACCTAGAATTCTACGATCAGTGACAAAGATTAAGCAAGAAACAAAAGGATGGGCGGACTGCACTTTATTTCAGCGATCATGTCAAAAAGCCTTTGGACACAAGTACCCCCATAAAGGCTGATGCCATAGCAGGAGCGAAACAGGCGGAGTAAACTGGTAGGGCGCATCCGGTGGATAAGGGGTACAGTACCTAAGCAATATGAAGCAGAGAGTTACTGTAAGGGGTGAGACCTCAGAGTGGCGTGTAGTAACCAGTGGAGGCCCACAGGGGCTCTGTACTCAGGCCTATCCTAGTTTCTGATATACGTAAATGATCTCCCATGATGGTATAGACTCATTCCTCTTATATCGTCGGTAACGATGCCAAAATACGAGAAAGATTAAGACAGAAGAGGACACCTTGAGGATTCAGACATGGCCTGGACTTGCTGCAGGAATGGTCGAACAAATGGGTTGGTTAGAGATTACCCAAGCAAATGTAATGTATGCATGAAGGTAGGGGTAGGATGCAGGAGAACAGATACAAGGAATCATTTGCTGGGAGATGAAATACTTCAAGGGTAAGAGGAGAGAGACAGACCTAGGGGGTGATATCATGCCAGACTCTCCCCTGAAGCCCATCT
>WNGS01009631.1:6185159-6199060 GCA_020271785.1 Procambarus virginalis
GCGGGCTCCCAGGGTAGGGCAGAGCGCGGGCCCCCGGGCAGGGCAGAGCGCGGGCCCCAGGGTAGGGCAGAGCGCGGGCTCCCCGGGTAGGGCAGAGCGCGGGCCCCCAGGGGCAGGCAGAGCGCGGGCTCCCAGGGCAGGGCAAGCGCGGGCTCCCATGGCAGGACGAGCGCGGGCCCCCAGGGCCGGGCAGAGCGCGGGCTCCCAGGGCAGGGCAGAGCGCGGGCTCCCAGGGCAGGCGAGCGTGGCTCCCAGGGCAGTCAGGGCGCGGGCTCCCAGGGCAGGCAGGGCGCGGCTCCCAGGCAGGCAGAGCGAGGGCCCCAGGCAGGGCAAGCGCGGGCACCCCGGGCAGGGCGAGGGCCACCCAAGGCAGGGCAGAGAGCGGGCTCCCAGGGCAGGGCAGAGCGCGGGCCCCCAGGGCCGGGCAGAGCGCGGGCTCCAAGGGCAGGGGAGAGCGCGAGCTCCCAGGGCAGGGCAGGGCGCAGGCTCCCAGGGCAGGGCGAGCGAAGGGCCCCAGTGCAGGGCAAAGCGCGGGCTCCCAGGGCCGGGCAGAGCGCGGGCTCCCAGGGCAGGGCAGAGCGGGGCTCCCAGGGCAGGGCAGAGCGCGGGCCCCCAGGGCAGGCAGGGCGAGGGCCTGGTGAAAGGAGCCAGGGCCCAGGGGGACCAAACAATACCCATGAGGCTCTGTAAAACTTCCTTAAGCGAACACAAACGCCAGTTGGCAGAAGCCTCACGCAAGAGGTCCGGCGCGTGGGCGTGCATAATGACGGGTCACACGGGGTCAGGGGTCACCAACTGGACCACGTCGAGGGCTGGCAGTGTTCACATGTTCACCACACACATCAACGCGAAGGATATCTCGCGCACAACATGGCATACGTATGTCTCCGGGGCCGTGTGCGGCGGGTTTGGTTTCCTGGGGGGCTTTCGGGGGAGTTCCTTCAGTTCTCTGAATGGATATCAATTGGTGAGAGTGTTGTATAGAGAGACGCTGGACATCCGCTTGGCGGCAATTTCCGATGTGGTGAAATGCGCTGAATAATTCATCCCAGCAGAGTGACTTAGTCATCGGCTGAAGTCTGATCATTGTCGTAGCTGGCTGGCTCCCTACCCCCATCCTCCCCCCCCCCCCAAATTATTCACCCTACCCTCCCCCCCCTCATTCACCTCCCACCCTCCCCCCCCCCCATCATTAACCCATATCTTAGCCCATCTCCCGTCACCCCATCACTCTGCTTCTCCCAGTCGGCTGGCCTCCCTGCCCTCATATCTCCTAGCCATTTCCCCAATCCTGCCTATCCCCTTCCTCCAACCTGCCTAGCCCCTTCCTCCATCCTGCCCAGCCCCTTCATGCATCCTGCCTAGTCCCTTCCTCCACCCTGCCTAGCCCCTTCCTCAATCCTGCCTAGCCTCTGACCTGTCTCTTCTAGCCTCTACTACAGTCCATTCCAGCCTCCCTTCCATTATTTTTCATAACTCCTGCTCCATCTCTGATAGACCCTGTCCTTATCCATCCTATTCTCTTACCCCATTCTTCCTAGCCTCTGCCCCCATCCCTACTAGCTCCTGCTCCCATCCCCCAAGACCCTGCTCCAATCTTTCCTAGTCTCTGACTCCATCCCTCCCATCCTCCTGCCCCCATCCCTCCTACCCTTTGTCCCATCCATCTTAGCCCCCAGTTCCCCCTAGTCCCCATCCCCCAATCATCCTAGACGCTATCCTCATCCCTTCTAGTCCCTAGATCACCTAGCCCCTGCCCTCTACCCTCTTAGTCCTTGCCCCATCCCTCTAGCCCCCACCCCGTCAACCCGATTTGCCTGTGAACGACTTCTTCCCCCCCCCTGTCCCCAAGGTCGTGGCTCAGCCGTCTATGTAGTCCCTGGCCCAGTACCATACAACTCACAGTTACAGCTCCGCTCCTGTGCCAGGTAAGTCCACTACGGGCTCACCATAGCCCGTGCAACTTGCAACTTTTTGTTCCGAGTAGATGAATATAAAACAACAACAACATACAACTACTCTATGGTCATGTGTACTAAAGCGATCTTAATCGGTCTGGGAGCTGGTCGGCCGAGCGGACAGCACACTGTACTTGTGATCCTGTGGTCCCGGGTTCGATCCCGGGCGCCGGCGAGAAACAATGGGCAGAGTTTCTTTCACCCTATGCCCCTGTTACCTAGCAGTAAAATAGGTACCTGGGTGTTATAGTCAGCTGTCACGGGCTGCTTCCTGGGGGTGGAGGCCTGGTCGAGGACCGGGCCGCGGGGACACTAAAAGCCCCGAAATCATCTCAAGATAACCTCAAGATAATATGCTGTGGTGCAACTTGGGGAAACAGATTCGGCCAAAATGATCAGCGATCTCAGCTCGCTAACTTACTTGAACGTTGTCTTTCTACTGAGCTGTAGTTAAAGTGTCATTTCTATACAGCATTCATATAAGGCAGCCATACAAAACTGGTCCTATATTTGGTTAACACTATTGAATAGTGTCTACATGTCTGCTGTGAGTGTGGGTCATGTGTGTATGTTAAGGTATCTTTACCTAACATGTCCTCATTATGTATTCCATATGTGAGATGACATAAAGTCAAGACCACCACTTTAGCACAAGACAGATTAACAATTATCAAGGCTGAATCCAACCTCTGTTTATCTTAAATATATCTTATATATATTTTTTTATATAGAATTAATATAATACACTGTCGAGATGCGGGTTCTCGACAGTGGCCGGTCCACTCTAAAAGGAAGCGTCATTTAAAAGTTAGGAGAACCCCCATACAAAAATATGTCATAATATTAAACCTGTTTCAACACTCTCGGGACAATTAAAAACACCATTTCAGACTTCATGGCGGTCGCTATGGGAGCCAACCTCTCTTAAAAGGGAGGGGGGGTGGCATTGGGGCGAACTCAGATCCGTCTGTGACAGTCCCCTACCACCCATCAGTCACCATGCAGAGTTAGGTGAGGCTAGCCCCCAAGCATCTGACTTTGTACCTTGGACAGACAGACAACAAAACAAACAGCCATGTAATGTTGTAAATACATACATATATATATATATATATATATATATATATATATATATATATATATATATATATATATATATATATATATATATATATGGGTGGCCTTATAAAACGGTGTCCTACTCATATCTATATCAACCGGTGCACCAACTTCATCCTATTTAATTCATTGTGTCTGGGGACAGGAAGCCAGAGTGTATTCATACAAGTTTGGCTTTTATCGAGGTCGTCCCTCCCTCCCCTCAAGGCCAAATTACTGACCCCGCCCAGGATACAACCCCACAACAAGCCGACTAACTCTTGAGTACCTACTCACTGCTAGGTGAACAGAGCCATTAGGTGAAAGGAGATGTGCCCACCCATTTCTGTCCCACCCGGGATTCGAACCCGAAATTCTCGATTGTGCGTTGAAAACAAAACCGACTGTACTACCGGGACCCTTAATTCTCTGATGATCAACTGACTCTTAAATTATTGACCCAATTCATTGTTAGTCAGATATATCAACACAAGTGTTCTACTTGTGGTGTGTGCTGACCATGCGTACCCATCCACACTCGACACACTCCAGTGAGAGGTCAGAGTCGTACAAGGTGTCTCTCTCTAACCTATAATAAAGGCTAGAGAGAGGGAGAGACAAGGCTCTCTCGTTCCATCGACGTCCTTGGTCAGAACTCCTGTACCACGCCTTCCACTGCTTGTCTCACCACCCTTGACCATGTGTGTGATGCTCCCTGACACTCTATGACAGTCCTCGCTATAGTGCCGCAGCTTCTTCCCTCTGGCTGGGAAGAAAATTAACAATAACACAAGTTTTCTATGCGTTACTGTTAATTTTCATGTTGTTATTGAGCCTTAGCATTAACTTAATGGGCCTTGTGGCCTGGATTTGAGAGCTTCCCAGCCTCGCTGCAACACGCGCGTTCCATTTAAAAACGACACAGGTGAGCATAGTCCTTTAGTAGCTACATTAGAAACAGGTTTGGATAGCGTGGTGGTAGAGCGGCTACACTACAAACCCAGTTACATGTATCTACTAACATCTTCACTTCCCTTGCAGTCTACTACTTTCTTGTAGAAAAGGTAATCATATTAAATATATTCAGAGCGAATCATAACTCAACATCGTGTTGGTACTAAGTAAGTTACACTATTTGTTATATAGAATTTAGTTATTTAAAATTGCACAACAAATTATACATATTATGTCTAAGGCGGTATGTGTGTTTTTCTTCCAGCCCGTCCTCCAGAAATAGGGAGGTAAATGTAACAACACAAGTAAGTGCAATTATGTACTATTCATAGCAGTCAGGAATTGTACTTATTTTCACTTAGTATTAAACTGTACTGTCAAATATATTGTGAATATTTGAGTTTACCTGAAAAGCTGAATAGAAAATCACGACCTAACCTAACCTTCTTAGAGTTTGAAGATAAGCATTTTATTGCTTCTTAATTACAATTATTACTTAACCTATAGCTACATTGATATTACAGTTTTATAAAACTAATACAACAAAACTAAAATATATAAATAAATTTTAAAGTAACTCAGGATATTTTCAAATTTTGTATAAAATATCTATTGTTTAACAAAAGTAAAAAAGAAAATTCCTGATATTTAAAACTTGAGTGTAGTAAATGTAACTTAAAAACTTCATCCAAAAATTCTGAGTATCTTGACAGCAAACAAGGAGAATAAATTGGTGGGTAAATGTAACAGCCCCATAAGTGCAAATATGTACTATGTATGACAAAAAGGAAATTTAATTATTACACTTAGTATTAAACCGTACTGTCAATTCGGAGGATGGGTTGTTTTCTTCGATACTTAAAGTGGAAAATATTTAATTCATATTTCCATTTTGACATTCAGTTGATTATACATTTTCCTACCCAAAATTTTGGCATTTATAAACTTTGCATTTCATACTGTCCAAACGCACAGAAAACGCGATGTGTTGTGAGATATTCTATACCAGTTCCTGCGTTTCCCTCCACGCTATCTTGAGGTCGTATGTTATCTTGGGTCGTACGTTCATTGGGTGCTGGGCCAGGGACGCTAATTGAGACTTTCTGCGGGGCTAGCCAGAAACGTAAGTACCTCGATAACGGCAGATAGCAGCATAATAAGCAGCGATATTTTGATAACCACGCGATAACTATCAGAGGAAAGGGGGGGTAAAGAAGACAGAGTGATCATAAGCATCGCAAGATAACAGGTGTGCAGTTATCTTTGCTGGAGTTAACGAGGCTGTTGCTATCTGTTGAAGGCCGCTGTCTAATTACTGGGAGCTGAAGAGAGTTACTGGTGTCTTTTAGATCACTTTTGGGATATCGTTGATGATGTGAGCTGCTGGGGGTCCATGATGGCCGCTTCTGGGGGTCCACGATGACCTCTTCTGGGGTCAACGATGGCCGCTTCTGGGGGTCCACGACTGCCGCTTCTGGGGGTCAACGATGGCCGCTTCTGGGGGTCCACGATAGCCGGTCCGAGGGGTCGACGATGGGGTCCACAACGAACGTTGTGTCTCGGTGATAGGGTAGTTACTGGGGTCCACGATGGGTGCTTCTCCGTAAAAGGGTAGATGCTTGGGGTCCATTTCCATGGAAATAGTTTACAAGAGGAATGGTTCGTGTGTACAGCAGCGGCGCGGGTCGCCCAATGATACACATGTACATTTCCCTACTTACATAGCGACCGCGCGAGGGCTAAATTCAGTCTTTTCACAAAAGGTGAAAAAGGTTCCCCCTTCTCACGACGATTTTTGGCACTGCACACCATCAGTTATGCTGCTAACTATTTTCAAAATAAACTTAAAACAAATTTCTTACAGTAATATGCATCGTTATTCACTGATCTTGGGAAAATTAACATAAATTTCCTGATGTCGATAATTTACCCGTACTCGCATAAAACAGACGATTCTTCTACAGCTTCAACGGCTTCACAAGCCTCGGCAATTTACCAGTGTAAGAGGGGTAACTATTCATAATTTAGTATTTCACACAGCTGAGCGCCTTTCTCTGACGACCACACACACATTATACGAATATTTTCTTGATAAGAGAGACAGACAGACAGACAAAAACAGAGACAGAGAGAGACACACACAGAGACAGAGACAGACACATCGAGAGACAAAGACAGTAGATATATGGATGGATATCTTAACCTTTCCTCCTAATCTTTCCCAACGTCAAAAAAACGGTCAAATTAAAGTGTCCTCTCCTAACCCACCAGAGCGCCCAAAACAGAAAACGGGACATTCAGTACGTCATTTTTCGCGAGCCGCTTCCATTTTATAGTATGTCATTTTTGGCCTTATGTAACGCACACGAGCGAAATGCCACGTTCTTTGTACGAGGACAGGTTGAACATGTTCCTAAAGCAACGCGCAATCTTTCTTCATCCCTATGAAGTAGCAGATATCCATCTGGCACTTTTTTTGCAGATTATACAAAGTTGATGCGGGGAATCAAGAGGAAGAAAGATTGCAAATGCCTTAGGAAAACTTTAAATGTAGGTAAGGCTGGACAAATGCTTACCAGACTTCATGATAAGCAGCTACAAGGTCACGAGAACAGAAATCGTGGGAAAGGAGGTCAGAGGAACCTGCAGGTGCCAACAAGAGAAGAAGGCCTGAAAGTAAACATAACACCGGACCTTTCACTGGAGGAACACACAAATAAAATCCCATCAGCTGCATGTGATAAGGTGTCAAACATCAACACAGTTTTAAGGAATCCTGGCAAGGACTTCAGAGTGCTATTTATAATATACAACCGACCAATTCAAGACAATGCAGCGCCACCATGGTAACTTTAGAAGCTGCTACTAGGCGAGTTCCTTAGCTAACACGACTGACATACAAGAAGAGGTCAAACTATTACCGCATAGAAATCTTAGAGGGAACATTGCCAAGACACAAAATAGTTAAAAGTATTGATCTAGTAAGTACAAACACACTGCGTATGGCAACCACCAATCCGAGGTTGTTGTTGTTGTTATAGATTCAGCTGCTCGGAACAAGTTCCAAGTAGCACGGGCTATGGTGAGCCCGTAACTTACCTGGCACAGGAGCGGGGCAAGAAGCACGGGCTATGGTGAGCCCGTAGTGGACGGGAGATGTCTCCCGTGCAATCTGAGGTGCACGGCTGTCAAGAATAGTGTACAATTACAACTTTTCAGCTTTAAAAGCAAAATATGCCGAGGAACTCATAGGTTTAGAGCCACTGTACTAAATTAGACAACCGAGGATTAGAATGGCGGAGCCCAGGAATAAATGCTAGGGGCCTTCAGGACTATTAAGCAAGTGTTGTTACGTAAACACACACACAGACACACACACACAGAGGGGGGCACATCACTGCTAACATGAAGCCGACGGTGAGAACTAAGTTTGTACTTTCATGCTCTGTATGAGGTCAATATTTAACTCCTGACAGTGTTAAAATTGCTGACAGCCCTCCCTTTTTTTCAGGGTTTGACGTCGGCAGGCAAGGCTGAGGTTACTGCTTATTCTGGCGGCTTGTTCGCTGGCTAGTTGGTCCGTTGGTTCGTTGGCTGTTGAGCCGGTATCTGTTGGACCGCTGACTGTTGGGCCGTTGGCTGTTGGACCATTGGCTGTTTGACCGTTAGCTGTTTGACCGTTGGCTGTTGGACCATTGGCTGTTTGACCATTATCTGTTGGACTGCTGACTCTTGGACCGTTGATTGTTGGGCCGTTGGCTAGTTAGCCTGTTGACTGGTGGTTGTAGGACAATCACCAAGATTGGTAAGTTAAATGATTGGTTGATTAAAATTCTGTTGGTTGATCCACAGGTATGAGTGGTTTGGTTGGTTAGTTTGCTAAATGAAGGCTTTTCGGCGGTTGATTGGTTGGTCTATGGTTGTATGGCCCGTTTAGTTGGACCAGCAAATGTGTGCGATTATGTTACGTATTTGAGTGAGGGTTTGTTCTTGTTATCCATCAGTTGCTCTGGTTTGTTGAGGTGATTGTTTGCTCTGATTGATGATTGTTTGTCGATGGAATTGAGATGGGAAATAATTAAGTGATTGTGTAGTTGCAGAGCGGAATTCGTTAGTTAACTGACTCGTTAGTTGAAAAGTTGTTGGTGTTCCTAGTTGTGGTTGGGACGTTGGTTATAATGGTGTTTGATAATGGAATTAATGGTGAAGGTGGTTGTATCTTGCAGTTTGGTGACATGACACCAAACTGAAAGAAATCCTCCAGGTTGAGGCTAGATTCAAGAACAATAACCAGAAACCCAACTGAAGATATTGAGAAGAAATATCATCGAAGAAATATTCCACCGAATCATCGATGCAGTTAAGGCCCCCCCCCCCCAAAAAAAAAGAGGCATCGGTCCACCTCCAACAACGGTCTAGGAGGGGGGACTACAACCTCTAGTTTACATCTACGGTAACGTCAGAACCCACAAGCCTGGTAACTCTCTAAGGCCATCATCATCATCATCATCATCATCATCATCATCATCATCCCTTCACCCACCTATACTAAAGCTAAACGACTCAACACTCTTACTCACTCCTCTTATGTTCCAGTTATTGAGTCAATAATTATGTGAATTAACATATCTCTTGCCCCCTGTCAGTCTATAGATCGTCAACTCTGTTTTATATTGGTATTATTTTCATGGAATAAATATTATTCAGTTGCAGGGTTGAAGTTATGTTCTTGTTATTGGTAGCATGTGCATGCAGGACTCTGTACGCCAGGGGCTGATCCCGGGTGGTGGGGGTTCGAATCCTGGTCGGGTCAATAGAGTTCTTAGTGATTAATGGCTCGGGCGTCCATGCAGCCTTTGTGTCATTATATATATATATATATATATATATATATATATAATATATATATATATATATATATATATATATATATATATATATATATATATATATATATATAAAAGGTACAACTCCCGCAATCTCAGGCCTGTCTTAAAACACGTTATCTTAGGCCTAATAGAGCACAAATTCAGGTGCTTTACTAAGCCTAGGAATATTAAAGTTTAGTTTTCAGCTTTATTTGTTTCCGGACTTTTCTAAAGTCAATAATAAAAAAAAAATCTACTATCTAATTGTCCATACATCGTCAATGTATGTTCAATGGTCCACATAGTTACAAAAAGTACCATCTAAACAGGATAGATAGAGAGAACAAACTCTAATTTAACATTATTTATTTGAGTACATTTTTACCCTCTAGGACGTCCTACTTGTATACTTAACCTGGAACTGAGAACACGGTCGCTATATTCACCAACAGTTTTGTTCTGGTGGTTGTTTTAGCGGCTCGTTTGTGTGTGTGTGTGTGTGTGTGTGTGTGTGTGTGTGGTGTGTGTGTGTGTGTGTGTGGTGTGTGTGTGTGTGTGTGTGTTTGTGTGTGTGTGTGTGCGCGCTGGTCTGTGTTTTCTTGGCGCGCGGAATTATTCACGCGTTTAATTGTTAGTTTTGTTATATATATAATTGTATATTTTGCTGAAATGAAGATTATTTAGTGTGTTAGACGGAGGACGATATTTTATAGAGGCGAGGGGGGGGGACGTCAGTAGAGGTGAGACACACACACAAATTTATTTGTAGAGCTAAACAAATATTATACTTGACATACACAATTAAATATATTAGAAATATACAGAGTTAAACATACGTTATACTACATATAAGCATAGTTAAAAATGCATTATATATATATATATATATATATATATATATATATATATATATATATATATATATATATATATATATATATATATATAGTGTACCGGTTACTGAAATCAATGCTAGAAAAAGCCCTTAACCTCTCTTTTGATGACCTGCAGTGGAAACAAGCCTCTCTTCCCGTAAGACTTGGGGGCCTCGGAGTTCGAACAGCAACGCAAATCGCTGTTCCAGCCTTCCTGTCCTCCTTATCAGCATCCGACGACCTTGTGAAGGAAATTCTACCTGCCCACTTACATCAGCTGGCAGGTGTACATGATCCCAATTTTACACGCTGTGCCACAGAGTGGGCCTCTCGTGCAGGCCCATCACCTCAACCACCATCCCCAAAAGCCCACAGGCAATCCAGCTGGGATGGCCCCATTGTAGACAAAGTTGCTGCAGAGTGCCTGGGTGCTGCATCAACACAGCACGACATTGCTCGCCTCACAGCAGTAGCAGCCCCTCATGCAGGGGATTTCCTGTTAGCAACCCCAATGTCGGCAACTGGCACGCGTCTCACACCACACGCCCTCCGAATTGCTGTGGCCCTCCGCCTTGCTGCCCCAATCCACACCAGATATAGGTGTATTTGCGGCGAGGTGGTGGCTGACAGGTACGGCCACCATGGCCTACTCTGCCAAAGCACGGGAGGATGGCACTCGAGGCACAGTGAAGTTAACGACATCATCAAGAGGAGCCTCACCACAGCTGGATGCCCAGCCGAGAGAGAGCCTCGTTACCTAACGCCCCGTAACTCTGATGCTCTTATTGGTCGCCCGGATGGTATCACAGTGAACCCCTGGAAGAATGGCAAGCAGTTGGTATGGGACTACACGTGCGTATCAACCCTGGCTAACACCTACATTGACCTCAGTGTTGCACAACCAGGTGGCGCTGCCACCCACAGGGAAGCAGCCAAATCCCGTAAGTATAGAGAACTTGATCACCACTACAATTTTGTCCCCATTGCTTCTGAGACACTCGGCGCCTGGGGTAAAAGTGCTACCAGTTTTTTGAAGGAACTGGGTTCTAGGCTCATTGAAACAACAAGGGACCCTAGAGCTGCCAGCTTTCTTTTCCAGCGCCTCAGCGTGGCGATACAGAGGGGAAATGCGCACTGCATCCAGGGTTCCTGCCCGCCATCTGAGGAGCTGGAGGAGCTCGACAACCTATGATAACCATCTTTGTAACCTATATGTAACTCCTTTTTTGTAACACAGTTCAAATAAAGCAAATATATATGTGTACATACAAAAGAATGGGGGTGGTAGGAGAAGAAAATATTAGTGTTCAGTGAGAAACCACAAGGTCTCCTCTGAATACGTTTATTTTCTTCTCCGAGGCTATGGGTCCCCCACATTGGCACCAGAGGTGGTACCCTCACTATATAAAAAAATATATATGTATATATATATATATATATATATATATATATATATATATATATATATATATATATATATATATATATATATATATATATATATATATATATATATATATATATATATGACATGATGAGCGTTAAATAAAAATTGTACTAGACATATACAGAGTTAAACATATATTATGCTATGCATACAGATAACTAGACAAATATAAATAGCTGGGAAAGTTATCTGTAAATAGGTATACATACAGACAGACATAAGCAGAGAGGCAGGTGTACATAGACAGTGAATTTACCAGAAAGCATTAGGATGAAGGATGCGTTTTCATAGGACAAGTTTTCCTTTGTCCCACGACCTCAAACTCACACCCCACGACCCCCCCTCTCGTCGCACACCTCCCTTCCTACGACCTCTTCCTCCCACACCTCCCTTCCTACGACCTCTTCCTCCCACACCTCCCTTCCTACGACCTCTTCCTCCCACACCTCCCTTCCTACGACCCCTTCCTCCCACACCTCCCTCCCTACGACCTCTTCCTCCCACACCTCCCTTCCTACGACCCCTTCCTCCCACACCTCCCTTCCTACGACCTCTTCCTCCCACACCTCCCTTCCTACGACCCCCATCTCCTCTCCCTCAGCCCTACAACACGACCCAAGCGTACTTACAACAACCATATAACCCCACTTACCACCCACTGTTCCCACAACACTATCCCACTCCCTGCCACCCCATTCCACCCCATCCCACAACCCCCATAAGTGAGTGGGGAGGGGGTCTACCCTCCCGGATTAATTAAGGGGTTGGGGAGATAAGAGTGAGAAGCGGGGTGCGGGGGGGGGCGGGACTGGGGTCTAGGGCGAGGTTATCTTACCGCTGGGAAAGATACGTCTTTAGTTATCTATGTTATCGTGAGTGATGAATGAGACGGTGGTTGTTGCTACTGTGGTGGGGTGGGGGATGAAGGGAATGGAAGGGATGGGGTTAACGAGACGGGAGGGGGGGTTGAGGTAAGGGGGGAGGGGAGGAGTTGATGTCTCAACTTTAACTCCGCGGAACTCAAAAAAAAAAAATACAAAATGCAGTTCAATGGTTATAAAAAAAAAAAAGTTCTATACTTGGGAAATGTCTGGCGCGGTCTTCCGGATGTATTATATAGATTTGGGTAAATCAAGATGCAAATGACACTTGAGGGTTATAATTGGTAATCGAATTAGAAAGCACACACCGATTCCCTCAAGAAAATCCAGTGTATGACGACCAAGGTGATCCCAGGCATTTAGGACCTCCCATACGAGAAGGAACACGAGGTCTTCAAGAAACAGGGAAGACATGCGCAAGGTCTCCAACTTCTTCCTATTGGGGAGTGATGTACATGCTGCTATGGCGGTATGTCCACCCACAAGATGAGTGGCGCTGCCCAATAAACTCGCCCCTCGGGGCAAAATTTAAAATTTAAAAAAACTGGCAGACCAGGTCAGCAGCCGTAACAGACTATAACAGCTCGCCCTCCTAAGGTTTCCCAACGTCAAGAAACTGTCGTACTAAAGTGCCCCTATCTTAACCTACCAGAGGACCCAAAACGGGACAATATGTTACTTTCGCGAGCGCTTCCGTTTTCTAATACGACGATTTTTGGCCTTAGGTAGAGTATACGTCAGAATGCGACGCTCTATTAGAAGGGAGAGCTGTTCAGCTGGAGAAGTTCAGATTCAGGAAGGATATAGTGGAAGTATTGGTGTGGCAACAGCGTGACAGACTAATAGAATAGGTTACCAGTCAACATCATGTTGGCAACTATAATATCTAGCTTTAAAAATAGGCTCAGTGGACACACTGGGAAGAGGGATTAAATCTAGATGAGTTCCACCTGGCAACTGGGACAAGAGCCCGCGGCGCTGTCTCCTTCCCTTTGTGTTCATATATATTAATAAATAAATAAATAAATAAATAAATAAATAAATAAATAAATAAATATGTTTATTCAGGTAAGGTACATACATACAAGTGAATTTTACATAAATTGATCGATTATAGATAGAGCTAGTACATACAATGCCTAAAGCCACTATTACGCAATGCATTTCGGGCAGAGTTCAACTGATTCAGCAAGAAAATCAGAGAAAGAACTACTTGGTATATATAAGCAAGCTACAAAACGTTGTATAGGGCTGATGCGTTTGATAACGTACAAGACAGTAAGCAAGATTATGTACCCAAAATGTTCAAACAGAATAAAACAATTAAAAACGCGGAAAGTCACTAAGATACATTACACTGAACAATATGCTTGACCAGTACGTGAATCTGAAACTCAAGAATGAAGTTCCCCCCAACAAATATCACTAAGCAAAACAAGAGAACGTGGAAGAGTTTGGATTCAGCAGTTGCCTGAACTTAGAAGAGACAAAATAATAATAATAATAATACTCAGGATTCATAGCAGTATTAACAAAGTGAACAAAAAGTAAACGATAAACGTGAGCAGGACGAGAGGGCATAGCGGGAGGCAGACGACCTCAGCTGAGGCATCGTTAAGGGACAATTCTCCAGTGCAAGAACAGTGAGCTAGCAGAGAAAGTAATGCAGGTGAGCTTCCATATGGGCGTGATAACTAAGAGGATCAGAAGTCAATATTTTAGGTGACCATCGACGGAGAGGTGGGGCCCAGGAGTTGATACTCATCCTGTAAGAACATACAGGCATGTACAAATATACATATTCACACATACACACACAC
>WNGS01009631.1:6228588-6240239 GCA_020271785.1 Procambarus virginalis
CTCCTTATTGCCTCATTCTTGAGTGTGGCCTTACTTATGTGACGTGTGTTATGAGAGAGGAGAGCCAGCAAGGATGGCTGGCGGAGCTCTCCACATCTTCTCTCCCACACCGTCGGTTATTGGCAGCGTCTTGAGAATACGTCCTCCTGATTACTCCGGTCACTTGGAGACTCATATTATGCAGTTTCTTATTCAGAGTGTGCTGAGAGCTCCTTGGTGGCTGTGTTGCCACCTTATTGTATCCTCGGCTGGAGCCTTTTGTCTCTGTGTGGTGTTATGGTGCTTCCTTGCTGGAGCCTTGGTGTCTGTGGGGTGTTATGGTGCTTCCTGGCTGGAGCCTTGGTGTCTGTGGGGTGTTACAACGACCAGGTGACATAACTTTTACTGAGTATCTGCGTTCGATGATGTGCTGTATATTGTCAGCTGAATTTCAAAACATAAAGTTAGAGTCTCAATATTTTTAAAAGTTTTAGTTATTTTGTTATTATAGTTTTTGTCGTATGTACGGTGAAAGAGAATGTCTTCCCCAATTTGGAGCTCGTCTAACTTTATGTCAGGTAATGTCAACTTTGTGATATTTAAAGTCTCTTGGTGACAGTACCAAGAGAGGGGTGTTGGTGTGGTGTTTGTGTTTGGAAGGATAATCTTGATCAACGTTTATTTTAGAATATAAGATAAAGCAAGAATTAACTTTTTGACTGTGCTGATTCGGTCAATTTTTGCTGAGGTCGCGGCACTTTGTTTTTTCTCTTATTGACTGGACGCGTCTGTCATATTGAAGACGATACTGAACTATTTGAAATAACACTAGGAAAAAGAATGACGCAAGGGAGGGAGAGGCGAGTACAAGATCAGGTAGAAAACTGAGTGCATATCGAAGCTAGTAAGAAGGAAGGAAGTCTGTCATTTATATCGCAGGAGCTGTTCACTGCTAATTTCTGCTGGGAGATGAACAACCCAGCGGGATTTCTTTCCTATTGGGGAGTGTTGTACATTCTGCTATGGCGGTATGTCCACTCACAGGATGAGTGGGCGCTGCCCAATAAACTCGCTCCTCGGGGAAAAACTTAAAAAAATAGGAAGGAAGGCAGGAACAAGAGAATCAAAGAGAAAGAGAGAGAGAGAGAGAGAGAGAGAGAGAGAGAGAGAGAGAGAGAGAGAGAGAGAGAGAGAGGAGAGAGAGAAGGAGAGAGAGAGAGAGAGAGGATAAATAAGATATTAGCGAGAACATCAGAGATAGAGAAACAGGAGGAGAGCTAGGAGCTGGAGTCGTGCGGCTATTCCTACAGAAGGAATAGAAAAACTGACTTCGGAAGCGTATCAAGTCTGTCTGAAACATGTTCCTTTGAGGAAAGCCAGAAAGAGATCCAAATTAGAAAGAGAACGCAGACGACACTATAAACGCAGGTAAAGAATAACGAATCTGCTTATGCAGACACGAATTTCCCGTCAAAGAAGGAATATTTAAATAGGGAGATTGAAGAAATCGAGCGGAAATTGCAACACTCATATGAAACTGAAGAAGGCAGTTAGAACAGAAAGCAATTCAGGAATAAAGAAAAATCCAAAATACTTCTTCACATATGCGAAATCAAAAGCAATAACCACTACTGCCAGTATGGACCTATTCGTACGAGCGAAGGTTCATACACGGAGGATGACAAAGAAATTAGTGAAATCCTAAAGAAAGCAGTATGAGGACATGTTTAGCACTCCAATAAACAACATGAAAGTAGAAGATCCAGACAAAATTTTTTTATGCGGGATATCCAAACCCCTGTAATATAACTGATATCAACACGAGCGCACTAAATTTTGAAAGAGAATTGAAAACATGCCCATGCATTCGGCCCCAGGTCCAGACTCATGAATTCAATATTTATAAAGAAATGCAAAGTGCCGGTAGCACAGGCACTCAGTATAGTGTGGAGGAAGAAGAGCTTGGACACGGGGGAGATACCAGATGCACTTAAGTAGCAGACATAGCCCCTCTACACAAGGGAGGTACCAAAGCATTGGCAAAGAATTATAGACCAGTTGCACTAACATCGCACATAATAAAGTATTTGAGAGAGTGATTAGGAGTCAGGTCACCAATTTCATGGAGACCAAATGACCTTCACAACCAGGCCAACATGGATTTCGAGCGGGAAGATCGTGCCTCTCACAGCTACTTGAGCACTACGATAAAGTCACTGAGGCATTAGAAGAAAAACAGTATGTTGATGTGATATACACGGACTTCGCAAAGGCTTTCGATAAATGTGACCAGGCGTGATAGCACACAAAATGAAGTCAATGGAATAACCGGTAAGTAGGACGCTGGATACTCAGTTTCTGTCAACAGGACTCAGCGAGTAACGGTCAACCATATACTATCTAGTCCAAGTGCAGTTAAAAGCTCTGTACCTCAGGGTACAGTCCGTGCGCCGCTGCTTTTCCTTATTCTCATATCAGATATAGACAAAATACAAGTCACAGCTTCGTATCATCCTTTGCAGATGACACAAAATCCAGTATGAAAATTACCTCGGCTGAAGACATTGAAAAACTCAAGCTGATATTAATAAAGTTTTCGACTGGGCATCAGAAAATAATATGATGTTTAACAGTGATAAATTCCAGGTACTCAGGTACGGTAAAAATGAGGACCTTAAACATAATACAGGGTACAAAACACAATCAAATGTGCCCATAGTAGGAAAACCAGCATGTAAAGGATTTGGGAATAATGATGTCTGACGACCTAACGTTTAGGGAGCATAACCAAGCAAATATTGCGACAGCCAGAAAATGATAGGATGGATTACGAGAACTTTCAAATCCAGGGATCCCATCACAATGGTTGTACTCTTCAAGTCACTTGTGCTGTCCCGTCTTGAGTACTGTTCAGTACTCACTTCCCCCTTCAGAGCAGACGAGATTGCCGAAATAGAGGGAATACAGAGAACATATACAGCACGTATAGACGCGATAAAGCACCTAAATTATTGGGATCGTCTCAAAGCTCTCCAAATGTACTCACTAGAAAGAAGACGAGAGAGATATCAAATAATATACACCTGGAAGATACTGGAGGGCCAGGTCCCAAATCTACACAGTAAAATAACAACCGTACTGGAGTGAACGATATGGAAGAAAATGCAGAATAGAACCAGTGAGAGCAGGGGTGCCATAGGCACAATCAGAGAACACTGTATAAACATCAGAGGTCCGCGGTTGTTCAACGTCCTCCCAGCGAGCATAAGAAATATTGCCGGAACAACCGTGGTAATCTTCAAGAGGAAACTAGATTTATTCCTCAAAGGAGCTCCGGACCAGCCGGGCTGTGGTGGGTATGTGGGCCTGCGGGCCGCTCCAAGCAACAGCCTAGTGGACCAAACTCTCACAAGTCAAGCCTGGCCTCGGGCCGGGCTTGGGGAGTAGAAGAACTCCCAGAACCCCATCAACCATGTATCAACCAGGTATCAACCAGGCCACCAGTGGCCCCGACCAAAACCACTGACCCATAGGAAGGGGGCAGAATAAGAGCCAGACCCCCCGAACGCCAACCAGCAATCATATCTGTCAGCAAACTGACTCTCCACCACCACCGCCTCTCTACCAACACTCAAACCTAACAATTTTGTACCAAAGAAAGAACAAAAAAAAGTGAAAAAGATTTTGTTACATATAAGATCTGTTCTTATTCTTTTATTTTATTTTTCAAATGCTTTCGCATTGAGTATTATATATCGTTCTAATATAGAGTTTATTATATTTTTTTAGTTAATGTATACTTGATACAATTGTATTATCCATAAAGAGATACTATGGTGATGAATATTATAATAACTATATATATATATCTATATATATATATATATGTATTTTAAAATTTATATTAGTTATATAAAATATAAGGGGTACCACCTTCTGTGCAATGTCTAGGGACCCATAGCCTCCTGGAAAGAAAATAATAGTATCAGAGAAGAATTTTCTTCCCCTACCACCCCTATTCTTTTATTGATATATATATATATATATATATATATATATATATATTATATATATATATATATATATATATATATATATATATATATATATATATATATATATACTTATTTAAAATTTCATTACACATAATATATATATATATATATATATATATATATATATATATATATATTATATATATATACATATATATACACTTATTAATAAATATACACAATATTTATGCGTTGCAAACCATATGTTTTAAGAGAGTATATGTTATATATATTTATTTTCTGACATATGCCAAATCTGCATCAAGTATTATTATTAAGCTACATTTGCATAGGTTACGAGAGATCACATTGATGTAAATTTTTCACTGCTCCTCCAGTAAGAATAATAATGATATTATGGACGGTTGATGAAGGTGAGTATATATTATAGTGATGTTTTCATGGCTGATTTGTTGATGGTTAGTTGATAATTGGCGTGTAGCTGATTGATGCTATTAGTCCGTTCAGAGTATTTTCAACACCATAAACTAGAGCACAGAGCAGTGGGTGCTCTGTGGACTACCCAGCACTCTCGCGCGTGTGTGTGTGTGTGTGATATATATATATATATATATATATATATATATATATATATATATATATATATATATATATATATATATATATATATATATATACACTAATTCACTCTCACGTTTAAGCACCTCCGCCACACACGCAAACACTCCAGAACGCACACACGGATCGAGCGCACGCACTTACACACACACACTCACACAACACACACATACACTCATGTATAGTCACGGACCAGAGTCCGTGGAGAGACTTGCTGACGGATTAATGTGTCCGCTGAGTAATTTGCTCCGGCTTCCTCAGCTTTTAAAATGTTTCCAACGATTTATTCAAAGACTTTATCTTAGTCCGTTCTGTTTGTTGTCTGTCTGTTGTCTGTCTGTCTGTCTGTCGCCTGTCTGCTGTCTGTCTGATCTGGTTGATAAATAACATAGGCAACAGGCCAATTACCTAGCTGTTAATAACTAGACACCCAGCTACAAATCTAAAAATAGGAATCGACAAGTTTCGGTCCAGGATGGAAGAAAAGTCGCCAGCTTCTTGTTTTTTTTTCCATATTTAAGCATGTTGTGTAAATAACATCACATGGCTACCTCTATGTTAAATGGACCTCTTGTGAACATGTTGATATTAATAAATATTAATAAAAAGTGAAATTATTGTTAAGTCATGTCACATGACAATTTCCCCGACAGAGCTTGTAGTGGGAATGACCAGGTCAACTGGTGGTGGGAATGACCAGGTCAACTGGTGGTGGGAATGACAGGTCAACTGGTGGTGGGAATGACCAGGTCAACTGGTGGTGGGAATGACCAGGTCAACTGGTGGTGGGAATGACCAGGTCAACTGGTGGTGGAATGACCAGGTCAACTGGGGTGGGAATGACCAGGTCAACTGGTGGTGGGAATGACCAGGTCAATTGGTGATGAATGACCAGGTCAACTGGTGGTGGAATGACCAGGTCAACTGGTGGTGGGAATGACCAGGTCAATGGTGGTGGGAAGACCAGTCAACTGGTGGTGGGAATGACCAGGTATGTTGATGGAAATCTAGTCAACGTTTGTTGTTGCTTAGTTCGTCAGCTCGCGTGTTTCCTCATGAGAGTCGAGTGATGGGGGAGATGATGGTGTTGTTCAGCTGTCCAACTACCATCACCCCCGCCTTGTCTGCTTTTGTAATCACTGTGTCAATCTCCTTTTAGGTTTGCAAGGGCTCTCGAGCTCTTGATAATATTATGTTTCCTGCTATTTCTTGTGGTTCTCATTTAACTTAGTTCTAATGTTACTTTTAATTTTTAACTCTGTTATTTTGTTCTCCAGTAGGTTATTAGGCATGATTTTATCTTGCCTATAAGGCCATGTTAGTGTTTATTTAGGTACTTATTACTCTGGATTTTGTATTTATCTTAACCTTATTATGCTTTCGAGTATTTTTGCAGCAGATAATTTTAGTGATAATGGTCTTTAGTAAAGTGTCTCCTCTCTATCTATTTTTCTGCATATTGTACCATACTTGTCGATTTGTAGCATCTGGGCAACTCTCCCTTCGCAACGGAATTACTAAAGATCAGCTCCTCAGAGGTTTACTGAAGACCTGTGCTGCTTCTTTTAACACCAGGGCGATGCACTGACTGGAACCAGCGCTTTCATTTCATCTAGTGATGCTGGCTATCTTATTAGTTTCTCTGATTGATCTCAATACCTGTCTCTCGTCTAGGGTGCACACCTCTCTTCTCACTGGCAGTTATTCTGCTTAGGCGAGAATACACCAAGGAAACTGGCATTTAGTTCATCGTAAAATTCCTGTATCATTTGTTGTCTGTTCTCCTCCGGTCTTCCATAGCCCATTTACTTTGATCATTCACTGTTATTTTCCTTCGTAGATGACTATGTAGTAACTTCGGTTGCGTCGTTGCTCTGGCTGCAATGTAATTTCCAAATTTGTTTCTGACCTTCTTATGTTTAAATGTTGAGTCGTGTCTGTGTTGCGTCTCTTACGGAGCTTTTCCTCTTCTCTCTCTCTATTTTGCCATTCTCTTCTTCCTTTTATATTGGCTTCTTGGCATTGTCTATTGTAGCATGAGTTGTTATATTCCCTCAAGTATTCTCTGTTATTGTCGGTATGTCTATATCCTCAGCCTCTCTTCATGTCCGTTTGACTTGAGCCATCATGTTTATGGACTGTCTTCCCACAGAGATCTTCCCCCCACACTGTACTTTATAAACGTTCTCTCTTACTCTCATCTTATACCTTTTGTCTGTAGTCTACTCTAATTTCCCTGACTTATGTTCATTTGTCAGTAGTTCAGTCACATAGACAAAGACCAGAACACAATGATCGCTGATTGATTGATTGAGTGATTGATTGATTGATTGATTGATTGATTGATTGATGATGATTGATTGATTGATTGATTGATTGATTGATGAAGCTTAAGCTATCCAAGAGGTGGCATAATAGCCCGTAAAATGGTCGCTGGCTCCTAGATGTATTTTTATGCTCCAAGTTCCGGATGTTTTCCTCATTCTGGGTGAAGATCAGGGGTAGTGGACGAGTGTATTTCCTCCCATTCCTCTTGTGTCATCTTTTACATGTTGTGTTAAGAAGTTTCTTTCCATAACCTCCCTTAACTTTGCACTCCACGTTTCTGCCACACCATGGCAAGTGTTGGATTCCCATTCTATTTTGAGGGGGAATTATTTAAATTTTAAATTTTGCCCGAGGGGCGAGTTTATTGGGCAGCGCCACTCATCTTGTGAGTGGACACACCGCCATAGCAGCATGTACAACACTCCCCAATAGGAAGAAAACCCGCTGGGTTGTTCATCCTGTCACTTGTACCCAGACACAGCTGGGACTTGCTTAAACTGAATTATATTCCCCATAATTAGTAGTTCTGCCCTTACGCTGTGTGCTGTTCTTGCTACTCTCTCTAGTTAGCTATTTTTGTGTCTTCGTATCCCTGTCTAGATCTTCTGTTGTTTGTTGGGAGTAATATATACCAGGATTATTATTTTTCTTCCTCTGGTATCAGACGTGGGACTGAGAGCCATCTGGAGGGCTGAGAGGTAGAGGAGCACTGGCGTAGAGTCGGACTAAGAGGTAGAGTTTGACAGGACATACTGTAGAGCTGATGATATGAAGCAACATTAAGGCACAGTTAGGTGAACGCACATAGGTGAAAGGGGGGGGGGGACGAGCGTGCGCACGCGCTTCTATTTGACAGGAGTCCTCTGAACAAGTATGAAGAAGAATGAGAAGAGAGACGAGGAATAAGAGGAGAGGGAAGAGGGAGAGGAAGAGAGTGCAGAGGTCAACACGAAAGATCTGTACCAATATAAAGAGAAATTCACTATAAACAGCCCCGGTAGGCGAGTCGCCATGTTGGGGCCCGCTTAAACCTGTACCTTTGTGACCCCCACACCTTCCCTTGACCTCCTCTTCCTCCTCCTCCTTCTCATCCTCTTCTTCTCCTTCCCGCCTACTCCTCCTCTTCCACCTTTTCAGGCTATCCCTCCTCCTTCTCATCCTCTTCTTCCTCCTCCTCCTCCTCCTCCTCCTCCTTCTTAGTGCTTACTTAACAGTACTTATCTATCAGTGCTTACGGGACAGTGACAGGGAGGATTGTGTGCCCAATACCTTTAGTGCTTTCAACTTGCTGACCCCAGTACACTGTATGAGTAGTGTTGACCACCGGTACACTGTACGAGTAGTGTTGACCACCAGTACACGGTACCAGTAGTGTTGACCACCAGTACACGGTACCAGTAGTGTTGACCACCAGTACACGGTACCAGTAGTGTTGACCACCAGTACACGGTACCAGTAGTGTTGACCACCAGTACACTGTACGAGTAGTGTTGACCACCAGTACACACTACCAGTAGTGTTGACCCCCAGTACACGGTACCAGTAGTGTTGACCACCGGTACACGGTACAAGTATTTCCTTGCATTTCTTCGACAGATTTGCGCCTCCAGTTACCATGTATTTTTCTCTGCCATTATTTTTCTTATTTTGAAGAGGCTGTCCTTGTCCACCTTGTCAATCCCCGGCATGATCTGGTATGTCCTGATCATATCCATCCCTCGCTTTCTTCTGTCCTTTAGGATTGAAAGATTTACCTCCCTTAACCTATCCCCATAGCGCAAATCTCTTGCTTCTGGCACTAATCTTATCGAGAACCTCTTATTTTCATTTTGTTGTTTTTGCCTTTATGCTGCACAGGTCTCGCTTCATGCAGGTCGGCGTTCAATCTCCGACCGTCCAAGTGGTTGGGCACCATTCCTTCCCTCCGTCCCATCCCAAATCATTATCCTGACCCCTTCCCAGTGCTATATAATCGGAATGGCTTGATGCTTTCCCCTGATAATTACTTACTTCACAAGGTGCAGGTTCCAGGTCGGTGCTGCATATTACAATCTCGGTCTAACATACGCTGTGTAGATTGCCCTGAAAGAGTCTTTATTTAGGTTTTAAATTGACTTTCTAATGTTTGTCATCAGCGTCCCACACGCTGCTGATGTCACCTTGTTTATGTTGGGCCTCAGGTGTCAGTGGTCTGCCCCCCCCCCCACCCCCTCGCACACCAGGGGGAGTGCAGGGGGGAGGGGTGGCAAGGCTACATATTGAAACAGTGGACACTGGGACTGCCAGTGGATACTTAAGGACACAGGGACCATTAGTGCACACATGTGAAGACAGGGACCAGCCATGGATACATGTGGACACAAGGACCACCATAAGAGCACATGAAAAGTGAAATAGAAAAAGACAAAGAGATATTAAATAAATAGAGGGATAGAAAGAGACTAAGTGAGAAGAATCAATCATAATTAAGACGCTCAACAAAATTTATCTTCGCCTCTTGTGCACTCTAGAGGAACAAGGTCAATACTGACCTTTACCTCTCAAAAATTAAACCAACATGCATTGGCAAATATGTCGACTCCCGGCAGCACAGCCCCGAGATGTGCTGTGTCTTGCAGCGTTAAGGCACGATGGAGCCTAGTCTCACTGGTGTGGAGCCTAGTCTCACTGGTGTGGAGCCTAGTCTCACTGGTGTGGAGCCTAGTCTCACTGGTGTGGAGCCTAGTCTCACTGGTGTGGAGCCTAGTCTCACTGGTGTGGAGCCTAGTCTCACTGGTGTGGAGCCTAGTCTCACTGGTGTGGAGCCTAGTCTCACTGGTGTGGAGCCTAGTCTCACTGGTGTGGAGCCTAGTCTCACTGGTGTGGAGCCTAGTCTCACTGGTGTGGAGCCTAGTCTCACTGGTGTGGAACCTAGTCTCACCAGTGTGGAGCCTAGTCTCACCGGTGTGGAGCCTAGTCTCACCAGTGTGGAGCCTAGTCTCACTGGTGTGGAGCCTAGTCTCACCAGTGTGGAGCCTAGTCTCACCGGTGTGGAGCCTAGTCTCACTGGTGTGGAGCCTAGTCTCACCAGTATGGAGCCTAGTTTCACCGGTGTGGAGCCTAGTCTCACCGGTGTGGAGCCTAGTCTCAATGGTGTGGAGCCTAGTCTCACCGGTGTGGAGCCTAGTCTCACCAGTAGGGTCTGGACTGCCTGGACCAATCAATGACTGTGAGGAACATACCCAGCAAATACAACTAGGTAAGTTTAGATGCACACACACACACACACACACACACACACACACACACACACACACACACACACACACACACACATAAGCTGTGACATCACAGGTGTCTCTAGTGATTAGACGCTCATCAAGATCGTCTAATCACTAGATGTAACCCCCCCCCCCTGTCAAGTACTTCAACAGTACAGCCCAATTAAGACAGTTAAAAGAGCCCCGGCAAGTTGATTACGGTCTTACCAGCGGATGTAACAGCTAACTAACAAGGCCAAGAGGATTTTGTCAGACGGATATTAAAAATGGCCAAATATTAAGTAATAGTATCTATAGCCCCTTTGCAAACAATTAAATTAGTCGGGCTCACCGTAGCCCGTGCTACTTGGAACTTTTTGTTCCAGGAAGCAAATCTTGAACAACAAACAACAATTAAATTAGTTGGTCATCAGTCGTTCCTGTGTAACGTTCTCCTTTATTGTCGAGTGAATTGCTATGCCCTGAACTCCCATTTTCTTTATTTCTGTAATAAACCGGCTTTTCAGTCAGAGTTTTGCCCGTTTGTCTGCTGTTACCATTAGCTGGCCGTCGTTATTGCCAGCTGGCTGTGGTTAGAGCCAGCTGGCTGTCATTAGGACCAGCTGGCTGTCATTAGGACCAGCTGGCTGTTATTAGGACCAGCTGGATGTCATTAGGACCAGCTGGCTGTCATTAGGACCAGCTGGCTGTCATTAGGACCAGCTGGCTGTCATTAGGACCAGCTGGCTGTCATTAGAGCCAGCTGGCTGTCATTAGGACCAGCTGGCTGTCATTAGGGCCAGCTGTCTCCTCTCTGAGCTCATTAAATTGTCTCCTGTTATCACTATTTGATTTTTATTTTTTTTCATTGAGAATCTTGGTTACTTTTGCGTCATTAGGGAGGACGATTGGACCATGCTGTTCCTTAATGACTCTCTGAGTGGATATGTTGGTGGTGGAAGTGGTGGTAATGGTGGTTGTGGTGGTAGTGGTGGTAGTGGAGATGGTAGTTGTGGTGTCAGTAGTGGTGGTGGTGGCAGTGGTGGTGGTGGCAGAGGAAAAAACAGGCATGGCGGTGAGGCAGGTAGGTCAGACCACTCTGGAAAAGAAAATACACATAAAATATCGTCGATGGAGCCAATATTTGGGCGGCATTGTGCCCCGCGCGCCCTCTGGGGCTTCATTGGCCGGCAAATATCTGAGTCAGCAGCTGCCTTTTGATATCGTTATTGATTGAGTTGCAACACTGATGATGGTGAGGAAGGTCCCTCCCACGGTGGTGGGTGAAGTGAGCTCACACACGCCAAGTGTAACGAAGAATATATATATATATATATATATATATATATATATATATATATATATATATATATATATATATATATATATATATATAATTAAGTGAGTGTACAAAATGTCAGAGAGCACGTGACCTCAAAATACAAGACAAACCCCAATGAGACGGGCAAAT
>WNGS01009631.1:6291082-6314346 GCA_020271785.1 Procambarus virginalis
TATATATATATATATATATATATGATTAGATTTATATATATATATATATATATATAATATATATAATATATATATATATTAATATATATATATATATATTGTGACGGGAAAGTAGGTGTTCGTGCAGTTTCTAGGCAGATGGAATGCCAATCACATAAAATAGTACAAAACAATTAAACTGCAAGTTGTCTTCACAGTGAGGCAAACTGTAGGATAAAGCAGAGGGAAAAACATTAAAAATACTTTACTTTGATAGAAAAACGAAATTAAAGAAATTACATAACAAAATACCCAGGCTTGGCTCTAATACAAGTGTGCAAAAACACAAGATGAGCAATCAAATTTACGTTACCTTATGTGGAAATAAAATAGGTGCAGGAATACTGTGAGCTAAGCTGACTAAATCCGTTACCACACCGAGATGTGTCAACGGGTCTATTCAGGTGAGCACGCAAGAGAATCTAACTCGTAGTGGGCTAGGCAGCCCTATATTACACAATGACGGCCAGGCAGATGGCGCTGGTGACTTCTTTAACTATTAACGGGCTCTTAAACTGGTGTTTCGGAGGGCGTGAGCTTCCAGCGACCTAGGTGCGAGGTGGGGTGACGGGCAGTGGTGCATGGGGAGAGACGGGTAGTACTGTCTAGACGTCTGGAATTAGTTGTTGTTGTTGTTGCTGCAGTACTTTAATATATAGACGTGGTAATAGGTAGAAAGTGATGGAGCAGGCCGAATCTCTTCCTAGAGATTTTACCATGACAATATATATATATATATATATATATATATATATATATATATATATATATATATATATATATATATATATATATATATATATATATATATATATATATATATTGTCACAATACCTATTATATTAGGTATTGTGCACAACAGCCTCCCACTTTGCTCTAACACAAACACTGAATTAGATTTTCAATACCTGTAACATCTGTTAAATTTTTGGGTCTATTTGGAATAATTCCACATAATACATTTGCAATCACTATTATGCACCATTTCCATTGGGCAATTTCGCTTTTGCACGATTCAATTCTGTTACCCAAGAGACCTTACGTTGTCTAATGGAGATTTAATTATTCTCAGCTTGCAACTCTTAATTCCTTGACCTTTTGTTCCACGCGCTCCTATGCTTTGTTGCAATGATCTGCTTTGGTTCCTCTCAGATTTTTATCCTGACTGCAATTTTTTTTAGTTCCCCCTCTCTATGGCAGTTGATTTTTTTTGCGCATCTGTGTTCTGTTTGATCATTGTCGTTTTTTTTCCTTCTTTCAGAGTTGATGTATGTGTTTTTATGTCCTTTTTATCACATTTACTGATTACTCCTTCGTGCTAAATTTGAAGGTATATTTCATAACACTTTGTCTCTATGTTCAGGTATGCTGTTTTTTCAAGGAGATTTGTTATTTTGTTAAAGTCTCTGGTGTTTGCTCAGGGATCTGTCTGTTCCGATCGTTCTTGTTTTTGTTTCCTGTTCTTTTTTTTTATATTTTCTTTCTCCATTGTGTTGTCTTTATATATTAATTTGTTGCTTTTCAGTTATATTATTCGGAATTTTGCTCTTTTCCGGATGTCGCAGTTCATTCTTCCTACTGAGTCATGTTCAACACGAAATTTTCGCTCTACGCTATGAAGCTCTGTTTTGTACTTTCATTTTACCTGCAGTAAATTGTGTTCTGTTTTACACTATTTCACACTGACAACCATATCTCTGTAAAAAGCATCAACGAGACTTTATGGAAGGGAAAGCGTTCCAAACAATCCTACCGCAATCCTACAATCCATAAACTAGAACTAGAATTGATCTAGGTTCTAGAGGAATGAAACGAGGCTCGTACTAGAGCTGCGAGGACTCGACTATGAAGAAGGCTGAGAACTGCCTAATCACGCTTGAAGAAAGACGGAATCGATTAGACATTATAAGGATATATGAGGTACTGAGGGTGGGGGGATAAGGAGGAAATGTTCAGTATAAGGCAGAGTAGAGCACGTGGACCGAAATGAAAACTTGAGACGCAGATCACACTCTCTCTCTCTCTCTCTCTCACACACACACAACACACACACACACACACACACACAACACCACACACACACACACACACACACACACACACATAGTGATTGACAGTGAGAGCGGGACCAAAGAGACCAAAGCTCAACCCCCGCAAGCACAAATAGGTGAGTACAAATAGGTGAGTACACACACACACACACACACACACACACACACACACACACACCCCCACACACACACACACACACACACACACACACACACACACACACACAAGACCAAATACTTCAAGAGTCCACACACAAGAGAGTTAGGGGGACATGATTACCACATGCAAGATTCTCAAAGAAATTGATAAGATCGACAAAGACGTTTACTTGACACATGGGGCACAGCACTAGGGGACACTATTTTTTTTATTAATACATTAGGTATATATTCATTTGTGCAGCTAGCCTAGACTATATGAAATATTTTTTAGTGTCAGAGTAGTTAATAAATGGAATGCATTAAGAAGTGATGTGGTGGAGGCTGACTTCATACACAGTTTCAAGTGTAGATATGAAACAGCCCAATAGGATCAGAAACCTGTACTGCAGTTGATTGACAGCTGAGAGGCGGGACCAAACAGCCGACATTCAATCTCTGCAAGCACAACTAGGTGAGTACACACACACCACACACACACACACACACACACACACACACACACACACACACACACACACACCACACACACACACACACACACACGCACATACACGTCACCCCCCATCCCCCACCCACACTCACACAGTTTTAGTAATATCAGTTCATGCAGTGTCAGTTTTAGTCCCAGTTCAAAGATTAGTACTTCGACTAATCATTACGGTCACAATTTGGACCAATGGACCAATACTGGAACTAAATTTTTTCCGTTAATTTTTATGTCCAAGGAGGCGAACTCCGACATGTCGATGTTCGCAGATAATTTAAAACTGCAAAGTTTAGGACAGGTGAGAACTTCAAAATCTTACAAGAAGACATGGAAAAAATTAAGAACTTCTCTGAAAGTTGGTTGCTCCACTTCAACTCAAATAAATGTAATTTAATACATGCAAAAGAAAGTGTTTAGACCAGAAACCTAAGGAGATAAAATCAGCTCCTGAAACTGGAAAAAATAATACTACATTCGTCTTCAGTGGCCCATAACAACATAAAATCAGCACCATATGTAAATGTGGGAAAAAATCTGAGAGACTTAGAAATTTGACCAAGGAAGCATTTATTGCACTGAATACTACCTACATCAGGTCAGTACTGCAGTATGAGGTCTCGCCTTCGAAACCTCACCTAATAAAGACATAAGGGAGGTTATCTTTAGGTTATCTTGAGATGATTTCGGGGCTTTAGTGTCCCCGCGGCCCGGTCCTCGACAGGGCCTCCACCCCCAGGAAGCAGCCCGTGACAGCTGACTAACACCCAGGTACCTATTTACTGCTAGGTAACAGGGGCATAGGGTGAAAGAAACTCTGCCCATTGTTTCTCGCCGGCGCCCGCTTGATTCTATAACATTAGATTCGAGACAGGAAGAAGAAGACATGATCACATCATATAAGATCCTAATAGGTACTGATGAAGGGGATTATTACCAAATGTTCAGCATGTGCCACAGCAAACCGAGAGGTCACGAATGAAAGCTCCATGCACATATAAATGTAAAGAGACATATCCTTGGCCTAAGAGTAGTGATTAAATCGAATGAAAATAAGTAGTAGTGTATGTGAAGGACGTTGACGAGGATAATTACCAGACATAATTCTAAATATGTGTATTAAATAAATTTAGTGGATCGGAAGCTGGCATAATTTTCAACCAACAGCTTGGGTTTAGTCATACAAGAACAATTAGGTGAGCAAACACACACACATATATACACACAGAGGCCTCACTGCTGAGTGGATAGCGCTTGGGGGTCGTAGTCCCAATGGCCCGGGTTCGATTTCCGGCCGAGGCAGGATCAAATGGGCAGAGGTGCTTTTATCCTGATGCGTCTGTTCACCTAGCAGTAAATAGATACCTGGGAGTTAGACAACTGCTACGGGCTGGTTCCTGAGGATGAGTGTGTGTGTGTGTGTGTGTGTGTGTGTGTGTGTGTGTGTGTGTGTGTGTGTGTGTGTGTGTGTGTGTGTGTGTTTAGATATAAAATACATAATAGATATAATAGAGTCAAAATAGATTTGTTTGAAAGGCGGGGTCCAAGAGCTAATAGCTCTATCCTGCAGACACAAATAGTAAATACAAATAATAAATACACATACACACGCACATGCACACGCCCGCACAGTACTTTCTCCCGAATAATCGACAATACAGCCGTCTTAAAATCCGGTAATCGCCTTTCTTGTCCGTCTATGATTGCATTCCTCGCCTGTGCAAACCTGCAATTACAACATTCTTAATATACTCATCCAAGCAGCCTGTCTCACGGAGCCGCGCCTGACCTCTTGAAGCTCTGGCAGTCAAGTTTACCAACAACATGCAAAGGCTCCTTAAGTCTTCGTCCGCCTTTTGAAGATCTCTTTGTGTGTAGGGGATGGGTGGAGGAGAGAGGGAGGAGAGGCGGCGGTTGCTGGGACGCGTGGAGGGGGGGAGGGGAGAGGGGAATGATTGTGAAGGAAGAGAGGAGAAGGAGGAGGGAGAGAAAGGGAAGGGAGGTGACTTGACCAGTGGTTCTCAAAAGTCCGAAGTTGCATTCCTCTCGTAGCAATCCGAGGCTCTGTCAAATCCTTCCCACTATAATTCGTATATTCGGGGATATATCGTCTCCACACACACCTGCTTGTGTGTGATAGTCTGCACCATATTTATGCCACAGACAATGACAAAACTTTCTGCTCGCTTATTCCTCAAAAATAAAAAAATATTTTCATGAGCTTACATATAGCACACCTAGACGTCTTGCTTTCAATTGTCACAACTAAGAAAATCTACTTTTCACTGTAAAGAAAACGGGGCTTAGATGAGTGTGACGAAAGCTGATAAGACCTGCTTCTCCTATCGTCCCTGGGAGGAAACTGTGGTGCCTCATATATTCAGAATTAAACTATGGACTATAGGTCTATTTGCGGAGCCACGTCCACCCACATAATACTGTAGTAACAAGTTTAAAAATAAAATATTCCATGCAACTAAATGTTTTCGGCTACAACAGAAACATAAATGTAATAACCTTAACAGAGAGATATTAATACAATCCTCTCCATGACTCCAATTCCTCCCATGGCCAAATTTCCTCCTATTAGGCTTTACATTTCTTACTTTTGGAAGCGAACCGGTTTCAGAAACACTGATCTAGACGCTTCATGAGTCTCTCTTTCGTTCTTGAGGCTTGAGACGCAGTTTGCGATCGAAGCCTTTCTTTAAACCTCAACATTAATATTAAGGTCCTTAAGTCTTGATGGCGTTTTTGCCACATCTCTTGAGCCTGGCAAGGATTTTGACTCCTTATAGCATTAAGGATGTACCTAACCTTCAGGCCAGGTGGTCTGCGATCACCGTGGCTCAAGTACCGATGCAGATCTTGATGGGTTGGTATACCTCGTCTTCGCTGGTTTCTTAAGTGCGAGTGAAGTGTCTGTTCTCAGTAGGATATCTATTCTTTATTTGATCGGGTGCTGATAAGATCATTGGTCATATGGATATCTGAAGATGGCGAGGTCTTCAATCTGGGTTGGGCACTTGATCTGTACCGGTTCTAAGTTGGAGGTCTTAATTCTAAGGAGGTTTTGGTCTATAACTTCGTATTTGCTCTTCATAGAGAAATAATTAAAAAAATAAATGTTTAAAAAAACTCGGCTTCAACTATTATGGGAGTTTTTTTGGTGATGAAATCTTAGATCGTGATAAGTCTTTCGATTTGAAAATGAGGAAGTTCTTATAATTATTGGTGTATATATATATATATTGACTTTACTTTCAGATTTTTGGCCACAACAATAATAACAACAGCTTGTTGTTGCTGTTGTAGCGTGAGATGGTGAGTGCTGTTGTGGTATGAGCTTTTTAGTGTTGTGGAGTGAGTTTGTGAATGCTGTTGTGATGTGAGTTTGTGTGAGCTTGTTAGTGCTGTTGTTGTGCGAGCTCGTTAGTGCTGTTGAGGTGTGAGCTTGCGAGTGCTGTTGTGATGTAAGCTTGTGAGTGATGCAAGCAGGAGAGCGATGCAACAGTGTGAGCTCGTTGGTGCTGTTGTGGTGGGAACTTGTTGTGTTCGGGTGAGCTTGTGAGAGCTGTTGTTGTGTGTGTGTGTGTGTGTGTGGACATGAAGGGTACCCTCGGGGTCAGCTTGATCGTGGGGCGACGCCCTGCCCATCTCTCTCTCGCGCCTGACCTGTACTGACCTCACATGACTCCGGCGAGGGCTCGCTCATGCTGGAATTTTGTATCACACATTCGCTAATTGACACTCTTGACAGTTTTAATCCTCCGGGTCCCAGGGGCGAATGTTGAGGTTTTCCAGGATTTTGACACTGGTGAGAATTGATGAGATAGTCTCTCCGAAGACGTACGAAGTATGACATGTGCTCATCAATCACATTGATTGCCCGCAGTACCGTGTATGTTTGACTTGCACGTTCAACTTGCAAATCCTTGTATATTTTGAGCTTCTGTTGCAAATTGCCTTCACGACCGTTTATACAGTAATTATTGTCTACTTTTCATGTTATACTTTAATTTTAGACAAATAATAACCACTAAACCCTATTTTTGTAAATGTTTTCTTTTCATTGCCAGATTTTATACAAATTATAATACAAAAACTGATTGTTATCAGTGTATTTGTTTTTCAAACTCCAATCGCAGTTTAAAAGAAAATATATTTTCCTGAATTTAAGCTTTTTTTTTTAATTCTGACCTTTGATTTTATACTGTTATGAGAATTGGGACACAAAGCGAGTCACTTTCCGTGTATATTGCCAAGTTGGCTTATCTGAAAAGTATTCCACATTAACCATGTAAACTTTACCTGAAATACTGCAGTGCACATTGGCCAAACTGCACAGTGCACAAACAAACATCATAACCACAACGTTGCTTTTACTAACGTTACTTTGATGCAACTTTGTAACAACGTTGTGGGGTAGTGCTGAATGCACCTCTGTTGTAACTAGTTATGCTCAGTAACTCAATATTTCACAGTATTGCAATGTATTGTCCCGTTATATTATCACCAGTTATATATTCATAAATTCACCAATACTCTTCAATCGCATACACCAGCCTCCTTCACAGAAGCCACCCAAATGACATGAACAAAAGCGAGAGGCAAAAGAAACAACACTAAGTAAGCTTAACTATATTCGTGCTATAACAATATATTCAATATGCTTCACAGATATATGCACCAGCCCACAATTTCAGTATAAGTCACAATACGAGATCCACCCGAGCCACCGCTGGTCACAACTTAAATCCTAATATCTCTAATCTCCGTAAGACCTACATATAAGCTCTCCAAACGTTAGCCAAATGTTGGTCACTCATACTCACACGTGCATCTCCAGAAACCAACTCCCAGCATTCACCACGGACGTCTGGGGCCACTGGGCAGGTGTGGGTGAGTGCAGTAACCAGCTGGACTTGTCGAACCAGCCCTCAGCTACCCCCTCACTGAGTCGACCATCTGTCCTGGCCTCCTGCATCGGTATCCGGTCTGGCTCTGAGACGTGCTACCTGCTTGCGTCTCTTCTTAGTCAGCCTTCTCAGACCACTTTAGGTCAACGCGTGACCCTCTGCTTTCACACCCATGAGGCTGACAAGACTTGTCCCAAATTGAACTTCTGGTCATCTCTTTGAATCGCCGCCTTCTGGGTAGCCAAACTGGCCTATCCTGACCTGTGACCAGGAGATGCCGTCCCCACACGGCCTCGACTCGATTTGCCATACTCATAACTCCTCCACACACTCCATAAACTTCTTACACTGCCAGTAAATTGAGAGAGATTGACAACTAACCAAATTTCCACAATAATCTGGGTATGATTGTGGTTACGATTGTGTTTGAATAGCTGAAGATCTTGTAAAAAATAAAACTATGGGAATGCAAACCCACATTTTACTTCACAGTCTCCCTGTTTGTTGTCGCAATAGGAGTCATTCCTCCTTAAGAGCAGCGTGAGGGTTGGCAAAACCCACCCTGGACTCTTTGCCATACAATCACATATCACCACAGATTGTTGCAAGAGACTAACAACAAGCATCTGCGCGCCATCCTCCTCCAAGGATGGCGCGCAGATTCCAGTCACAATTAAATATTCCTGTCTAAATCCTTCCTTTGTGGTCTGACATTGTCACAATGTTCATCACGTGTTAATTGATTCGTGATTTACACACACATTCTTTCCACTCTTTCCCACTCTCTTCCCCTCTCTTCCCCTCTCTTCATCTCTTGGCTCCCCCACTCATCCTTATCCCCTTAATCCCCATTTTTATCTCTCCCTTCGTCCTCGCTTCTCTTCCCCTTCTCTCAGAAAATGTATTATTAGGAAGCACTGTAACAACTGTATGTGCCTCACAGAATTTTTTTTATTAATACATTAGGTATATCTGCATTAGTGCAGCTACCCTAGACTATATGAAGTGGAGTACAGTGTGTCAAAAAAGCTAACTTGGTGATGCTAAAAAATCCCCATCACACAGGATGGTTAGTCATACAGAGGCATGTGATAGGCAGTCTGCACTGACAGACTCCGGAAGCATTTTGAGGATATCATCAACACAAGATTGAATAAGGCAGCAGTGGTAATAAAAGTCCCCATCTCGCAGGATGGTTAGTCATACAGGGCCATATGTTTAGTAGCCTGCACTGGCAAATTTTGGGTATATTGTGAGGATATCTTCAAGAATACGAGAGTGAATAAAGTAATTGCAAAGCTCCAGGTACCTCATGCCAACTGGTCTGAAAAGTCTAATAAATGGGCATTCAGTGATGTAGTGCGGGAGATCGTGCCGTAGTTCCTGCTCACAGTGTTTGCAGATTTTTTTTTTTTAATAATTCCTTAGGTACATCTGCATTAGTGCAGCTACCCTAGACTATATGAAGTGGAGTACAGTGTGTCAAAAAAGCTAACTAGTTGATGCTAGAAAATCCCCATCACACAGGATGGTTCGTCATACAGGCATGTGATAAGCAGTCTGCACTGGCAGATTCCAGATGCATTTTGAGGATATCATCAACACAAGATTGAATAAGGTAGCAGTGGTAATAAAGGTCCCCATCTCGCAGGATGGTTAGTCATACAGGGCCATATGTTTAGTATCCTGCACTGGCAAATTTTGGGTACACTGTGAGGATATCTTCAAGAATACGAGAGTGAATAAAGTAATTGTAAAGCTCCAGGTACCTCATGCCAACTGGTCTGAAAGGTCTAATTTTGCAGAAATATGTAATTGCAGTCATTAAACTCTAGGGGAATCTCACTAAATATTTAAAATTTAACTTCGGACTACTCCGATCAACCTATGTCGTCCCGTACCCCAGACCATTCCCCCTGCAACGTTAGATGAAAGTCTAGCCTTTAACCTCCTTCCATAGGAATGGAAGACTATGGAATACTATAGATGGAGGTTGTATTATACTATACTTTCAAATAGAATTCACACACTTGTATACACACAAATAAACACATCCTCGTACGCATACTTGAAGATTTGCAAGCATAGAATCTACATATGATCATGTATGCCATCCCTTTTTCAATATACATACAAACATATTTATACATATACTTATAAAATGAGTTATTAACGAGTTATATTGTAAATCCGTTTTACTTTAAAATGAAGGAAAGCCTTAACAACGCAACAACCTCGCCAGAAAACAAACAGAAATATATTCTCTAAAGATATTAAAAAAAAACATGCTTGAAAAGCACGTCAGCCATAAATCCAAGTCGGCTGCACGACTCACGAACGACGTCGGCCCCTCCAGTCCTTCCTCCCTCCATCTCTCCCTTCTTCCCTCCCTTTAACCGTTTCTCGATCTATCCTTCCCTCCCTCTCCCCTCTACTACACCCTCTTTCACCTCCCCCGTCCTCCTGCCCTTCGTCTGACAACCAATAAATATTTTATGTGGCGTCAATACTCACTGGAGAGGTCATTATAGCTTTGACATCATCGCCGGTGACCTCTCCGTGACCTCGACTGACCTCTGGGCCTCTCGGATAACGGGTTTGGTCCTGGGCAACACCTACTATAATTGACACTTTAGTTTTATCCGGGGTCCGGTCCTCACAACGGTCCGTTTACCCTCAATCACGTAAAGGATGCCAAGTAAAGAAAGACGCGTTCGAATACAAAGTGAGCAAAACCATGATATCGAACCCTTAGGATGAGCAGAAACCGTGTAACCGAACACCTAGAGCAAGCCATACAGGTAAATTCGAACACCTATAGAGTGAACAAAACCATGAATTTGCGCTCAAATGTCGCTGCGAAGATGTGGTATTGATAGCTACTGAAATATTATGATTTTAACAAGTGAAATATGGTAAGTTATATACAATAAAATGAAGCAACTGGACACGTCCTGAAGAACTATGAGGCGATAATGAACAATGTGCTGAGATGTGCAACGCGGTTGACACACGAAGTCTAGGGGAAAGGGTAATAGGTAGTGAGGAGGGAGGGAGGGGAAATAAGAATGGGAAACGAATGTGTAAACAGGAAAAGAAGGTAAAGAGGAGAAGGTACAGGTGACTGTGTGAACTGGTGTTAGAATGTTAATTGAGGAAAAAATGGATGGTGGTAGAGTTGAAGTAAATGGGAAAGATTAATGAGAGTCTGAGCTTCATGTAGACCGAATAGGATTAAATGTCAACATGAAGAGAAGCTAGAGAAGAGGAAAGGGGAAGGGATGAGAGGAGGAAAAAATAAGAGATAATGAGCGGTGAACCGATGATGGGAAATAATGCGAATGACGAGCATAGGAGTATAATGATTAGGACCACAGAAAAGGGATGATAGGCCGGATGCATAGAACGAGATAAAGGAAGGTGGGAATAAAATGATAAGAGATAAAGACGGAGACGAGCGAAAGAGGAGGATGTGGAGAGACACCGGGAATCAGCGTGTGGCTCACCAAGACGCGCCACTTTAAGATATTGAATAAGACGACAAAGTGAAGCTGAGGAGGGAGGAAGGAAGGGCAGGGCGACGGAAGAGAACGAAAGAGCGAGTGATGAGATGCAGAGGTGGACAGGGTGAAGGGAGAGATGGGAAGGGTGAAGGGAGAGATGGGAAGGGTGAAGGAGAGATGGGAAGGGTGAAGGAGAATGCGATACGGGTGATTGGAGAGATTCTGATGCAAGAGGAGGAAACGAGGAAAACGTGCAGGAAAATTAAAATATATATATATATATATATATATATATATATATATATATATATATATATATATATTTATATGTATAGTATATATATATATTAATAGTATATATTGTATAATATATATATCATATATATACATTTATATATATATATATATATATTAATAATATATAATATATATTATTATTATTATGTATATAATTTCTATTATAATATAATGCACTTTGCCTTCGTAGGCTGCTTGTAGCCTAACCTCACTCGGGTGATTTACAAATGTCCAATATAATTTATTTTTCTGTCGGAGACATTTTATTTTATTTATTTGCTGACAGGACTGGAGATATACCTCATACCTGTCAGAGCTGGAGATGAAGCTCTGATCAACACCTTGTTCTCCTCAAGTATACTCCTCAACGTTGCATCATTAACTTGTTTGAAGGCCTTAAGAATTTTTTGTTTTGAGGGGTGGCAACAGTGAAATCTTGTTAAGTCAAACTCGGTTTTGCTAAGTTTGTTGTCTTATTTAAGAACGCCGGCATCCCTAGTGAGCGAGCTCTGTTAGGGTGCTGATTGTCCCACAGAGCTACCTCCAGCATCTTCAATATTTGCTTTGTTGGTATGGATATAATTTGCAACATCCGCATTTATGCAGGTAGCCCTAGACTATGTGAAATCCTCATCTCGTAGGAATGGTTAATGCGTTCCGGACTTGATTGAGAGGTCAGAGGAAAGATGTATATATATATATATACATTAAATATATAATAAACGTCAGTGAATAATTTAAAAATATGAACNTATATATATATATATATATATATAATATATATAATATAACATTGTAACAAAATAATAATAATATTTGTATTTCATCAATTACTGTTAAGAAACCAATAGGTGCTCTTAGCGGCCGCGTGCAGCTGTTAGACGGAGGTGGTCAGAGCGGGAGGCGTCTCTTCTTATCTCTTGTTACAATCCAAGTGACAAGAGCTGGATGGCAATTGTCGATCTGCGGGGAGGAAGGTGTCAGGGGTGATGGTGGCTGTGTACATGGTGTCCAGGCGGGTGTCAGGCGTCTCTCTCGCTTCTTTTTTTTTTCACCCTTATTAAGGAGCGAGGTTGGAAGGAAGCGTCATAGATTGATCCATAAATAATCTGATGATGCCTCGTGCCAACGGGGGTCATTGATCGTTGCATTAATCATCAGCAATTACAGCAATCAAAGAGACCTTTCTCGGAATGTCTGTCGACCTTCAGTAACAGCATATCATACCTTACCTGAAGCTACCTTACCTTGAGGTTACCTTACCCTGAGGTTACCTTACTTGGTAGCTTCCTTGGTAGCTTGGTAGCTTACCTTCATCATCATGGTGAAGCTTCCATCCACCCACGTGCACTATTCAACTTATGGGCTCTAAGTGATCCCCACCACCACCACCACCATCTCACACCATCTAGAAGTACTTAACCAAATCTCATTGTAATCTCTTTCAGCGCAGCAGTGAGGTAGACACACTATAAACAGATCCTTATATTCATTACATGCATGAGATAAATTTTACTTCTTGAACGCTCTCCAATTACATTTACTGATCTTTATCACACAACAGTTACGGAATGTAAAAGAGCAGCTAGAGAGAAAGAGAGAAAGAGAGAGAGAGTGAGAGAGAGGAGAGAGAGAGAGAGAGGAGAGAGAGAGAGAGAGGAGAGAGAGAGAGAGAGAGAGAGAGAGAGAGAGAGAGAGAGAGGAAGTTAATTTAGTATTATGCTTCTATAATTGCAAGAAGAGCTACAGTAAACACCAAATACAAGAACAATGTAAAAGAATTACAAATTCCAATCACGTCAAAAAATAACAAAAAAAATAAAATAACAATTACAATCAACACCCTCGTAATTACAAACGGGTACACAAATAAAAACCTAATGTTTATTTCAAGAGAGAGTCAGGTTTGACGCGTCAAGAAATCCGTTCGTGAGGATCCAACTTTTTGTCTCATTAACTCGGTGTTGTGGGTGAGGGCCAGCTGAGTGCGTGTGTACAATTACCTTCCTTGAGTTGCATCACGTGGAAGTTGTTGCTCGCTGCGTATATATGCAGCAAGAGGTGTTTGTCTCGCGGTAAATACTACACTGATAATTTACTTTAATCGTTCACTCTGTTATAGGGTTTAAGAATCCTTGAAAGTTAGCAACAAGGAAGATAAGGAACATTAACGATCGTGACAGTCAAAACCCTCTAAGAAGTCAGTTAACACCGAGCCGAACCTGACCCAGCATAATCTTGCCCCTCTGTTGTTGTAATCGTTATTCACAAATAATAATTGGCGGATTCGTTCGAATTCATGGTGCAAGAGCTGCCAAGGAGAACATGCACGTATTGCACGACCTACATATGCACCGATGACGCTTTTTTTTTGGGGTTAAACTTGTCAGTGCATTCACTTTTCCCGATCGTTTATTCACCTGCATCAGTTGGTTTACGATACATATCTGTGATGAATCTACCATACTTACCATCCATTAGAACATGGAATCATTTTTTTTCTACAACCCACACTTTTATCGACGGAGAATCTCAAGCAGGAGACTTCTTCAAGGCGCTCCAAATGCATTTTCGTCGTCGACACACACGAATATGTCGTCGACACACACGAATATGTGGTCGACACACACGAATATGTCGTCGACACACACGAATATGTGGTCGACACTCACGAATATGTCGTCGACACACACACGAATATGTCGTCGACACTCACGAATATGTCGTCGACACTCACGAATATGTCGTCGACACACACGAATATGTCGTCGACACACACGAATATGTGGTCGACACTCACGAATATGTCGTCGGCACACACGAATATGTCGTCGACACACACGAATATGTCGTCGACACACACGAATATGTGGTCGACACTCACGAATATGTCGTCGGCACACACGAATATGTCGTCGACACTCACGAATATGTCGTCGACACTCACGAATATGTCGACGACACACACACACGAATATGTCGTCGACACATCTACAGTATATACTGGGGCTCAGCCCATCTCTCTAATGGGTGACGACTCAACATTAATGGCCGAGAGAACAATGTATATGCGATACGAGTGTGACCTATCTAGATGTATCTAAATGTTAATGACGTTAATAAAATCAGTGCCAATGATATATATGAAAATCTTAAGTGACGATCAAAATATAATTTTAGATAATCGTTCCGATTTTTCGAAGTTAATTAAATAGCCTTCATTGTTATATCCATAATTAAGTAAATATAATTTACACTTTATTAAATTTAATATTTATTAAAAGTTAAATTTATTAAAAGTTTATTATATAGTACATATGTATATATTATAGGGGTACCACCTCTGGTGCAATTGCAGGGACCCACATCATCGAAGAAGAAAACAAAGAGCATTCAGAGAAGATCTTGTGGATTCTCACCGAATACTTAATTCTTTTCTTCTCCTACCACCCCTATTATTTTTTTGTATGTTTTGTTTTATTTATTGCAATGCTACAGTTTACAGAGACACACACACACAAATATATAACAATAAACAATCAGCGTTCGAAGACCTCGTCCAGCTCCTCGGAGGTATAAATATATATATATATATATATATATATATATATATATATAATATATATATAAGATATACATATATATATATATATATATAATATATATTATATACATATATATATATAAGCTATATATATATATATATATATATAAATATATATATATATATAATATTATATATTATTATATATATATATATATATATATATATATATATATATGAAAATATTTAAAACGAAGGAAAATCAAACAAGAATGATTGAAAGTTCAAGTCATCTTGTCTTATTTAAAACTTAGGGTTAAAAAGTTCACATATTTATCACCAGTTAATTTCTCCGTGATTTACATATATATATATATATATATATATATATATATATATATATATATATATATATATATATATATATATATATATATATATATATATATATACCGGTATACGTTCTGCATACATTAAATGAGCTGCTATAAAAATATACACTTATTATATATCCACTTCTATCCTACTGCATACTGTTTTAAAGGATAATAAAAATACTATCCGTTGATATTATTGAAGTAATGAAAGTTTATGTAGGTGTCAGAAATACCAATATATATTCCTCCCTCCTTACTTCTAGCACCATATGTTATGTGCAGTACTTTTCTCCGTTCCATCCCTTTCTACCTCCCTTACCTTTCTACCTTCCATCCCTTCCTACTTCCAATCCTTCCCTTAATCCCTCTCTTCATTCCCTGCTCCTTCCCACGCTACAGGTCCAGGGAGCCATGCAATTCTCTCTCCTTTTAAAGTTCACACTCACATGAAAGTTCCCGCTCACTCACAATTCATGGGATATTAAAGAACAAAAATACCCTACTCCTGACCGTGCTTGTGGTCATGAGGTGAGCTCCGTGAGTCCATGAGCGATGATGAGTATATTAGTGGAGCGTAATTTATATAATTGTTCATTTATGACGTCACGTTAGAGTCAGAAATAATAGTACGTATGGACATCAAGGTATACAGATGGTGGTACGATTGTGGCGGAATTGTATATCCGATTTCATTAAACACACACTCACAATCATGCAACATAGGGTACCTAGAAGTGCCTAGAGACGTGGCAGGCAAAACAGATGAGGGAACTAGACAAAACGGAAGCGCTTGAGCCATGCGGAGTCACACCAGTGTTCAAGGGGGGACGCGCATCCGAGATTAGATCCTCTAAATTTGTTTTCCCTTAAAATCCTTTCTGACGATGATTCTCGCAGATTTAATGTAAACAAAAAAAATATACTGTTCTAGTCTAAAAAAGTAGAGACACATAAGACCATCTAAGTTATAAACCGGTACCACTGACAAGCGCGTTAGTAAAAATCAATAGAACAATTTAAATCAAATTGGTTGAATGGAAAGAAACTACATAATAGAGGACCTTACGTTACGAGTCTTCTGAGCTGTTATAATTGTCACGGAGATCTTGCAAGAAACAGAGGGATGGGCTAGCTACATCTGTCTAAATTTAAACAAACCATATATATATGCAAATAAGCTTGAAAGGTCCCCAAGCCTATATGCGACTGCAAACTCCACACCCCAGAAGTAACTTAAACCCAGACAGCCAGGAACACTGTGCAACTTGGTGTACATGGTACCTTAACCACTCGACCAACCTTGACCGTACAAAAGAGGATGGTAGCCGAGGCCATTTCCCCACCGTCCCGACGGCACTTGGTGGCAATCATGGGCATAGTTATTTCATCGAATCAGCTCACTTTGTGGGGGCCACGTGAGCAACACAAATGCAAACAAGCTTGCATGGTCCCCAAGCATATATGCGACTGAAAACTCCACACCCCAGAAGTGACTCAAACCCAGACAGCCAGGAGCACTGTGCAACTGGTGTACATGATACCTTAACCACTGATTTCTCCAGACAGAGATCGTCACAGCTCTCTTTCACCCGATGCCGGCTTCCTTCAAGACCATGCAGAAGGATGAGTGATAATTATTAATTATTTATATTATTATTATTATATAATTATTATAATAATAATAAATGTTGTATTCAATAATTATCACTCTTCCTTCTGCTTGGTCTTGAAGGAGGCCGGCCTCGGGTGAAAGAGGGCTGTCACGATCTCTGTCTGGAACCCGTAGGTGCGGGACCGGGACGTCCACCTCCCGGGGGTCGTGCGGCCTCAGGCTCTGCTTCAGGAGGCTGGGGTCGTTCATACCCTTGATGGGGTGGTTCTTCTCCGGCCCCGACCACGGCGGTCTCCGGGTTGGGGGTCCCTGTGCCCTTCTTCACCACCTTCGAGGTCAACCCCGGAACTCACAGTTCCTGCGACGGCGCTGGAACCAATCGTATTGGCGTATGCCTTTCCATTGGAGACTTTCAGCGCCGTGGAGAGGGGGGACCTGCTGCCTGGGTAACAGCTTCTCCCCCGATTCAACCTACCTTGGCTTTGCGCCTGGTGAGGCCATTCCAGACCGACAACCAGAGCGCAACTCCATAGTCTCCTGAGACTGATGGATGCCTACTACTACTATATATGTCGTACCTAGTAGCCAAAACGCACTTCTCAGCCTACTATGCAAGGCCCGATTTGCCTAATAAGCCAAGTTTTCCTGAAATAATATATTTTCTCTATTTTTTTCTTATGAAATGATAAAGCTACCCATTTCATTATATATGAGGTCATTTTTTTTTATTGGAGTTAAAATTAACGTAGATATATGACCGAATCTAACCAACCCTACCAAACCTAACCTAACCTATCTTTATAGGTTAGGTTAGGTTACGTAGCCGAAAAAGTTAGGTTAGGTTAGGTTAGGTAGGTTAGGTAGTCGAAAAACAATTAATTCGTGAAAACTTGGCTTATTAGACAAATCGGGCCTTGCATAGTAGGCTGAGAAGTGCGTTCTGGCTACTAGGTACGACATATATATATATATATAATATATATATATATATATATATATATATATATATATATATATATATATATTGTGACGGGAAAGTAGGTGTTCGTGCAGTTTCTAGGCAAATGGAATGCCAATCACATAAAATAGTACAAAACAATTAAACTGCAAGTGTCTTCACAGTGAGGCAAACTGTAGGATAAAGCAGAGGGAAAAAACATTTAAAAATACTTTACTTTGATAGAAAAACGAAATTAAAGAAATTACATAACAAAATACCCAGGCTTGGCTCTAATACAAAGTGTGCAAAACAAACAAGATGAGCAATCAAATTTACGTTACCTTAATGTGCAAATAAAATATGGTGCAGGAATACTGTGAGCTAAGCTGACTAAATCCGTTACCACACCGAGATGTGTCAACGGGTCTATTCAGGTGAGCACGCAAGAGTAATCTAACTCGTAGTGGGCTAGGCAGCCCTATATATACACAATGACGGCCAGGCAGATGGCGCTGGTGACTTCTTTAACTATTAACGGGCTCTTAAACTGCTTGTTTCGGAGGGCGTGAGCTTCCAGCGACCTAGGTGCGAGGTGGGGTGACGGGCAGTGGTGCATGGGGGGAGACGGGTAGTACTGTCTAGACGTCTGGAATTAGTTGTTGTTGTTGTTGCTGCAGTACTTTAATATATAGACGTGGTAATAGGTAGAATAGGTGATGGAGCAGGCCGAATCTCTTCCTAGAGATTTTACCATGACAATATATATATATATATATATATATATATATTGTCACAATACCTATTATATATAGGTATTGTGCACAACAGCCTCCCACTTTGCTCTTAACACAAACACTGAATTAGATTTTCAATTACCTGTAACATCTGCTCATCTGTTAAATTTTGGGTCTATTTGGATATAATTCCACATAATACATTTCGCAATCACTATTATGCACCATTTCCATTGGGCAATTTCGCTTTTGCACGATTCAATTCTGTTTACCCAAGAGACCTTACGTTGTCTAATGGAGATTTAATTATTCTCAGCTTGCAACTCTTAATTCCTTGACCTTTTGTTCCACGCGCTCCTATGCTTTGTTGCAATGCTGCTTTTGGTTCCTCTCAGATTTTTATCCTGACTGCATATTTTTTTTAGTTCCCCCTCTCTATGGCAGTTGATTTTTTTTTGCGCCATCTTGTGTTCTGTTTGATCATTGTCGTTTTTTTTCCTTCTTTCAGAGTTGATGTATGTGTTTTTATGTTCTTTTTATCACATTTACTGATTACTCCTTCGTGCTAAATTTGAAGGTTATATTTCATGACACTTTGTCTCTATGTTCAGGTATGCTGTTTTTTTCAAGGAGATTTGTTATTTTGTTAAAGTCTCTCATGTTTGCTCAGGGATCTGTCTGTTCCGATCTTTCTTGTTTTTGTTTCATGTTCTTTTTTTTCATGTGTTCTGTCTCCCATTGTGTTGTCTTTTATATATTAATTTGTTGTTTTTCAGTTATATTGTTCGGAATTTTGCGCTTTTCCGGATGTCGCAGTTCATTCTTCCTACTGAGTCACGTTCAACACGAATTTTCGCTCTACGCTATGAAGCTCTGTTTTGTACTTTCATTTTACCTTCAGTAAATTGTGCTCTATTTTACACTATTTCACACTGACAACCGTATATCTGTAAATAAGCATCAACGAGACTTTATGGAAGGGAAAGCGTTCCTAACAATTCTACCGCAGTTCTCGAACAATTTAACCATAGAGAGAACATTGATGCTTGACAATGTTGGACACTTACAATCGATCACGGAGGGATTTAACAGATATGAATTCTTCTCTACCTTGTGTGTCTTTTCATACGATCTTCCCATCAAGAAGGCTTGATAGCCTCGTTAGAAAGAAATCTTTCCACTTCCTCCAGGGTAAAAGTGGGTTACTTGGTACTTGAATCCATATTTTATTTGTTCCACATTATATTGTCGACAATTCTCCTTGGATATGTCTACTTTTGCCAGTTTTGCCGAAGAAATATCTCAGAATCCAAATACACAAAAAGATTTCAAGGAATACTTTTTAATATGCATTGATTAGAAAGATATAACTAAAATATACATATGCATATGCCCTCCATATAATAGGAAACAGAGCTATATTGAGAGATAAGACCGCAGCATAGAGGGAGGTCACTATTATTGATGCATGTATATACCTGAATGTGGAAGATGATGCCTTGATTCATTTTGAGGCCCATTCTCATGCTGTCTCCCCATCGTGGAACCCCCATTTAAGAAACATAAACTAGAACTAGAATTGATCTAGGTTCTAGAGGAATGAAACGAGGCTCGTACTAGAGCAGCGAGGACTCGACTATGAAGAAGGCTGAGGAAACTGTCTAATCACGCTTGAAGAAAGACGGAATCGATTAGACATTATAAGGATATATGAGGTGCTGAGGGTGGGGGATAAGGAGTAAATGTTCAGTATAAGGCAGAGTAGAACACGTGGACCGAAATGAAAACTTGAGACGCAGATCACACTCTCTCTCTCTCTCTCTCTCTCTCACACACACACACACACACACACACACACACACACACACACACACACACACACACACACACACACACACACACACACACACACACACACACACACGCACACACACACGTCACCCCCCATCCCCCCACCCACACTCACACAGTTTTAGTAATATCAGTTCATGCAGTGTCAGTTTTAGTCCCAGTTAGAAAATTAGTACTTCGACTAATCATTACGGTCACAATTTGGACCAATGGACCAATACTGGAACTAAATTTTTTCCGTTAACTTTATGTCCAAGGAGGCGAACTCCGACATGTCGATGTTCGCTGATAATTTAAAACTGCAAACAAAGTTTATGACAGGTGAGAACTTCAAATCTTACAAGAAGACATGGAAAAAAATTAAGAACTTCTCTGAAAGTTGGCTGCTCGACTTCAACTCAAATAAATGTAATTTAATACATGCAAAAGAAAGTGTTTAGACCAGAAACCTAAGGAGATAAAATCAGCTCCTGAAACTGGAAAATATAATACTACATTCGTCTTCAGTGGCCCATAACAACATAAAATCAGCACCATATGTAAATGTGGGAAAAAATCTGAGAGACTTAGAAATTTGACCAAGGAAGCATTTATTGCACTGTATACTACATACAGCAGGTCAGTACTGCGGTATGAGGTCTCGCCTTCGAAACCTCACCTAATAAAGACATAAGGGAGCTTGATTCTATAACATTAGATTCGAGACAGGAAGAAGAAGACATGATCACATCATATAAGATCCTAATAGGTACTGATGAAGTGGATTATTACCAAATGTTCAGCATGTGCCACAGCAAACCGAGAGGTCACGAATGAAAGCTCCATGAACATATAAATGTAAAGAGACATATCTTGGCCTAAGAGTAGTGATTAAATCGAATGAAAATAAGTAGTAGTGTATGTGAAGGACGTTGACGAGGATAATTACCAGACATAATTCTAAATATGTGTATTAAATAAATTAGTGGATCGGAAGCTGGCATAATTTTCAACCAACAGCTTAGGTTTAGTCATACAAGAACAATTAGGTGAGCAAACACACACACATTTATACACACAGAGGCCTCACTGCTGAGTGGATAGCGCTTGGGGGTCGTAGTCCCAATGGCCCGGGTTCGATTTCCGGCCGAGGCAGGATCAAATGGGCAGAGGTGCTTTTATCTGATGCGTCTGTTCACCTAGCAGTAAATAGATACCTGGGAGTTAGACAACTGCTACGGGCTGGTTCCTGAGGATGAGTGTGTGTGTGTGTGTGTGTGTGTGTGTGTGTGTGTGTGTGTGTGTGTGTGTGTGTGTGTGTGGTGTGTGGTGTGTGTGTGTGTGTGTGTGTTTTAGATATAAAATACATAATAGATATAATAGAGTCAAAATAGATTTGTTAGAAAGGCGGGGTCCAAGAGCTAATAGCTCTATCCTGCAGACACAAATAGTAAGTACAAATAATAAATACACATACACACGCACATGCACACGCCCGCACAGTACTTTCTCCCGAATAATCGACAATACAGCCGTCTTAAAATCCGGTAATCGCCTTTCTTGTCCGTCTATGATTGCATTCCTCGCCTGTGCAAACCTGCAATTACAACATTCTTAATATACTCATCCAAGCAGCCTGTCTCACGGAGCCGCGCCTGACCTCTTGAAGCTCTGGCAGTCAAGTTTACCAACAACATGCAAAGGCTCCTTAAGTCTTCGTCCGCCTTTTGAAGATCTCTTTGTGTGTAGGGGATGGGTGGAGGAGAGAGGAGGAGAGGCGGCGGTTGCTGGGACGCGTGGAGGGGGGAGGGGAGAGGGGAATGATTGTGAAGGAAGAGAGGAGAAGGAGGAGGAAGAGAAAGGGAAGGGAGGTGACTTGACCAGTGGTTCTCAAAAGTCCGAAGTTGCATTCCTCTCGTAGCAATCCGAGGCTCTGTCAAATCTTCCCACTATAATTCGTATATTCTGGGATATATCGTCTCTACACACACCTGCTTGTGTGTGATAGTCTACACCATCCTTATGCCACAGACAATTACAAAACTTTCTGCTCGCTTATTCCTCAAAAATAAAAAAATATTTTCATGAGCTTACATATAGCACACCTAGACGTCTTGCTTTCAATTGTCACAACTAAGAAAATCTACTTTTCACTGTAAAGAAACGGGGCTTAGATGAGTGTGACGAAAGCTGATAAGACCTGCTTCTCCTATCGTCCCTGGAGGAAACTGTGGTGCCTCATATATTCAGAATTAAACTATGGACTATAGGTCTATTTGCGGAGCCATCTCCACCCACATAACACTGCATTACAAGTTTAAAAATCAATATTCCATGCAACTAAATGTTTTCGACTACAACAGAAACATAAATGTAATAAACGTAACAGAGAGATATTAATACAATCTCTCCATGACTCCAATTCCTCCCATGGCCAAATTTCCTCCTATTAGGCTTTACATTTCTTACTTTTGGAAGCGAACCGGTTTCAGAAACACTGATCTAGACGCTTCATGAGTCTCTCTTTCGTTCTTGAGGCTTGAGACGCAGTTTGCGATCGAAGCCTTTCTTTAAACCTCAACATTAATATTAAGGTCCTTAAGTCTTGATGGCGTTTTTGCCACATCTCTTGAGCCTGGCAAGGATTTTGACTCCTTATAGCATTAAGGATGTACCTAACCTTCAGGCCAGGTGGTCTGCGATCACCGTGGCTCAAGTACCGATGCAGATCTTGATGGGTTGGTATACCTCGTCTTCGCTGGTTTCTTAGTG
>WNGS01009631.1:6361376-6372383 GCA_020271785.1 Procambarus virginalis
CCTCGTGTGTGGTACTGTGTCAAAGGCTTTCTGGAAATCCAAAAATATGCAGTCTATCCACACCCCTCTCTTTTCTTGTCTGATTTTTCGTTGCCTGATCTAGAATTCCATTAAATCCTGTGAGGCGCGGACTTGCCATCCCCCTGAACCCATGTTAGTGTGCTGGTACAATGTTCTTTCCGCTCCAGATGTACCACAGCTTTTTTTTTTCGCACAATCTTCTCCATCACACTTCATTGGATGCAAGTTACGGGACACTGCCTGTAGTTAGTACAGTGCCTCCTGTCTATCCCGTCTCAGTTCTTAACGGACCTGTCTTTTCCCTAAGCTGTTTTCGTTAAACTGAAAAAATCTTTAGGATTTGTCTTTGCTTGTTCTGCTATACGAACGTCATAGTTTTTTTTTGCCTTCATTATTTCCTTTCCACATTTCTAACCAGTTTGACGAATTCTTCATAAGTGACTTCCCCATTCTTAATCCTCTTATACCAAGCTTTCTTCTCATATATAAGGTTTTTCAAACCTATAGTTGTCCATTTGGCGTCGTTTTTATTCAATCTAATCAGTTTGTATGGTATACTACGTTCCTGGGCTTTGCATAGAATATTTTTAAATGTTATATTTTGAATTTACACCACAAACTCTTGTTACGTCACCCATCACTAGGTTCACAACTCGTTCCCATATGAATATAGGTCTTGCTTCTATTGCCTACCCAAGATATTTCTTAGTCCATTAAAATCAGCTTTTCGGAACTCCGGCACCTTGACAGAATTCTCCATTACACAACTATTCCATTCTTCCCTGTGTCTGATTTGCTTGTGATCACTCACTAAAGTTTCCTGACATCAGTTACAAGTGTCACATTGTAATAGTTATTGTATCCAACATCAAAAGCACATCTTCCAGGGGCCAGATTCACGAAAGCACTTAGGCAAGTACTTACGAACGTGTACATCTTTCCTCAATCTTTGATGGCTTTGGTTACATTTATTAAACAGTTTACAAGCATGAAAACTTCGCATTCAACTGTTGTTATTGTTATAAACAGCTTCCTGGTGCTTCGGAGCTCATTAACTATTTAATAATTGGAAACAAAGCCGCCAAAAATTGAGAAAAGATATACAGATTCGTAAGTGCTTTCGTGAATCTGGCCCCAGGTCTCTTGAGATTCATGGTAGATTTCTCCCGCTAACATTGCAGCCTCACTCGTCTCTCCCATCCGTCAGTCTGTACCTCCTCCCTTCTCCCTTCTCCTCTCCCCTCCTATTCACCACCTCTCTTCTCGATCGTCCCCAACTCCCCTCGCATGCCGCCTACCCCCCTTCAACATCTTCCTTAGGTAGCTCCCCCACCCCTTTACCGTCTCCCTTCACTTACCTACCTCGTCCCTATCACCCCTTCCCTCTCTCCTCTATCAACTTCACTCCCACTTCCTCCCCTTACCCTCTCCCCTCGTTCCTTCCTGACTCTCCCCTTAACCCACCTCCCTTCCCCCTTTCCTCCCCTCTGATGATGCTCATTAAAATAAGTGGTCACTCCTACCCGGAGCTCCTACACACGGCGCTCTGAGGTCCAAGATGTTGAGATTGGAAATTATTACTTGTGGCCGACGTCTCTCGCAGCGCTCAAGGAGGTGTTGGCAAAAAAACGTTGACGATAAGGAGGCTAAATACTTACACTGCGGATCGGAAGAGTTGAGGAGGACAATAAACACGAGGAGAGCGAGAGAAAGATGAGGATGACCGAGCAGGAGCAATAGCAAATGGGATTAAAGCGTAGTAAAGAATGAGAAGAGGAGGAGGAGGTGCAGGGAGCTAAAGAGGCCTGTCAGCCACCAATAAAGACTTCCCCCAAACAAGTGGTTATCCTGGCCAATTAGCACCAGACGGGGCCGAGTGAGCAGCTTGCTCCCACGTCATCACCACCCTGGCATCATCCTCCCTTGTAAAATATGAGTGATACCAGTTGATACTGCGCGCAGCTCTTCATTATTTGTTATATATGTAAAGTTTTTAGTCCAGTTTATATATATATATAAAAAAAGAGTTTTTACCTTTATCACCTGACCCCGTACGGGTATAAATCAACGAGTCCTGTAATTTCATTTCACTTGAGAATGAACCATGGAGGTTCGAAACGTTGTGCAAATTGTATAAATAAGTGTATACATTCTATAGTAATTCACTTTTTTCTTCACCTTGAAATAACGAAAATGAGTTTTGGATAACTCCTCTTTCAGTTAAGCCCTGATGCTAGGAAAATAGTTAGAGGGATAGAAGTTCTAAACCAGAAGATGGTAAAGTCTGAATATGCGGTCATATTCAGTGAGACATGTTTAAAAGAAAACCTGCTGCCAGTATACACACACAAAAAAAGAGTATATACATATTTACTGAGATGTGAACGCTTTCGGGTTTTTTCCAAATCTTTGGTAGAGACCAAGGATGTGGTCTCTGATAAAGGGTTCGAAGCAGTCCAAAAGCGCTCAGTTCTTTACTCTTATTTTTCAGATGTGATAGAGAGCATTTAATGAGATTTGAGTTTCGTTTATCTTTTATGCTATTTAAATACACACACAACTATATTAATACATCTTCAGAAGGAGTCCTTCTGAAGATGTATTAATATACGAAAGCACTTAAGGAAATTCCTGTTTCAATTTTCCTCCGTGGTCTGACACTGTCACATTTTTAATCACGTGATTATTTTTCGTGATTTACACACACACACACACACACACACACACACACACACACACACACACACACACACACACACACACACACATATATATATATATATATATATATATATATATATATATATATATATATATATATATATATATATATCATTGTTATTGCCATAATATTATTGAGAGACGTATTACAATTGCCATAGTGTTTGAATGATGATAAAGACAAGGCCTAAAACCAGTGTAAGTGTATCACAATATTACACTTATCTATTGGGTCTTTTCTTCTTCATTATTATTATTATTTAGTAGTAATATTGTTGTGTTACATAACTACAGTTTACTTTCAAATCTGCAAAAGAGCTCTGCAATTCTTCTGTACACTTATCTGGAACACTGTGAAGATTGTATTTTTATTTATTTCTACATTATTATGTGATATACCCTATTATTGACAAGCTGTTTTGGTTAGGCATAGTTTGCTATAGTCATCCGATTGAAAAAATACGTTCCATAATTTTTGTGTCTTTCGGAAAGTGTCGAAAAGCCTCCGTTTGTGGAAAGGGAATTGCATCTCACTGGTAGTTACATAAGCAGGCGATGAGTCACAATAACGTGGCTAAAGTATGTTGACCAGACCACACATTAGAAGGTGAAGAGACGACGACGTTTCGGTCCGTCCTGGACCATTCTCAAGTCGATTGTGATGAGGGAGTAGAGACAGGCAATAAATAGGCAAGAGAGAGCTGAGGAGCAAAGTAAGGTGTAGTAGAGGGGATAGTAATAATAATAAGAGCTGCAGAAGGCCTATTGGCCCATACGAGGCAGCTCCTATTATAACCACCGAATGAGAAGGAGATAGGAATAAGAAGAGGATAGCAAGGGAGCGTAGGAGAAGAGATAAAGAAAAGGAAAGAGAAAGAAAATAGGAGGGGTAGGCTTATGCTAGGTCACGTAGTTACATATCGCACCTCTTGCTTGGTAGTTTGTTCTCAAGGGCAGGAACGTGTAGAGAATTTGAAGAGGTGGGTGGTAATTCGAGGGAAGGAGTATGAAACTCCGGAATTTTACTATCATTCTTATTCCTTAATATTATTATTATATTCTATATATTGCTTTAGTGGTTTAAACCATATTTTTGTTCGAATTCTTTGGTCCACCTATGTTAACTTCACAGGAAATACATATATCAGACAGAATTCTAATTCGAGCGATAATACAAATTGTAAAATGCAAATTATTTATTATCTTTAAATGGCATACAAAATCCACTGTCAGGAAGAAATGAGAGAGCATGTTACTGTGCCGATAACATTGAATGTTAACTGGGAAGCCAACACTGTGTGTTGTGAGGTGTTGAGGGTGGAACACTTGCCCCTGCTGGGGCAAGTGTTGTGAGGTGAGGAGGGTGAAACACTTGCCCCTGCTGGAGCCGTGTGTGTGTGTGTGTGTACAGCAACTTCATGGAAAAGTGAATTAGTTAATAATTATCCACTAACGTTACTTCCACCATCGTCGCAACCCGCAGCGCCTGGCAAGTGACACGTGAAGTGTGGCGAGGTTGCGCCTGGCGGTGCTCACTTGCACCGTTACAAAACCGTCCTAAAGCATCTGCAACATGCCTGCAAAGGGGCGTCCAGCGCAATGCAAAGACCAGTCCAGCAGGTGCACTCAGGATGTCTGGTGTTTCCAGTTTCCCCCGTCGCCAGTTCTCACCTTTTCTTGCGGTAGCGCCTTGAGAGACACTCGAGGCACACCCAGCATCAATAAGGAGCTCCCGACCAACAGTCTGCAGTTCGCCAGACACTATCTCGTCCTGAGTCTCAGTCAGGGAGGGAGAGTTCTCGCCGGACTCTGATTTGCATTCGACTTAATAACATCTCTCTCTGGCGTCTTCTGCTCTCGTAACCTGATATTTTTCTTTAAATATTTTAAAGTGGCATCTTAATTTTGCAGTGTAAATCGTTATTTAGCATGCGTGTATGTATGTTCGTTCGGTCTCATCGTCATGCATTCACCTATTTGTGCCTGAAGGATCGAACTTCAGCTCGTAAGCAATACTTTGCTGTCGTTGGTCGTCTAATGCAACGGCCACCGACCGACTTGTCACTGATCATAACTGCTTTTAAATATGTGAATGGAGTTGGTTTCTATTACCCCTGCTTTTAAATCATGTCAATCTCCCTAATTCTCTCGAAGGAGTTTTATATCACATCTGTGCGCCCCATCCTCGTCTCTCCTGCAACATGTCCATTGTCGTTGGATTGGAATTCATTGTAAATATTTTCTTCTTTTCCATCGTGTTAGTTTTCCCTTAAGAACTGCATATGTGTGAATGCTCACCTAAATGTGCTTGCAGGGTTGTGTGCTGACTTGTGTGTCTCGCTTTTCCATTTCATTAATATCATCCTTAAGCTAGAAAAGGTTTTTTTACAGCATTACTGCAACTCATCTGCACCTTATATTTCCACCCATGTCCACTTGTTCTACCCTGCCTTACACTGTGTATGTGTATGTGTATGTGTGTATGTGTATGTGAATTATTTTTTTTGTGCCTGCATTATCGAGCCTTTCTAACCGTCAGTTAATTTATGTATTAACCCCCCACCCCCAACCTTTTTTTTTCTATCATATCTTCTACACATTCCAAATTATTGTCATTTGTGAACTTGATGTTTTCATAGTGATAAATAAAATAAATAAAACACCTGACCCCCACTCAAAACTCTTCCAAGAATATTAAAAGAATTAAAAGCGAACATGAAAACCCATTTACAGTAACTTTTTGCCAAGTCACTCAAGACAAGAGCAGTTCCACACGAGTGTAAATTCGCAAATATAACTGCAATATACAAGAGGGGAAAATAAATCTAATCAGTAATTTTTCAACAAACAAGTTTGAAATCAATAGTGGGAAAATGTATGTTAATAATAGTCCAGAAGCACATAGTGAACCATAGGTCGAAACTCTTTTCAAGGATTCTCAGCACAGTCACCGAGGGGTCTCGTTAAAGCTTAACGAATATGCTTCGTTCTTTTACGATAATGTTTAAATAATATGGATTATTAGAGCAAGGCAGTTGATGTAATTAATCCTGATTTACAGAAGACATCTTTCAAAATAAATGTGCGCATGGAATAGATGGTTATGTATTAAAATGGTTGATAAACAAGTAAGCGTTCACATATACAACGCTTACTTCTAAGAAGAAAGGCATTAAATTGACTTGATGTAATAGGAAAAATGCTAGAGCGTTCAGTGTTGAAAGGGGGATGGAAGGGGGAGGGGGGTGGCTATTTTTTTATTCAACCCATTCTCCAGAAATTGTACTTATAACAACTATTTGGTCGAACGTACAAATATGGAATTGTGCAACCGAAAACGTTCACCTTATGTATTACTGATTCTATAGAGAGCTCGGAAAACATATTAAATTTTCCTAGGCCTAGTATAGCACATACTAGTAAATATGGTCTAATATAATATTTTGGCCCATGATAGAACAGGTTAGGTTAGACTCTCCAGTTACTGTTCCACTTTTTAAATATGTCATATGTGGAAAACTAATTTTTTTTGTCCAGCAGTTTTTTTTGTACATGTGGCAAAATAGTGGCTATAAATACTTTAATTTTTGGGGGATGGGCGGCTTTTATTATACACGTAATGATATTTAGATATACAATGCGACATCGATGGTGGCTTAAACAGATGGCAAATTATATGCTTAAACAGCATATTATCAAAAATTACTGATGACACTAAACAAGGCATCACAGATACACACAGCCAAATATCTTATCAAACAGGTTCGTCAGATGACACAGCATATTTAATGCTAAACAGTTTAAAATGCTGCACAATGTAAATAGAAATAGAGAAAAGAACAATTAAAGAGTAATACAATTATGACATAAGACATCATAGATAAAGACCTTGCAATGATAATAACGAAGTCCCGAAGTCAGAGTAACAATAAAGAAAGGAAGAAAAAAATTAAAAAGCCTGGTTTTATTGGCAGATCGTTCGTATTTGTGAGGAAGTCTTACTAGCTCTTCACAACTGATAGCCGCATCATATTCTTATATATTGCGTGCCCTTTTGATCACCATATTTGAGAACAGATATTAACAAATTGGAATGAGTTCCGAGCCAAACAAATACAATAATACCAAGCTAGAAATATACAAGAATTGCCAGAACGATCTCAATTTATATATAAAGTCTAGAATAAATAAGAATACGAATGATCTTATTCAAATATATAAAATCAGCAAAAAAAAAATATGACAATTTTATTTCTGAAGAAACAATGTAATACGGCACTGACAAACATAACTCGTATAAATGTATTTAAAATTACAGGAAAACACCATCACTTTAAGGAAGTTAACTATTAATACCTTAAGCGTCTGGTAAACAAATTGAACACATCTTCCCGTCCTATTCCAAAGATTTTATCAACGACGTTTTAATATAATGCATAAGCGGGTTGAAATCCACGTGAATAGCTTAGTTCCACGTTTGTATACGACTTACCACTGGTGAAAATTACTCACTAAGCAACCTGTAAGACAATCCTTACTTAAAACCAAACACCTCTCATGACCGCAATATCTCTCATCCGCCCCCGAGTTAGTCTCTCCTTCTCTCTTTTTCACTTCTCTTTACCCTACACCACAGTACGCCAGGTTAGCAAAATACAGGTGAGAGAGAGAGCTGATGATGACGAGTGAATCTGATAACCTCACACCAGCGGGGTCATCAGCTGCGGCCGCCTCCCTGGCCTGGTCTGACCCAGCCACCAGGCTTCTCACACCCAACAAGCCCCTGTCTTCCTCCCGACCCCCCGTCCAGTTCCAAGCCCTTCCATTCCCCTTCCCAACACAGACATACGCCTTTTCGAGAGAAAAGTACTCTGGGAAATCTGAGTAAGTTCAATAAAACGTATATATATATATATATATCTATATATATATATATATATATATATATATATATATATTATATATATATATATATAAATATATATAATATATGTTTATAACTAAAAATGTAAATGTTCGTTTGTTCAAAATCGCTAATCTCCGAAAGTTCTTCACCGATTGCCTTGAAATATTAATACAACGTTCCATTCGTATCCGAGCGGGTTTTTTATACATATTATATTGATAGCACGTCCGTGACAGGAAAAAAACATGCTTTTTGAAAAAACTGTGTATTTCATGTGAGGGAAATTTTCGAAACTTCTTTACCCATTACACACAGAGATCACACTAACGTGACACATTAAATGAACAAATCCACAAGGGCCGTGACGAGGATTCGAACCTGCGTCCAGGAGCATCCCAGACACTGCCTAATCGACTGAGCTACGACAGGGTTAAAAGGGGTGAAACCGAAGTTCTACTGAACTTACTGGATCCTGTAACCTCTAAAATCTTGGTTGTGTAAAAATCCTGGTTTGTACCTCGGAGAGGCTACGGGATCCAGTAAGTTCAGTAGAACTTCGGTTTCAACCCTTTTAACCCTGTCGTAGCTCAGTCGATTAAGACAGTGTTTGGGATGCTCCCAGACGCAGGTTCGAATCCTCGTCACGGCCCTTGTGGATTTGTTTCTTTACCCATTGTTTTGAAATTTGGATACAACGTTGCATTCGAACAGACGCGTGTTTATATATACCTACTATATACATGGATATCAGCGATTTTGAACATATATATATATATATATATATATATATATATATATATATATATATATATATCTATATATATATATATATATATATATATATTATATTGCAATGCTACAGTTTACAGAGAACATACACAAATATATAACAATTAAACAATCAGCGTTCGAAGACCTCGTCTAGCTCCTCGGAGGTTGGGTGCGTACCTAGGATACAGCACGCATTTCCCTTCTTAACTGCGACACTGAGGCGCTGGAATAGGAAACTGGCTGCTCGTGGGTCTCTAGATTTCCCAATGAGTTCTCACCAACCTCATTTAAAAACTTGAGTGCACATTTACCCCAGGCACCCATATATATAATATATATATATATATATATATATATATATATATATATATATATATATATATATATATATATATATATATATATATATATATTAGGGGTACCACCTCTGGTTTAATTGCAGGGACCCACATCCTCGAAGAAAAAAACAAAGAGCATTCAGAGAAGATCTTGTGGATTCTCACTGGATACTTTATTCTTTTCTTCTCCTACCACCCCTATTATTTTTTTGTACGTTTTGTTTTCTTTTATTGCAATGCTACAGTTTACAGAGAACACATACACAAATATATAACAATTAAACATATATATATATATATATAATATATAATATATATATATATATATATATATATATATATATATATATATATATATTTCATTGAATATGACTGCATATTCTGCATTGAATATTTTCTTGTGTAGGGCTTCTATCCCTCTGACTAATGCTTCTGCATTTTCGTTCAATTGGAAGAGGATTTCTCCAAATGTCGTCTTTGTTGAGTTGATAAACAATAAATAATTAACTGAAGAATGTATTACACTTGTTGTAAATTTACACAACGTTCCGAACCTACATGGTTCATTCTCAAGTGAAGGGACAGTGCTGAGCGTAATGGATTTAATCCGTTAGGAGGTCAAGTACTAATACAAATAGGTGATAAGTACATCGTAAAGGAAGAATAGGCATAAATGAAGGATAGAAAACGAGGTTTATTTACCAGTCTTTCTCTCGTCTTTGTTACCCCCCCTTACATGTTATCAACTGTGCCTATGTTCAAGCTAAAATATATTTCATTCTTCCTAAAAACCTATATTCAATACCAGTAACACTGTGATGTGCCTTCTCTTCAAATCTGAACTCAAGAATCACACTAAAACTCATTGTCCTTTCCATGTAAAACTCTCGTTTCGATAAACTAATACTTTGTAGTAATCTGGCTCACACTGCTGCTTCTGCTTCCAATGCTGCTGTGTCTACTCTATTTCCTGTTCGTCTTGTCCTCTCCAATACTTTGGTGAAACTGGCCGTCACTAAATGACAGACTTAGAACACAAACGAAGTTTTAAGTCTGCAGACACAAACAATGCTCTCTTATATCAAGTTTGGGACTCTAAGTCATCCTAATTGATCGTTCTTCTTCTAAAATAATCTTTCATGCATTTACTCTTCACAAAAGCCGTCTTGTGAAATCGGGTCTGATGCCCAACACGAACTTTAGTCTTGGCTGTGTTGCCGTTGATTCTTCGCTCTCACAATACGTACTTAAATAGTCTAAGTTTAACAAACTTGATCTGATTTAAGCTTTGCCCCATCTAGGCTCTCTTTTCATTCTTCTCTTACTAACTAGGTGTTTTCTTGCAGGTTTCTTTTTCTTTATTTATTTTAATATTTCCTATTTTTCTTATTTTGCCTTTTTTCTTCGTTTGTCATTACTTCTAACCTTTCCCCTCACCCTCTTCCCGATCTCACTCCCTTCTTCCTGACCTCTCTCTCTCTCTCTCTCTCTCTCTCTCTCTCTCTCCTCTCTCTCTCCTCTCCTCTCTCCTCCTCTCTCTCCTCTCTCTCTCTCTCTCCGTTTCTTGCTGTTAATCTCGTTCGTATACTCGTCCGTCGTCAGTCAACCCCCCATCCACTCACCCAGGTAGTCTAAACCAGTCTGTTGCTCTCCTCAGCCTCGTGTATACACTGTTGTTACTCTACATCTCACAGTCGTTGGTGTTTTAGATCCAGCTACTCGGAGCAAAATTTCCATGTAGCACGGGCTATAGTGAACCCGTAAGTCTTGTCCTTAACAAAAGGTTTTAAAGTACCACCCACTTTCCTCTCCTGACTAACTCTTCTCTTAATCTGGACTGCACAAATATCGGCTTTAACTGTAACCTCCATATTTAATTCAGGCGAATTCGTCCCTTCACTTCCCCCCGTCTTAAACTTAACTTTTGACAATATTCCATTCTCATAGTTTGCTCTTTCACTCCTCAATGCAAATTTAAATTAATCTGCATAAACTCTCTCTTGTTAAAAATAGGTCTGCTCTGCATACATATATTTTAACATAATCCAATTGGGCATGCAGAGGAGGGTGAGTCAGGAGTGAGGGGTTGAATTAGGAGCAGGGAGGAGCGAGGTTAGGTCACTAGGAGAGGACTAAGGAAGAGGAGTTACATCAAGTTACATCAAGAGGAGAGGATGGATAAAATAAATGGATAGGAGGTGAAGTCTGTTTATTATGAGAGAGATAGAGACAGCTAGGAGGATGGGCTCG
>WNGS01009631.1:6372408-6392687 GCA_020271785.1 Procambarus virginalis
CGGATGGGGACGAGATAGGGACGAATAAATAAAGTGAAAAAGGGGGAGACGAAGCACATACAAAGATTATCAGGTGTAGTGGACGTGACATGTTGAGCAGTGTCATCTATACGTTCCGGTCTTGTTCTTATTCTCAAGGTGGGTAGAGTGAATTGAATTTAATATTTATGGTAGGTTGTTCTATTTTGATGTGAATTGCATCAAGAATTTGTAATATTCTTATATCTTGGGTTTTGTCTATTATACAAATGTATAATTGCTATGAGTAAAGGCTGAGAGAACTGACCTTTCCCATACTAGAAGAAAGAAGAGATAATTCGATTCAAAGTTTTAAATGTAAATATGATAAAAGCGTAAGAATTATTTGATTGAATTAACCTAAAAGCGTTCAGCAGGTAGGGTTAGGAGCCTAGCTCTACCCTGCAAGCACATCTAGGCAAGTAACACACACACGCGCACACACACACACACACACACACACACACACACACAACACACACACACACACACAACTATGCCTTACGACAGGCATAGGGAACTATGCCTTACGACACTAGAAAGAAGAAGGGAGGAGAGGGGACATGATAGGAACGTATAAAATACTCAGAGGGATTGACAGAGTGGACATAGACGAAATGTTCACACGGAATAGTAACAGAACGAGGGGACATGGATGGAAGTTGGAAACTCAGATGAGTCACAAGAGATGTTAGGAAGTTTTTCTTTTAGCGTGAGAGTAGTGGGAAAATGGAATGCACTTAAGGAACAGGTTGTGGAAGCAATACTATTCATAATTTTAAAACCAGGTATGATAGGGAAATGGGACAGGAGTCATTGCTGTAAACACTGATGCTCGAAAGGCGGGATCCAAGAGTCAATGCTCGATCCTGCAGACACATATAGGTGAGCACATATAGGTGAGCACACACACACACACACACACACACACACACCAACACACACACACACACACACCACACACACACACACACACACACACACACACTACAAAATCCTCAGAGGAATCGACCGGGTAAACAAGGATAAACCTATTCAACACTGGTGGTACGGGAACAATGGGACACAGTGGAACTGAGTACCCACATAGCCACAGGGACGTTAGAAGGAATTTTTTCAGTGTCAGAGTAGTTAACGGATGGAATGCATTAGGCAATGTGTGGTGGAGGCTGACTCCATACACAGTTTTAAATGTAGATATGATAGAGCCCAGTAGGCTCAGGAATCTGTACACCAGTTGATTGACAGTTGAGAGGCGGGACCACAGAGCCAAAGCTCAACCCCGCAGCACAAATAAGTGAGTACAAATAGGTGAGTACACACACACACACACACACACACACACACACACACACACACACACACACACACACACACACACACACACACACACACACAGAACACTTTTCACATCTCAGAATATATACATAAATCTAAATACAAATTACAGGATGCCTTATTTCACCCTTTCTATATATAAGCCTATCGCGCCCCATCACGGCCTATCAGTTCTCCTTCACACTCTCCTGTTGCAGGCGCGGGAGGAAAGAACCAGTCTTTCTTATCCAGCAGCCTGAAGAACAAAATATATCTTAGAGCAATTACGCCGTGGACGTCGGGTCAAATGATCCTGGCTCAAGCCTCGTGGCACATGCAGACACATAATAAGAGCCGGTAATGATATACAACACAAGCAATTGACCGTCTCGACACCGTCACACACCAGCCTTCACAGCTCACTCGATCAGATGCGTCAAGAAGCTCTCCAGAGACGCACCCATAAATAACTACAAGTACCGTGAACTATAAACGGAATGATACGGCGTCGTGGGGTTGAGGAGAAGGAAGACTGGAAGGTTGGGGTTGAGGAAGAGAGAGTTGCAGCTTCCAGCCAAGAGGAGCATCACGAGACCACCTTTATCATGGTTTCTAACCCTATACTTAGCACTCCTCCAGTGCCCTGTGCGGCACCGGATGCGGCCCTTGTAGGAGATTCCCAGGAGATATATGCAAGAGGCGGATGATGGAAGCGTTGTGATGTGGAAAGGAGACGAGACAGGTGAAAGGAAAGGGAGGGAAAAAGAGAAGTGAGAATCTTAGGTGAGGTGAGGATATGAAAGAAATCATGGCTGTAATGTTGGAAATTTATACAGGATAAAAGTTTGACAAAAAGTTGAATCTCATTCATACTGTTTTCTAAATGAAAAACATTTTAAATGCTTAAAATGAAATTTTTGTTTATTCTAGGAGTCATGTGCTGGAGGCGACGAGACTAGAAGGTTAAGACTGGGAAGGGATGATAAGACTGAATCTGACTTTTTCACTTTACACTCTCCATTCACCCTCAGCCCCTCCTTCATTCACCCTCAGCCCCCTCTTCATTCACCCTCAGCCCCTCCTCCATTCACCCTCAATCCCTCTTTCATCCACTCTTCACGTCTACCTAGGCGTGGGTGCTCTGGTACTCCTCATTCAAATAGAGATGGCCGCTGCTCGGATTTAGGATCGGTTTGGCTTACCTGGGTTCCCATAGACGACGGCTCACGCGTTGACAGATCACTGAGGTCAAGCACCCTCGCTCCGTGACGGTCAAATAAACACGTTATATGTCACGACTGTATTGGAGGCAATCTCGCTGTCACATGATGATGATGTCGCTGGTCTCCTCCACTGAGGAGATCACCAGATCACATAACATACTGGGCGTCGTAAAGGTAAATGATGTCAGAGCTAGACATCCTCTTCATTATATAATTATATACTTTCTAAAATACAATGTTTCCTGGCAGACCATTATGCTGGTTGTGGGGGAGTATGACCATTAGGGGATGGGGGGGGGTGGGGTGGAGGCTGTGATATGGTGGTCTTTTTATCCATTCCCCCAGCTCTTCCTTTCTTACATCCCTCTCAGGTCATGTATCCTCCCCCTCCCTGCTTTCTACCCAATCCATAACCCATCCTCTATTCACTCTGTCTGCCCTATTCCAGTTCTCCTTTTCACCTCAACTTTCCCCCTCCTCTCTCTCTCTCTCCCCCCCATCTCTGACCCGCATCCTATCCCTTCTCCTTCCCTCTCTAGAGATCGCTTTTCCCTTCATCCCAGGCCCCTTCACCGTAGTGGGAGAACCTAACCTCGGTTTGTGCGTTAATAAGGTACTTGAGTGACGCATGGGAGTGATCTGGTCCATAACTAACGTGGCGCCTGCCTGCGGTCCAGAGATAGGGTGCCAACGGACGGGCCAAAAAGTAGTGCCATGGAAGCACTCAAAAACTGGTGGATACCAAGGCGCAAGTCTTACGGACCACCGCCTCATAACCTATTCTTTTTCCTCTCTAACCCATTCTCAGTACAGCTGATTGTTACAGGTCCTAGAACCTGTGAAGCATGTTTATGACTGACCTCACTCATGTCTGTGGGTGGGGTTATGTTTAAATTCATGTGTATGGAGCTGCAAGGGGTGAGTGCGCGGTGTAATATATATATAATATATAATAATGATATAATATAATATATAATATAATATATATAGTAATTATATATAGACTAGACAAATATATAGTGACTATATATTCATTATATAGACATTACCATTACGAAGAATGGTAATGCAACCTTCACAGACTCACAGACTAATACAATAGGATAAAAACAACTATGTATTTGTGAATTTTATGTAAAGAGTCACAGTCTCCTGAGGCATTGTCAAGGTCTGAGATGTGATTAGGAGCGAGACTTACATCCCCACGACCAATAAGGCCTGCTGCCCTGGGATCCATCCCCTTATCCCTTCTTGACCCTCTTGACCATGTAATCTGTATTCCCGACTGCCTCTGGACCTCTGTGGGGTAATGTCTCCTTTGGAATTATGGTCAGACGTCCTTTCTATCTCCTGATGTTCTGAGAACTGAGCGTTTGTTATTAATAGAGGAGTCAGCTGATGCGTATCCCTCGTCACTTCCCCCATACACAATGGAAAGCGGCGGCTATTTGGGACTACTTATATTCATTCATTATCAGACTTTACATAAACTTAGATCTTGAATAAATGGTGAAAGGAGGGGGGGGGTGTTGGTGAGACGATAGGGCGTGTTGGAAGAATCGATAAGGGGCGTGTTGGAGGAGATAGGGTGTGTTGGAGAATGGATAGGGCGTGTTTGGAGAAGGATAGGGCGTGTTAGTGAGAGCAACGTTGGAGAAGGTGGGTGTTGGAGAATATGATAGGGCGTAGTTGGAGAATGGATAGGGCGTGTTGGAGAATGGATAGGGCGTGTTGGTGGAGATGATAGGGCGATGTGGAGAAGAGATAGGGCGTATTGGAGAATGACGATAGGGCGTAGTTGAGAATGGAAGGGCGGTTCGGGCAGATAAGGCCGTGATGGTGGATAGGTGAGACGTAGAAGGATTGCTGAAGAGATGAGAGGGTTCAAGAAATGATGAGTTGTTTGGGAGACAAGGATGTGCTCTCCTGATTTACTACTGTGTAGCTGATCTTTTTTCAATGGAGGTTTTATAAGACCCAAACAGTGAGATGAACGTGATATAACTTGGTCTTAAACCTAACATACCAACATAGAGCATAGCAAATACTGTATGGTTTTATAATAATTATTATCATTATTTGAAATTCTAATAATGAGAGTAGTCACAAACATCCTAAATAAATTCTCCATTTCAACATCGTCATTACTACTAACTAATAAATTGACAATTAAATATAATAATTATATATAAAACAATAATTTTTACAGCAATAACGATACTAACAAGGCTGTAATCACCTCCATCGTGTCAACATAATTACTGACAAGTGATAAGATCTGGGTTATTACTGATACCTGGAATAAAAATGGCCGTTCGATGGCAGAATGGTAGAAGACAAAGCAAGAATACAAGCAACAAGTAGATCAAGAGTAAATATAAATGTATATAGAACAGAGTAGGAAGTAAACACAAAGCAAACTGGTTTATTGGACAGAGACGATAAACAAGATACCAGATCGATTGAATTCCTAGAAATCATCGTTAGTTTAGACCCGTCTTAACGACGCCAATTGGTGTTAACAGTATCATCATCCATGAACTTCAGGCTAAGCAATCCTACGCCTAATGGAAATTAGGACTAAGCAATCCTAGGCCCTATAGGAATTAGGCTAAGCAATCCTAGCACTAATGAATTAGGCTAAGCAAAATCCTAGCCTAATGAATTAGGCCTAAGCAATCCTAGCCTAATGAACTAGGCTAAGCAATCCTAGCCTAATGAACTAGGCTAAGCAATCCTAGCCTAATGAACTAGGCTAAGCAATCCTAGCCTAATGAACTAGGCTAAGCAATCCTAGCCTAATGAACTAGGCTAAGCAATCCTAGCCTAATGACTTAGGCTAAGCAATCCTAGCCTAATGAATCAGGCTTGGATTTTAGCACGAACACCAACCTAAGCCTACGAACACGTACAGAATTATGATCCAAACTGTTAGGACAAGCAGTAGGTCATGTCAGCCGCTACAAGACGCATACATTTGAACAGACAACGCTACTCATATTATGGTCTATACGCTTCCTCGCTCCACGTGGTGGGCGGTTAACTGCTTCCCAGCATTGCTACAAAAAGCCCTCATATAATGTCCTACTACTGTGTACTATGTATATATATGGTGTGTATATATTCACATGGGAATATATATAGAGGCTCGACACCTCCGATTCCCAAGCAGGTCCTGTCTTGTGGGGGTGTTTGTATACGATATACACCACGACAGAACATCAGAGCAAAGGCACAATTTCTCCAATTAATACAAGGAGCCGGGTCGTATATTTCAGCCATGCTAATGAGGCAATATAGAGGTGGTGGTACGATGCCCCTTTGGGGGCTGAAATCCACGGTGCCCTACTTTTGGTCTCTGGCACGTACGTGTAGTTCCCCCACCCCATAGGTGCAGCGCGTATTCATGGGGGCAGATTCACGAAGTAGTTATCGCACGCACTTACGACCGTGTACATCTACTTTTCTCAGGCTTTGACGGCTTTGTTTACAAACATTAAACACTTTACATGCATGAAAACTTGCCGTTCAACTGTTGTTACTGTTATATACAGCCTCCTGGTGCTGCGGGCTCGTTAACTGTTAATAATTGTAAACCAAAGCCGCCAAAGATTGGGAAAAGATGGACAGGTTCGTAAGTGCTTGCGTAACTGCTTCGTGAATCTGGCCCCCAGGTTCGGTAAGTGCTTGCGGTAACTGCTTCGTGAATCTGGCCCCCAAGGTTTCGTAAGTGCTTGCGTAACACTTGCTTCGTGATCTGGCCCCTGGTGAGGACAGGGTCAAGGTGGAGGGTTTGGGCTAGGAGACGGGGTTGGACTTGAAGGAGAAGTTGAAGGTCGAGAACTGGTTGGGCCGGGAGCAGAGAGTTTATGAGGAGAGAGTTTATCGACGAGAAATCATTAAATTATCTAGACATACTGTACAGTATGGGTAATCATAATATAATGTACAACTATATTGGCTTTGATTACTTAATAAACATTTCAACATTTATTATTATTTACATAATATTAGTCTATAGTCTCTACATCCATATTCACGCCTGACTGACAGTATACATTACTTAGTATTTCCGCCCAAAAAATCAGTGCGGTTAAGGGTCAGGTTTAGTTTATTTCTAAGAAAATACAGTGTATTTATGGTGGGATTTATGGTATTTATGGTGTATTTATTCTCTGGCTTTCTGGCGAGCACTATGTATGTATTTTATGCTCTGGTACATTATGTTAAACTCCAGTGCATAATTGTTATAACTACAGTAGTGCCTGTTTGGGAGGATTCAGTACTTTTCCTGGGAGATCCTGGTAAGATTCTCACATTTGCGACAATGTCCAGCCGCATTTGTGGTCATATCCTGTGCATGTGTAATAAGTTCTAATTCAAATCAGGCAATCTCCTGAGGATTTATAAATAAATAAATATAATATGTTTATAAATAAATAAATAAATAAATAAATAAATAAATAAATAAATAAATAAATAAATAAATTTCGAATAAATAAATTTAAAATTAAATAATTTCTTTGAATCATGGCAACAAAACCAGTGGATGTGTGCAGTATTGAATAACTTGGGTAAATATTTCGTGCAATAATAATATATCAGATAATGGCAAATAAATTTGTGTAGTTAAAATCGGTGGATACTCGGTGGGGGGGGTTGAGTATACTGCATCAGCGAGCGCACTACACCAACAGGGGCAGGTATACTACATCAGCAAGCACTCTACATCAACATAAAGCAATAACATTATCTGGTTGATATTATGTTCTAGATCCATATTTATGATATCAATTTATTTTTATTGGCCATAAAAGCAATTTCAGTCGGCGGCGCGATCCTGTAAATCCGATGTTGTCACTGTCTGTGGCTTGTTTAGCGACTCTAACGCTACTCATCACATTTATTGGCTGCACTTAATAATGCTTTTATCGCTAAACAATTATTAGTTGCTTAGTCAAATGCATTATTGGCTTGTAAGGAAAATTGGGATCTCGCCATCATACTTATTTACAAAATGTAAATAAATCCAAACTGGTATTTCCCCTACGTCTCTCCTAAAACAACAATTGTTGTTTTGTAACAATCCATTGTTATATATTGTGACTTGTTCCAGCAGTTGCAGAACCCTTTTGCCAATCCACTTTTTTATACTTCTAACATTTTTGAAAGCCTCGTTCGTCTTGATCTCCAGCGTTTGCATTTTTGAGACTCGTCAATCTGTCCTAATGTGAAACGTTTCCCGCTACCAGGTATCGACCCCTGTCACCCTTCGTTGTGTGTTCATTGTAGAGTGATCAGGACTGCACAGCGTAGTGCAGTTGGGGGAAGGGGGTGCCTCGCCCAGGCAAGATACAACGCAGAAGATATTGTCGTGCGTGCCTGCGTGTGTGTGTGTGTGTGTGTGTGTGTGTGTGTGTGTGTGTGTGTGTGTGTGTGTGTGTGTGTGTGTGTGGTGTGTGTGTGTGTGTGTTGCTGTGCTCCCTGTTACTGCTCCCTGCACGCTGTTAGCTGTATAGCGTGCATCAGTGCAGTGGTGTGTTCAAGCTTCGGGTCTCTGCTGAGCTTTGACTCCTAATCTCTCGCAATTTTATATCTTAACGTGACTGTATTAATGGTATTGCATTCAACATCATCACTGGCTTTCTCAAAATTCTGGAATTTGCATTTCTCAAAATGAATTGCATTTACAATTTTTCTACCAGCACTGGAGTTAAAATAAATGTGCAGATCATCAGATTCTTCTGTTGTATTAACTACAAAACTTATTTGTGTCTCTTTAAACGATTATAATACTGGACACTCCAATATATAGTGAATATAGTGCACCAGTGACTAATAATGTAGAATACAGAAAGCACTGGACTCGGTACAAACTATCTAGGTAAAACTAGAACTTTATTTATTTATTCTCCGAATAAAATATATATTTTTTGTTTCCTCAGTTAACAATAATATTTAGAGTTATCAGGAAAGAGGATAACGACCATGTTGCCGGACTAACCCAGATATCCTCTCAAATTTCCTCTCGTGTAACTGTCGAAATAATTTAACTGACAACATAACACCTAGTTACACTACAAGTTCTAACTCGATAATAATCATTGAAATAATCTGGGATCGGGAAATGGCTATGTTACCTAAGTGACCCACAGAGTCACGGAAGTAAATTAGTGATAATTCTTTGCATGTAATTTGCGTAATAATTTTACCGACAAAAATGACGTCTAATTACGCCACAACTTATAGTGTGGGACTCTTAGGACCCGGAACAACAGTGTTGTTTGTGGTGTGTTGCCAGCAGCGTGGGAACACTGCACAACACTCATCAAAGTCAACTGTGTAGCGTGAGTGAGTGATTCTACATACCTGAACATCACCTGTTTTACACCTGTGACATTAATAATCCCACGAAATCATACCGCAACACCTGAAACTAACTGGAATACCAATACACAATCAATGATGAGAATTAGTGACATTGAAGAGGCACTTCACATTAGACACACTCATCAAAGCAGTCAGCATGCACTATGGTGCGTCCGGCCATCAACAAGACCAGAAGAGAACTGCCAGCTTATAGGATAACTACCGCCCCAGCCGACCACTCACACTACAGATCCACTTGGCAGATTATATCACCTCTCCACTGATCACACCTACATGGAAAATATATTGATGTTTGCCCACATATATTTCCTTTTCTCTGCCTCTGAGGCGAATCACATCTGAGTACTGCATTACATTGCAAGATGAACTAAACAATCTCCAAAGATGGTTTGAGAAATGGATGCGAGACTTTAACCTTTACAAATGCAATGTTACGAGGATAGGAATTGGAGTAAGAAGACCTCAAATACAGTACTAGATGAAGGGGGAGGCAACTTCCAACTTCTAAAAAAGGGAAAGACTTATGAGTGGACATAATTGGAGCGTTTGTACTGGTTTGTACCAGAGGCACAAACCAGTACAAAAACAACGGATGTATTTCCCATACTGGCAAACGTCCGTTATCCTTCAGGAATTTGGACAAAAAAAATCCTTCCGGACGCTGTATTTAAGACCTGTTATTGAGTGTGTGCTGCTCCGGCCGGGAACCCCTTCCTAAAGAAACAAAAACAAAACTAGAAAAGGTCCTAAACATGCAAGAAGGCTGAAGGTCTAAAGAGACATGAGCTATGAAGAATGGAACTGAATCTCACATCACTTGAAGAAAGAAGGAATACGGAGATGGCGACGAAAATATGGAACCAATGTTCAGATTAAGGAACAGTGGAACGAGAGCACATTAATGGAAACTGCAAACGCAGATAATCAGAGAGATGTCAGAAAAAAAAGAAGTTTGAAAATAAGTTGAATGGATTACATGATGTCGAAGCCAATACAATCACAGAATGTTAATGAGGTAAGAATAAAGATTAACAAAAAAAGTCATGGATTGAACTGCTGATGGTCGAAGGTCGGGTCTTAAAAGCAAATCCTCGACCCTGCAAACACATATAGGTTAGAACCCACACACACACCACACACACACGCACACACACACTCACACACACACACACACACACACACACACACACACACACCACACACACCCCACACACACACACACACCCACACACACACACACCCACAACACACACACCCCAACACACACACACACACACGCTTTATTTTTTCATGAGTTATAAAAAAAATCAACATAAGAAATATGAGAGAGCGCGGGCGAGGGCTCTACATGCCACAAACACATCTACTTATTACTGTCCTCAGCTCATTAATTGCGATACTATCGCAAAAAAAAACAATTATTTCTTCAGCAGCCGACATATTCATTTGCTATAATTATTTCCTACACGAGGAGCATCTGTCAGTGGTATAACAATCAGCGCAGACAGGTCACAACCGAACGCTTCCTGGGGCAGGGCGGAGACGATTGGGCACGTTTCCTTACACTTGATGTCTAGGAACACCGTGGAATAAATAGGTACCCGTGAGTTAGGCAACTGTTGTGTCATGCTAAGATATGCAAGTCGTTAGCCTAGGCGGAGCCTCGGGAGGCCAAACGGGCTCTTCTGTCTCAGACCACTGGAAAGGAAACCACTTGGAGGGGGGGGGGGGGGAGAAGTGTCACTTGGTCGACTACGCCGACACTCTTACGTTACATATCTGTACGGTAACTTCCAGAGCTCCCGAGAGGTCCCCTATAGCTACGTATAGAAGGCATCCATCAGTCTCAGGAGACTACGGGCAATAGCTCTATAGTACGATAATATTTTGTACTTGATAGGTACACGGTACCTATCAAGTACCATGTACTTGTCCATGCTTCCTGGTCTCTCTTTCCCCGTTCTGTTTGGTATTNAGGTACCTATGTACTGAGATCTTTGGGGCTGACAGTCCCCAAGTGGGCATGTGAAGGCATAGACGACGTTGGTTTCTTTCTAGGCGTATGTTTGGTGTCTGGGGAGTTCTTCGTGAGTAGGTTGGCCGTTTACTTGTTTTTGTAGTAATTGTTAAATTGTCTGATTTGTGTGTGTGGGATAACGTTCCTATTAATAATATCTTTCAGGACACTTTCCCTCCGTTTTGTGTGCCGTTGAAAAGAAGTTCCTGTAAAACAGTCTAATAGGAGGAACAAGTGTGTGTAAGTTGACTCTTCAGAGGTTGCATGGCGTTTCACCTTTCTTTTGATGACGTCTTCAACATAACCGTTAGAGAAGCCATTGTTGACTAGGACTACTCAACACAGTACTTCGTTGACCTGCTTCCAACCAGAGCTGTGAGTGAGAACTCGGTTGACGTATACATTGACGGCACTCCTCTTGTACCTGTCTGGGCAGTCACGGTTGGCCTTAAGGCACATTTCTATATACGTTTCCTTAGTGTAGACTGCTGTGTGGAAGCCTCCATTCCTCTCCGTGACTGTTACATCTAGAAAGGGCAGCCTCCTATCACTCTCCATCTCGTAAGTGAAACTCACCCCTAATTTTGCTCGAATGCCTCCTTCATGAATATAAATGTTACATATGACTGCTACCAATATATATATATATCTATATGTATATATATACATGTATATATAATGTGTGTGTGTGTAATCAAAGAAAACGTTAAATGATGCTAAAGAGACTACCTTTAATAAAACGAACAGCGTGATCTTATCTATCCGAAATTAAAGAAAATGCAGAACATGTTACCTCGGCCATGCATACATACAGGAAATGGCAATTACGTGTTCGCGCCTGCCCTAATTTGTAGAAACCGCATTACCGTTTTCTGTATCCGAAAGAAAACGGATTGCTGGGATTTAGGCAGTAGGTTGTTGGGAATGATTAGTTGTACGACGGAGCTCCTCTAATACCAGGTGTGTTAGCTGGTGCCCTGGATAATACCAGGTGTTGTTAGCCGGTGCCCTGGATAATATGTGGTAGTTGGTGCCCTGGATTTCAGAATAACGCCGGACCTGTGTTTCCCACCGGACGGACTTTGGATGTTTTGGTGTTTCCTTTGGTGGTACAGATAAGGTGCACTGTCTCTCATTGTGTGTGTGGTGTGTGTGTGTGTGTGTGGTGTGTGTGGTGTGTGTGTGTGTGTGTGTGTGTGTGTGTGTGGTGTGTGTGTTTTTGTGTGTGTGTGTCTGTCACTGACTGAAAAATCCGTTGCTGATGCTGATTTGGGTACTTTGTTTTTCATTTGTGTCCTCGTATTTGGGGAACAAATTTGCTAAGCAGTATGTTCTTGTCTGTCCTTTATATTCACTTGAGTATTTTATATATGTGTTGAACAAAGCCTACCCCTATATCCTCTCTCTTTTTCAGTGAATGAAGGTAAAATTTATTTTGCTTTAGCACTAGTCTGGTGACATACTTCAGAACTTTCTCCACTTATGTTTTGAGTTTAACGAGATGCGGACTCGACGCCGGTACCTCATATGCCTAATAGACCTGACATAAATGGAATACAACTCCTGGTTCCAATTCTTCGAGACAACTGTTATATAAGGCAACGTTCCTGTGTGTAGCTCATGATATTCGTTCGTTATATCATGACGAACGAATATCATGAATATCATCCTTGTAACAACAATCACCAGGTCTTTTTCATCGTCCGATGTAACATGAGTTTCCTCTCCAATGTGATACCTAGTATCCGGCCTCCTGCTTGAGGAGGTGATTTGAGGGTCATTCTTGTAGACACTTGAGGGTCAGTCTTGTAGACACTTGAGGGTCAGTCTTGTAGACACTTGAGGGGTCACTCTTGTAGACACTTGAGGGTCACTCTTGTAGACACTAGAGGGTCACACACCTGAAGACACTTGAGGGTCATTCCTGTAGACACTTGAGAGTCATTCTTGTAGACACTTGAGGTCACTCTTGTAGACACTTGAGGGTCACATACATGAAGACACTTGAGGGTCACACTTGTAGACACTTGAGGGTCACACACATAAAGACACTTGAGGGTCACACACATGAAGACACTTGAGTGTCACACTTGAAGACACTTGAGGGTCACACTTGAAGACACTTGAGGGTCACACACCTGAGGACACTTGTGGGTCACACACATAAAGGCACTTGAGGGTCACACACATGAAGACACTTGAGGATCACACACATGAAGACACTTGAGGGTCACACACATAAAGACACTTATGGGTCACACCCTGAGGACACTTGAGGGTCACACACCTGAGGACACTTGAGGGTCACACACCTGAGGACACTTGAGGGTCACACACATAAAGACACTTGAGGGTCACACACATAAAGACACTTGTGGGTCACACACATGAAGACACCTGAGGGTCACACACATAAAGACACTTGAGGGTCACACACCTGAGGACACTTGAGGGTCACACACTGAGGACACTTGAGGGTCACACACCTGAGGACACTTGTGGGTCACACACATAAAGACACTTGAGGGTCACACACATAAAGACACTTGTGGGTCACACACATAAAGACACTTGTGGGTCACACACCTGAAGACACCTGAGGGTCACACACATAAAGACACTTGTGGGTCACACACCTGAAGACACCTGAGGGTCCATTCTTCCATTTTGTCCATATCATGTTGTTTCCTGTAGTCATCCATCGTATTTATCCCTCATAATATATTGTGTCATCAGCCAATACTGAGTGGAAGGTTTCAGTGCACTCTGGTGCGTCCTTCACGTAGATTCTGAATTTTATTGTCCACAGCAGTGACTGCAGTGGCCCGTCACCGTTGACATCGGAACGTCACGGTGACATCGGAACGTCACCGGTGACATCGGAACGTCACTGGTGACATCTCGCCACAGGTGCGGCTTCTGTCACTGTGACTTTGTCTTTTGTTGCAGAGACTTGGTTGGTGTGCATACCTGCTGAAGCAGGTGTGTCGCCTTAGTGGCCACTAAGGTCAAGTGTCAGTTACAGTTGAGGGTTAAGGAGGGAGTTATCAGGGTAAAGCACCAAGCCATTACGACTATAAGGCACTTGGAAGAGGTCAGGACAGGGGGTTTAAGATGGGTCGGTGGGAGAGGAATGGTACCCAACTATACTTGGACGGTCGGGATTGAACGCCGACCTGCACGAAGCGAGACCGTCGCTCTGTCGTCAAGTCCAAGTGATCATTTGTTCTCCCGCTCCTCCGGCCATCCACTTGGGCTTAACGGTAGAGCGACGGTCTCGCTTCATGCAGGTCGGCGTTCAATTCCCGACCGTCCAAGTGGTTGGGCACCATTCATTTCCCCCCCCCCGTCCCATCCCAAATCCTTATCCTGACCCTTTCCAAGTGCTATATAGTAGTAATGGCTTGGCGCTTTCCCCTGATAGTTCCCTTCCCTCCCTTGTACTTGAGATAATAATAATAATATAATAATAATAATAATAATAATAATAATAATAATAATAATAATAATAATATAGGATCCTGAGACTAAACGAGACGAACAAGCTTGCTGTTAGGACCAAGCTTAGTTATGAGAAAGGTTGAGCAAAGAGTTAGTTCACTTAGGCAATGGTCGTGTGACCTGGCTCTGTGATGTGTCGGGCCCTGCCATGTATGTTGCTCTATGTATACTCATTCATACATTATCATTAATCTGTTTCCCACTTAAGCCACCATCGAGGCTGAAGGGCAGAATACGTTAATACTGCTGTGTCATTATATTTGTTTACTTATACGTTGTGAACGGGTTGGTCAACTTCAGTCAAAAAAAAATTAAGCGTTTTAGGTAGGAGGATGAGTTGTACAGTTGGCCTCTGGCTGTGTTTGCTCCTATTCTGGTTTTTCCTAAACAGGGTTTTCAGTGCATTATTTTGTTTATCCTGCACCAGTTACTTTCTTTCCTTTACTGACTGATTTTACTCTCAACCTCGATTGCACACATACCTCTTTTTATCAAGCACACAGAACGGTTCAAAGTTCCTAAAATTCACGTGAATGAAATGTTATTTTCTACAATATATATATATATATATATATATATATATATATATATATATATATATATATATATATATATATATATATATATATATATATATATATATATATATTATTATAAAATTAATAATATTTTTGCTCTTGTTTATATTGTAATTGTCATTATTAATTGTGTTGTTGTTAGTACTTTATTGCTCTTAATAAAGACGTACGCAGAGTGTGGTGTGACAAGCCGGGCTGATCGCTGCACTGTTTGCTTCAGCTCGTGAACTGTTCCAGATGAGAAAGCTCCAGTTAATGATTGGCCGGTTATCACCGGACGTCACTAGGCCACTCCCCTTTCGTCACTCACCTACCAATTACCAACAGGCGTCCAATTTAAAGATACCGATCTCGACCAATCACCGAGTCAGGTTTAGTTTCGGATAATTCTTTTATATATACATTTTTTTTCTTGCAAAATTATTAAGTTGTCTAAATTTCAAGCTTGACTAGCATAGAAACTTTAACATACAAAAATTGCCAAGTTATGAGTTCACTTCTGAAACCTGACCTCGTAATCTTAAATGTGGTTCAAAATTGGCTCAAATTGGTATAATGTCCTATAAAACACAAGCAGGACTCAGATATTTTATATTAAACAGAAATAAACGTGTAAAATTTAAGTTTTCTTCAATTAAAAAACGAAATAAGAATATAAATAAGTAAATAAATTAATCTGTATGCAAATCATTCAGGACTCAGGTTCGATCACACCGTCCTACTGCAAAGATCTTTTCCCCAACATGCTCCTACGCATTAGGTTCATGAGACGTCCTGTGACTACCTGTGTGCAATACTGAGGAAAGATAGGAATGAAGTCACGCAAAGTAGCAGACACAACCGAGAGAAAACCTTGATAAGATAGTCCATGGGAAGGCGGTTCCGGAAAGGGTAGATGTAGCCCAACAGAGAGATGGTTGGGCGGAAATGGGAAGGCAAGGTGGAAGAGTTGTAGGGAGTAGGCAATACAGGTGAAGGGGGGGGGGAAATAGGGGTTTGATTATATTGTTATGTTTTAGATGTAAGTTATGCATAGTTGACGAGGGAAGGTTGGGGCAGTGTGTTAGGCACTGGGGGTTGAGAAGACGTCTCCAGAGTGAAAGTGATGTTGTCAGAGTGAAAGTGATGATGAAAGAGAGAGAGAGAGAGGGGGGGATGGTGTCATGTGTGTGATCAGCGTAGCAGAAGAGTTGGACAGTGTTTACTTTTTTTGGAGGGAGGGGGGTGTAGAGACAACGTTTGTGCCATATGGAGGGAGCAGAGCCAGAGGTGTGGAGGCCAGGGTTGTCGTGGTCAGTGGACTGGGAGGAGTTGGTGGAGGAGGAGGAGGAGCAGGGGGAAGGGGGAGAAGAAGAGGAAGGAACGTAAAAAAGATGAGGATTCCAGGCTGAAGGTGGTGGCGGAGAGTAACGCGTAGTATGCAAAGTGTGTGTGTGTGTGAGTGTGTGTGTGTGTGTGTGTGTGTGGGTGTGTGTGTGTGTGTGTGTGTTGTGTGTGTGTGGTGTGTGTGTGAGTGTGTGTGTGTGGGTGTGTGTGTGTGTGTGTGTGTGTATGTGTGTGTGAGTGTGTGTGTGTGTGTGTGGTGTGTGTGTGTGAGTGTGTGTGTGTGGTGTTGTGTGTGGTGTGTGTGTGTGTGTGTGTGTGTGTGTGTGTGTGAGTGGTGTGTGTGTGTGTGTGTGTGTGTGAGGGTGTGTGTGGTGTGTGTGTGTGTGTGTGTGTGTGGTGTAGTGTGTGTGAGTGGTATGTGTGTGTGTGTGTGAGTGTGGTGCGTGTGTGGTGTGTGTGTGTGTGTGTGTGTGTGTGTGGTTGTGTTGTGTGAGGTGTGTGTGTGTGTGTGTGTGTGTGTGGTGTACTCACCAACTTGTACCCACATAGTTATGAGGCGGGTGAGGCTGACTCCATACACAGTGTCAAATGCAGATATGACAGTGTCCAGTAGGTTCTGGAATCTGTACCTGGTTGATTGGCAGTTGAGAGGCGGCACAAAATAACCGAAGCTCAACCCCTCCACAAGCACAACTAGGTGAGTACATAAGCGCCGCCTTTCGAGCATCATTAGTTCAATGTAGTGTTTCTTTCACTCGATTTTCTAGACATATTTACATTTAAAGTTATGTATCGATTGGCCGTCGACAACTTTCGCAAAATATAATAATGACCCCTTTCGAATTAGACTTTCTATGAGAGGGGAAAATTCAGAATATAACTCCGTAATAATAATTGTTGTTTGATTTTTTTTTTTAATTTCTGTTAATTTTCTCGAGATCAATGAATAATGGTGTATATTTCTATAATAAAAAATGTGTTGTAATCAATTTTTTTATTTTATTTTCGTAGGTGAAGTGATGGGGCAGTGTCAAAAATCCTTGCAGGGGTCTGAAGTTGATCCTGGCACGCTGCTCCTTTTTAGTAACTCTGGCGACCCCGACCAACCTATGTTCATCCCGAACCCCAGACCAATATTTCTGTCACTTTGGGTGAAGCTAGCCACAAGCGTCTGGCCTCAGACTTCGGACAGAGACATACTTTCTTACAATATGGATGCATATACTTACCGTATGACTATATACATTCACACATTGCTAATCTGAAGGATCCAGTATATCCATCCGTATATGCAGGTGACCCAGTATGCATGAAACCGGAAAAAAAACACAACAAAAAAACACCCACAAATCAGAAGACTGCACACGCGTGACCAAACACACAAGATCGTTCATGTGTGCAGTCACAAACAAGCAGGAATATATAATTACACCAGAGTGTTATAGCAAGGAGTGGACCTTAACGAAATGTATTACAGCACATACGTCATCCCGCCTCCCTAACTAGGGAGTAATTGTTGTGTTATTAACATTCAATTACTTCTCCATGACGTCGCGTAAAGCGCTCCCCCCCCCTCCTCTCCTGGTCCCCCCCCCCTCCACCAAACACCCGGGAAAGGAGAGAGTGGACGCAAAAAGTTTTCATGTAAAGATGGGGGGATACATTAGGCGTGCTCACCTAATGTATCAATCTAATTCGTGGGCTGTGATTCTGTTCTTTGGGTTCCGCTTTACAAACTGTACACTCGACTGGTGCATTAGTTTCCGTGTCTATTGGAGTCTGCACATACATCTACCTTTGAAGCCACATCCACCACTTAATTTTTTAATGAATTTCATTTGTTAACTATTATGACACTGTTAGAAATGTTTTGTTCTCTCCAGCTCATTTCTGTACTTTGTTTGCAGCTTTCTTCCCTTGTTTTTGCATCACCAAGTCTTAATAATGTTTCCTTGCATTTCCTTTCTTTTTCCCCTCCTTTTTTTTACAGGTTATTATGTATCTCCTGATACTGATTCTCTCTCTCTCTCTCTCTCTCTCTCTCTCTCTCTCTCTCTCTCCTCTCTCTCTCTCTCTCTCTCTCTCTCTCTTCGCTCGCTCTCGCCCTTCTCTCTTGTGAGGTGTAATTTGTTTGTTTTTTCTTGTAATTCGTTCCTCTCCCCTCCGATACATGTCTGTACCTATGACCATTTATTACCGTCGTTGTGTTTTTAACGAGACATGGACTCCACGCTGGCACTGCATATTCCTGAATTGGCCTTACATATGTGCTATACAAGATCCTGAATGAATCCATATTAACTTTTCAGAAGTCAGTTCTTAGTAAATGTAACATATGCATCTGATGATTTCCGTGATGTGATCTCCAGGGAGAAGTTCAATGTGATATATGAATCCGAAAGATCTTTTACATTGCCTGATTTTCTCCCAGTTATTGTGTCCGGGTTCTGACCCAGTAACCTGTTTGGTTACGCATGCCTCTCCTTCTTGGGCCATTCCTTCGGTTTGTTCAGCATTTTAGTCCTCTTAGAGGACCCATTGAGATTTGGCTTTATAGTTCCCCTGGCCAAACTGGCATCATGAAAATGTCTCTGTTGTTCATAATACTTTCATACCATTTCCAGTTTACAAAAGTTCAGCCAGGACGGGAGCCTTGAGAACACTGGGACGATACTTAAAAGTAAGGTCGTCGACACATGCTCGGCGAGAATGAGGCTCTCATTAGTTCAACCAGAACGGGTCTTAGAGATGACTCTTCTTGCACGGTCCTTTACCTTATCCAGAATTTGGATAAATGATAGCGGTAGGTCATCCAAGAGAACTGTGAATACTCAAGATGGCAGATAACTTGTTCTTTAAAATATATATATATATTTTTTTAACTACTGCTGCTGAAAAGATGCGAGACATTAAGACTCTAAAGTTTCTTTGCTTTTTTCTTAGGTTCTATCTGTGGGTCTTCATGGTCACTGAAGAGTCAGATTTGTGCAGGATTGTTTGTGTAGGTTGATTAAGGCAAAAACCTCAGCTATACTCTGGGCAGGTCACAAATTTGAAGATTACAAATTGTTAAGAGTTCATCAAATTCTCTGTATGGAAATGGATTGAGGTCTTACGCAATCATGATGAGCTAACTGTTAAGTTACATTGTGGTGAGTCAAGATAGTCCTTCAGAAGTTCATTGGGGAAAACACCTGGCATTAAACCCGAGCATTGTGCACACTTGAATGGTAGTCAGGAAACTATGCATAAGAACGTATTTCCTGATGAATAACGATGACAACATCAACAGGTTGGTATGTAGAGATATGCTCTCTTTTACTCTCTCTTTTCCTCTTTGTCTATCATTCTGGCTCTCTTCTATTTCTGTGCTCTCTCTCTCTTGTGTGGCTTTCTATCTCTGTCTGTCTGTCTGTCTGTCTGTCTGTCTGTCTGTCTGTCTCTCTGTCTCTGTCTCTCTCTCTCTCTCTCTCTCTCTCTCCCTCTCTCTCTCTCTCTCTCCTCTCTCTCTCTCTCTCTCTCCTCTCTCTCTCTCTCTCTCTCTCTCTCTCGTCACTAGCAATAGCACACCGCTGATAATCACTAGCAAACGCTTTTCATTTTTATCTCCAAATCTTAAATCCAAATATCTACAAGCCCAACACGTCACGAGTCGTGACCACGTTGCACACATTCCGGTCGACGACTTCGGCGGGGTAACCCGTCGTGTTCATCTTAGTCATAAGAAGCTCCCTCCATTGCCACAACCGCAGAGTATCGCTGTTCGTATCTCTATCTGAACCTTGATCTCACCCGCTTCACCTCGTGCGATAACGTCACGCTGAGATATAATGCCATTATATGTTTTTTTCATCACTATATTGAATACAAAAGCTGGCAAGGTCATCATTTTTTGTTATGATGTTTTTT
>WNGS01009631.1:6410462-6435295 GCA_020271785.1 Procambarus virginalis
AACACCAATGCTTTCTCTCATCCTACTCAGGTTCATTCACTTTCTCTTTGAGAATTACAGCAATGGCACTCGAATCCAACGGTGCTCCTTGCAAACAGCAGCACACTGTCGATGGGGTCAATCACCACGGCTCGTGTTGAGACAGATGTGATTGACAAGACGAGATGATTTCGCACTCTGAAAAGATTTTGGGTGTCTCCTACGTACTCTCTGTTAAATTTCACCTGCTGTGGATCATCCAGCAGGGACTCCTATGTACCTGCCAGAGTTCCATCATCCAGATGCTGAGCCCGCTGCTCACCCGCTTGTGACCTTAACATCCTTGCAGAAGGGAAAGGAGTAGGAGGATCCCCTTGCCGGACACCATGAAGTATTTTACCGCAATGTCCCGTCAACAACAGTGTAGAAACCTTGCCGTCTATAGCTGAAAAGAAAAGGGAGGAGACGAAGTAAGCTGGTTCGAACGCCTTTTAATACCACACACACACACACACACACACACACACACACACACCCACACACACACACACCACACACACACACACACACATACACACTTATATATATATATATATATATATATATATATATATATATATATATATATATATATATATAATTTGTCCTAAAACAGCCCCACGGAGGTCGGTACAGATCACGACCTCCCGGGTAAGTGGCACATCTCTTTTACGTACAATGTGTATAGAGTGGCAGCCTGATGCTCCCAGGCAATTACGTGTACCAAAAAAACATGTAATCGTCCTCTATAACAGCACGTTTGGAGGACGGAAGCTGGATGTATGTTAATGTAATAATAATAATAATTGCTTCTTTCACAACTTTCACTTTGTAAAATGTGTGTGTGGTGGGTTGTGTGCAAATGTGAAGGGAAACGTTGGCGTGTTGATGTGATGTGGAGGTCCGGAGTGTGTTGGTGAAGTGAGTTTAAGCAACAGAATGTCGGTTGGGTGGGGATTCGGAGGGATGTAGAGAGGGAGAGCAGCTGTCTCCATTTCAGAGACTGACCCAAAAATGCTTGCGATAACCGAGAAGGTAAAAAGAGAGAGCTTGATTTGATAGAGAGAACAGTAACCAGGTAGATTCTCATCGTTCACGCCACACAAAGATGGTTACAAACATATTTCAAGAGACGGTAGCACCTCTAAACGTTGTTGTTGTTGTTTTAGATTCAGCTTCTGAAACAAAATTTCACAGCATCATGGGTTGTGATGAGCCCGTAGCCTCTAAACTCCGGGACATTATAACTAGGAAATATTTCTAGGTAAGTTATGAAGTAAATAATCGGAAGACTCCTGCACGCTTCTGATAAGATAGCTTAAATTCTAAAGACCAATAAGTTCGTTGCATTAAAGTTTGTCTAGTTACACTCCCAGAGTCCTACGACATGGGATAGGAAAAATGAGTGCGAAGATTGATTTTTTTTCAGGAATAACTTCAATACAAAAGTCCTCAATGAAGCCGTGGTATCTGCAGGAGTGCTGAGCTGGGTGAGGGAGTTCCTCTCGTGCTGAAGGCAGGTCACAGTGAGGGAGTACCTTTCGAGCTAAAAGTGGAGTGTCATAGTAAAGAAAAAAAGAAGCATCAGAATGAGCAGAGGTTGTGACTGGCTTACCACACTCAATTGAGCCCAGACTGTTGCAATTAAATTTAATAACCTGTTGAAAGTAGCATTGATGCAGATCACTGTTTACAGATTTAGTCTCGAGTTACGCGCCAGCATCCGGTGCTCCTTCAAGGAGTAGGTATCAGCATCATGTGTCCAAGGGGGACAAAAAAGGAGAGCTGGTGTGTCAAGTATGAGGTACGAGTGTTCTCACACACGGGCAGAGGCCAAACGCCACAGTGCTTAATGGGACACCTGTTCATTAAGACCCACTGTAATTCCAGTCACTTCTTTAACCCCCGTGACCTCCAACGGAGCCCCAAGAGAGACAGAGAGAGAGGGAGGGAGAGAGAGAGAGGCCAGCTGTCGTAACCTCCCGCTTGTATATCACGGCATGTACTGGTAGGTCAGGGCCGTTCCACCCCTCTCCCCCTCTCCCCATCTCCCCCTCTCCCTCTACACCTTACTAACACCTCCCCTCCCCCCCCCAACACCCCGCGAGCCGGCCCTCCCTCCTCCCCAAACTATGCTGCTGTCACCAGACCCTGAACTCGTGATTGCATTGTTCTGAAATGGGCCGTTTAAATATTTATCTATCAAATGCTTATCTTACTAAATATCATTTTCAGAATTAAAAGATTTTCCAACATTAAATGACACTGAGAATAAGTTGGGTCAACAGTATTTTTGCTAATCACATATTTGTTCGTCTTGTGATGCCAGAGTGTACGTGTTAAAACATTCTTAATTTGTATGAATTATTTCAGGGTTAACTTTAATTTTGATTTTTAACCGATAAGATCAGCACACAAGCTCCTCTTCAATGCTGTTTTTTCAGAGCAGCAAAATAGCAGCGGGGAGCGCAAGAGACTCAACACCATTAAGCTGACGCAGTAGTCAGTCTAAACACTGCCTTCCGCACTAAGAAACAACCGATGATAAGCAGACGATGAGTCACAATAACGTAGCTGAAGATAAGGTCAGCAAACCACACATCAGAAAATTAACAAAAAAAAAAAACAAAAAAAATACGACGTTTCCGTTCGTGCTGGGCAATTATTAAATCTGTGTAATGGCTATCGAGCTCAGATAGCCCTGAATATGGATAAAACCCAACCCCTAGCACCTATTTAATTACCCATAACCCGTATGCCACCTATCCACCCACCATGTCTCACGTGAATAATGCAAATGTCCATTACGATTGCTGTTTCGACTCACTGGAGGGAATTTACGAAAATCCGTTTCGGGAAATTACCAATTACCATCACGCGAAAACTGTGAATTATCGTTGCATACGAGATAGATGTTCCTAAATTGAATTCAAGGATCACTTCCACGTTTTTGTTGGGCATTTCCTTCTCTCGAATGCGCGAACTTCCATCTCCTAAAATTACAGATCTCATCACATGATTTTGCGAGTGTTCAGTCAAGCATATCGACCAGCGAAAGACGCGAGTGCGAAGCAGGGCCGGCTGTGTACAAGTCAGGCTGGAAAACAAATGCAACAGTTCAAGGTTGTGTAAGGTTCGCGCCCCGGCCCTAAAGTATATCGCAGAGTACCGGCGAGGGCGAAAAGGAAGGAAGGAGGATGGGGGTGATGACGATAGGGAAGGGAATGACCCGCAGAATGAATGATTTGATAAAATGCTATGCCCAAGATTACCATCCGAGTGCCGGCAGGGAAGTGGTTCAAATAGCTTCGGCTATCACTTCCTTATGTCCAGTCGTGATGGTCAAGCGGATTAAGGCGTCCTGTAGATGCCAGTTGCGTTGCTCCTGGCAGTATGGGTTCGAGTCACTTCTGGGGTGTGAGTTTTCAGTTGCATATAGTCCTGGGGACCATTCAGGCTTGTTCGCATATATATATATATATATATATATATATATATATATATATATATATATATATGTATATATATATATATATATATATATATATATATATATATATATATATATATATATATATATATATATATATATTATTAATATGACCGAAAAAGTGAGATTATAATTCTAACACGAATTTTCTCAATATTTCTTATGTTTCTTTTCACTGTTGATGGTAATTGAAAAATCAATTCTCCAAAATTCATTTTTATTTATAGTCTGACACGACACTTGAACGCGTTTCGTAATAACTTATTACATTTTCAAAGACTTTTAATTGACACACACAACTATAACCTGCAAACACTAAACAGAGTGCTTACTTATGCTATGATTTAAACAGCTTTCATTTTATTTTATACCCGCATTTTGGGTGAGGTGATATGTTACAACAGTTTTGGATGAGCTGAACAAAACTTTCAGCACAGGATAGAACACGAAACAATGGGTATTGAAGGTAAGAATGGAAGTAACTGCAGAGGGCCTATTGGCCCATATTTCTTGATGCATGTATATTGGAGCGGATATATATATATATGTATATATATATATATATATATATATATATATATATATATATATATATATATATATATATATATATATTATATATATATATATATTATATAATATTCCTTTTGCAGGTTTCGGTAATTCATGTGTTCTTATGATGTTGAGGTATGACGGTTAATGGAGTCCGGATGGTTACACCTCGTTATATCTGGATAGTTTATGGCTTATTCTCAAATGCGAGAGTGGCGGAACCTGGTTTGATTGGTTGTGAGCTGCGGGCTGATTTCCAGGTGTTCTGACAGTTGAATGGGCAATGGTAGTTGATTAACCACTCCTCTGACAGGTGACACGGTTCCCGTCGTACGTAATCTGCAATGTTTGGAAATTTTAGGAAACTTAGGCATCGGCTTCAGTCCTTCAACTTTCAAAATTGCGTGACAATGCTTTGTTTTTGGAAATTAATGACATGTTATAGACACTAGAAAACAATTGATAACCAAATAAATTACGCTGTGTAGATATGATTAATTAATTGTTGGATCTCAGGAACACTTAAATGCCTTAGTATCCCATGGTTACATCAAGAAGAGAATAACAAATCTAAAATTAGTTTCATGACATCATTTACGATTATGTAATAAACCATAAGGTTCGATGCCCGACTGAGTCACAAATTGCGGTCGCGTTTTGTTTTCGCAATTAAGTGTGACCATTTTAATGATGTCATTATGTGCATTTGAGTGACTTACCACCATTTTAATGACGTCATGAACCACTTTTGCCTGACGCTATCAACATCTTTTGAAATTATGTTCTAACGACTGTTAGATTGCATTTTATCATAGTTTTAATGACATTAAAAAACGTAGTTTTAATTATGTTAGTCTGCATAAATGCGGATCTATGTGATGATTCACAAAAACAAAATACTTCAGAGCATGTGATCAGTAGCCTGCATAGGCAAACTTTGAATGCATTATAAGATATCCTCTAGAACACGAGAGTTAAAAATATAGTTACACAGCTCCTGGTACCTCATCCTGGCTGCGCATGACGTTCCTGGGGAATATCATGACTGGACATTCAGTAATGTAGTGTGGGAGATCATGCCCCAGTTCCTGTTCTCAGAGTTTGCACCTGGAGTGGTCAGGACTGGGAGATCCGTCACCTGTACCTGCCACAGGTAACGGTAACCAACCTGTTCCTGGTAACCACTGCGTCGTAGTTTGGTCGACGTTTTATGCTGTCCATATATATATATATATATATATATATATATATATATATATATATATATATATATATATATATATATATATATATATATAGGTATCAGATCTAAACCAATCATAAATATTTATACTAGTGCTTTTAGGCCTTTGAAAGCCTGTGGTTTCTCTCTTATCAGATCTGATTGCTTGGACAATATTGTCTTAACTATGGGGATACCTAGGTTTAAGTCAACTTCATCCTTGTTGCATTCTAATTTGGCTGCTATGTTTGCGTCATGATGAGTTACATTGTGTGAGATGGTATCTATACAAACGATATTCTAACTACCTTCCCCTTTTTTGCTGCAGCGAGAAGGTTATTTATAACTACTCTTATGGAGTTATTTCAATCGACCTCCTTGGAAAAGTTTTAAAGTGTTTGAAGAACAGATTTTGAATCACAGAAAATATTCCTCCTCCTGTGTTTTTCAGTGTGCCGGTAGCTAGTTGTAGTACAGGTAGTTCTGCTTGTGTGAAGGTCAGCCATTTGTTTAACCCGACACTGAGAGTCTGTGTGCAAGTGATATTTCCATAAAACCTACAGTGCATACTACTGCAGTGCATCCCGTTGACAGTTCAACTGTTGCTATGAAGGGTGTAGACGATGTAGATGTACTAAGACCTGAGCCTTTTGACAGAGGAATCAATTGATTTAAGTGTGACGGCAATTTTGGAGAACGCGATTTTCATCTCCTTACTTGGTGCAGGGTGTGTATGATACAAGGATGGCGGGGCACAGGTAAATAGGGACATTGGTAAAGGTAGATTACAGTGAAGAGGTATGTTAAGTTTGATGGGATTGCAGTTTTACTCAAATATTTTTCATACAAGGGATGAGCTGTTGTTTGAGTGAATTGCATGTGCAGTCAAGGGAAAAAAGGCCTTTGAGTAAAAGTCTAGTCTCTCACGACTTTTGCGACTTTGTGTGTACAATTCTCTCTAACTTGTTGAAAGCTTAATGTTTTATTTATTTGTTTATTTTATGTTTATTAACAGATTCCTGTTTAAGGAATTTTTTTTATTAAAATATGAGGTACATCTGCATTAGTGCAGCTACCCTATACTATATGAAGTGGAGTACAGTGTGTCAAAAAAGCTAACTAGGTTATGTTAAAAAATCCCCATCACACAGGATGGTTAGTCATACAGAGGCATGTGATAAGTAGTCTGGACTGGCAGACTCCGGATGCATTTTGAGGATATCATCAACACAAGATTGAATAAGGTAGCAGTGGTAATAAAAGTCCCCATCTCGCAGGATGGTTAGTCATACAAGGCCATATGTTTAGTAGCCTGCACTGGCAAATTTTGGGTACACTGTGAGGATATCTTCAGGAATACGAGGGTGAATAAAGTAATTGCAAAGCTCCAGGTACCTCATGCCAACTGGTCTGAAAGGTCTAATAACTGGGCATTCAGTGATGTAGTGCGGGAGTACATCTGCATTTGCAGAGTGAGTAAATTCTACGGGATTGTTTTGTAAAGTTTTGTAAAAAGTTTTGTAAAAAGTCTAAACTAAGAAATACACGATAATTTAATATTTAAGATACAAAGCATTCAGAGATATTAGGAATAGTTAGTACAATTTCCTTTATATAACACGGCTTCGCCTACACAAGGGTTGTTGCTTTTTTTTAATANGCGCTTTTTCTTTATAGTTCCCTTCCCCACCAGGATAAATATATAATAACCACCATTGCGGCCAGACAAAATTGTTGTGGGTTATGAGATTATCAAAGACTATTACTTAACAAAGTACAAGACGACTTAGTGGTGGGGAAGTGTATAACGGAATCATGACTAGAATTTGTTCTTTCCTTTTGCCGGTTTTCCTGAAAAGAAAAAAAAAATATTGAGCACATTAAGAATGTTTGCCTTCATTAGATCACGGATTTTCCATTCATAAGAACAAGAGGAAACTGCACAAGACTTCGAGCCCATACGAGGTGGCTAGGTGTTGAAGAGAGTGGAAGAGGGGAGGGCGTGGTAAGGCATGGGGAGGGAGGTAGGCATTCTACTGCAATGTAACGTTATGGGAAGAAATTCGAGGGAATGTGGGAGAAGGAATGTCACAAGGTTCAGACGGGACGGAAACTCTTTGATATGAATATAAGAGGAGAAGAGTAAGCGCGAGTGGAATGGGATTAAGAGAGAGAGGGAATAGACGACGCGGCGATTGTGTAGGGAAAGTGGACAGAGAGGAGTGTAAGGAACGGATGTCAGATATGGCAGCGGGGCGATGGATGGGAAACACAACAGATGAATAAGAAGATAGAGCGGAATGAGCCTGTATTAATTCTGATATTCTCCACGCCGATTAGTTTAATTTGAACACTAAGCTTCATTCTCAAAGAGTAAGTAATCAAATCGGAGGGGATGATGCTCTGTGACCAAATAAGGTCAAAAGGCTCATCTCGAAGTGAGTTGAAAAAATAATCTGTTTACTGTTCTTAGGTCAGATAATGTGCTACACTTGTGTACTGGTTGTGTCATGGATCATTAAGGTATGCGATACACCTCCCCCCCCACTCTCCACTCTCCCTCCACTCACACGTACACCTCTCACTCGACGAGGGAGTGCGTACAGTGAGGGAGTGCGTACAGTGAGGTAGTGCGTACAGTGAGGGAGGGTGTGCCAGGGAGTACGAGAGGTGCGTGACAATACGGTGATGGTGGTGGAGGGTGAATGTCGTGTAAGGTAAGCTCCCCAGCAGGCGGGGATGACGGGATGTTACCTTCGTGCGGGTAAACGCACGCGCGTCAGGAGTATTAATTAACTCCACACCGCATGTCGTTACTGCCGGAAGGTGACGTTACCACATTCTTTGATGGGGTAGTTAAGGGGTGTAACGAGGTGTCGTTAGGAGCTATTGCAATGTACTGGGTATAAGGGTCGACCCTGTTTTGTAATAAAGGAAACTGGAAAGTCTTATTTGGACGGCCTATTGGGCTCACACGAGGCAGCAACAATTGTAGTTTTTTTTATAGGGTCTCGTAGCACAGTAGTCTACGTTTTAGGCCTACAATCGACGAACCCGGGTTCAAATCCTAGCGCAGGACAGAAATAGTTAGGCACATATCATTACGCCTAATGCTCCTGGTTACATGGACGTAAAAGAGATACCCAGGAGCTAGGCAACTGTTGTGGGAGGCATCCTGGGGAAAGTCGTTAGCTGACTTAGCGGGACCTCGATAAGCCCAAGTACAGGTTTCCTGTCTCTGGCAAAGGCTATTATATCCACTAAAGATATTCCAATGGCAACTAGAGACACTCCAATGGAACTAGAGGAGGTGCAAATGGTAGTGCAATAGAGAGGGAATGCTTCTATATATTATTATACATCTTTCTGACGCCGAAACAACAAATCAATTAACTCTGAATTAGTTTAATAAATAAATTCATTTATCGGATTCATTTCTGGCCAGGAGTACTGGTGCCTGTAGCAGCCATGCAACACACTCACGTTCAGCCCCTGGAACACAAACCGAAACTGTCTCTATTTTCCGCTTGTTACAACTTGTAATATAGTTGTTACATCTTGGCTTAACGTGTTTATGACGTATTTGAACGTTGTTACAACTTGCTATATTGGTTGTTATAACAGGTTAGGAGGTGTTAAAACTTGTTCGAACGTTGTACCAACGTCGTAGTTTCGGCATGTGTTTGGCGCTAGTACACTCGCAGCAACACCACCGTCAGTGAGTTAGTGTTAGTACTACAACATTCGCGACGGATGGCCCGTAGATACGCTTGACATATGAGCTTGAATCTCTAACAGGAGGACTCGCACTGAAGTGAACAGTGTTTTATATCTCAACATGACCGGAAGGCTGCATGGCCCAACAGGACCGGGCGGCTTCATGGTCCAACAGGACCGGGCCGCTTCATGGACCAACAGGACCGGGCGGCTTCATGACCCAACAGGACCGGGCCGCTTCATGGACCAACAGGACCGGGCCGCTTCATGGACCAACAGGACCGGGCCGCTTCATGGACCAACAGGACCGGGTGGCTTCATGGTCCAACAGGACCGGGCCGCTTCATGGACCAACAGGACCGGGCCGCTTCATGGACCAACAGGACCGGGCGGCTTCATGACCCAACAGGACCGGGCCGCTTCATGGACCAACAGGACCGGGCCGCTTCATGGACCAACAGGACCGGGCGGCTTCATGACCCAACAGGACCGGGCCGCTTCATGGACCAACAGGACCGGGCCGCTTCATGGACCAACAGGACCGGGAGACTTCATGGACCAACAGGACCGGGCCGCTTCATGACCCAACAGGACCGGGCCGCTTCATGGACCAACAGGACCGGGCTGCTTCATGGCCCAACAGGACCGGGAGGCTTCATGGACCAACAGGACCGGGCGGCTTCATGGTCCAACAGGACCGGGCCGCTTCATGGACCAACAGGACCGGGCGGCTTATGGACCAACAGGACCCGAAAGGAAAATGACTGAATATAACAGGAACGCTCTATGGCAGAACAAGGCATGACAGGACCCGAGGACTCTTACCCAAGTGAAGGGGCCCTTTAGTCTGTCGCTTATTCTTTGGAAGTACAGGAAGTGGAGGGCGTGGTGTGGATGACGTGACTAAATTGCGTGATGTGGATGATGTATCCGAAGGGAGGGGTAAAGTGCCAAGCCATTACGACTATATATCACTTGGAAGGGATCGAGATAAGGATTTAGGATGGGACTGGGGGGGGGGAAGGAATGGTGCCGAAACACTTGGAAAATTGGGGATTGAACACCGACCTGCATGAAACGAGACCGTCGCTCTACCGTCCAGCCCCCAGGGGGATGGAAGTGGAATGGAGGACGTAACATAGTGAAGGTACTTGTACCAGAGGAGGCGTGCCAAGAAACGGTTTCCATCAGAGTAAACAGATTCCCGTTACAAATTGCATATGGTTTCCAGCTGGAAGTCATTGCTACCGTGTTCTCTAACGGATACTTAACGGGTGTAAGGAAGTATCCTGAGTAACTGTTTGAAAGGTTCTTTGCGTTTAATATTAGCGTCTTTAACGAATGGTATACAAGTGTAGACGCGATGAGAATTCCTGAGTTAGGGATTATCGATAAGAATCGAGAAGGATTCTAAGTTAAGGATTCTTAAGAAAAGTTATATTTAAAAAGATAGATGTTGAACATATTACGCTTATCAGGGAATAATCTTAAGGGCAATTCCCAGATGTAGCTGTATAAGAAGAATTACCAGGAGGTAATCCCAGGGGAAGTAATACCAGGAGGTAATCCCAGGGGAAGTAATACCAGGAGGTAATCCCAGAGGGAAGGAATTTAGGGTTTTTTTTTCTCAGGACGTGGGAGTAGAACGAGGTAATACGAGAGGTGGAAAAACAAAAATGAAGGAAGAGAAAATATAAGAAAAGCTTCCCAGTATTGTTTCTGAGGAGTTTAACAATGTAGGGAAAGGTGCGTTCGGGCTGACGGCATCCGGAAGAGCGGGCGTGGTGTGGGCGTGCGGGTGGGCATATGGAAGAGCATAAGAGGACTGGCGAGCGGGTGTGCGTAAGCGCGTTATTGAGATGCGTTCTTGGACGTGCGAGAGGGCACGCGTAAGGGAGTATAAAAGACTCAACGCGTGGGCGTAAGGGTGTGTTGGAGGGACAAATGACGCAGCTGTCAGTTCCTTCATGATTTCGAGTATTCCACAGAACTCGAAGACATGTCGGTGAGGCCTCGAGGAGTTTTCCTCTCTTAGCAAGCCACTATTCAGCTCGATCATTTCCAAGGCACAAGGCTTCACTAAGATGTCTCTGATCGTCCGTGGCTGCTTTCACCTGGAAATACGTTCAGCAACCTTGTGGGATGCTTCAAGACAAGGCTTTTAAGTTGGCACCAAAGCCATGCTTGAGAGCAGTGACAGCCATATCAAATCGAGCCTTCTTAACACACACACACACAAAAAGATTTTCACTCTCTGATGCATTTTCAAGATAGACAGATGAAAGGGGTTCCATCACGTTTGCTGACTACATGCTTTCACTGACAAGAACACAGCCATACTGCAGCTCTGCGGATTCTGTGTTCCTTCACGCCCATTCTACTTCGACTGCTTTCACATTTTCCATCTTAAAATAGACCGACTAAGAAAAACAGATTGAACAGTCACATGTATAATGTGTCAGAGAAATGTTCAGCAGAATGTGTGGGATTAAATCGTCAGTGAAAGATTTGAGAATAGGTTCGTTAATTACCGACGTAATCAGTTTGTTTATTAATTTGCTGTTCCTCAGGCTCTCCTTAAAGTTCTTTTCACTCTTTTTTCATGAATGTGTTATCTTGACTACATATTGTGTTGCTTTGTGTTGCCCTATGTTGCTTTGTGTTGCCCTATGTTGCTTTGTGTTGCCCTATGTTGCCTTGTGTTGCCCTATGTTGCCTTGTGTTGCCCTATGTTGCCTTGTGTTGCCCTATGTTGCTTTGTGTTGCCCTATGTTGCTTTGTGTTGCCCTATGTTGCCTTGTGTTGCCCTATGTTGCCTTGTGTTGCCCTATGTTGCTTTGTGTTGCCCTATGTTGCCTTGTGTTGCACTTTGCTTTCATTTGCTGCTCGGGATGACACTTTTGCATTCTGTGTAATCGAGGTAGAGCTCCGGGTGACTATACGCAATCTTGTATAATCCAGCATGTTCCTGTGTAATCCTGGTCATTGTTAGCTTTGCTTGTGAGATATTGGACGATCTTGCTGCTTGGCTGAATCCGCAAATTGTGTGTGCTTCTTGGCTCCTAAGCAAAACGCAGTAATAATAATAATAATAATAATAATAATAATAGCAATAATAATAATAATAATAATAATAATAAATTAGGAGATGAGTATTGCACGTAACTGCGAGTTAAGATAGACGATTGTTATCCTCGTGAAAATGAAGACTTCAGAAGTGTGAATCAAATTTGCCTCATGAGCTGTTTTTCTTTTAGAAGAACTAACTCGAAAGTATTCCATTAGGGAACACTTTACATGTTTAGATATTTGTTATAAGAAGCATATATTGATAAAACGCAAGACGCATTTATTTAAAATCAATAAATCATTTAGAACTCGGATTGAATTTTCTTGCGAGTTAATTAATAAACCACAAACCAGCGTAAAATAGCGAGTATTCACGTTGCTAGCGCGAGATAAAGGGTCAAATCATGATGCAGTGAAGCATCGTGATCTGACCCTGGGGTAGGTTATCTCGATCTTGAGGTTATCTTGAGATGATTTCTTGGCTTAGCGTCCCCGCGGCCCGGTCCTCGACCAGGCCTCCTTTTTTTGTTACCCCCATCCCCCCAGGAAGCAGCTGTCTAACTCCCAGGTACCTATTTACTGCTAGGTAACAGGGGGCATCAGGGTGAAAGAAACATTATGCCCATTTGTCTCCGCCTCCACCGGAGATCGAACCCGGAACCTCAGGACTACGAATTCAGTCTATGTGGAGTCTATGAGGGGGTAAGCCTCATAGACTGCACAGGTAGTCAGTGGGCCAAGTCTTGATGCTGAAAGAGGAAACCTAGTTAAAAGAAACAAGTAAACACCATACGTTCCACACATTGTAGGAGAACAATGACATAATTATTAACAAACCTCATAGATTCCTCGGAATTAATGAATATGCTGAAAACAAACTACAGATTGACGCTGACAAAATAACTGACATGCGCTATGATTGCTACAGACCGGTGCAAGACGCATGCTAATTGCCGGAAGCCTGCTTCAGACTGGCTATATAGTCTTTCATTGCGCCTGACTGCCTCAGTGTGGTCGCTTCCTGCCAGTCAGATGCCAGCGTGAGCTTGTCACGTCTGACACTTCACCTCCATGTCTACCACACGTGACGGTTTACTGGGCAAAACCGCTAATAGAAATGGGCTTTAATGGACAATTAACCCAAAGGAAACTGTGTTTAACCGGTCATTTCAATCAACATCAATTTAGACAGCGACTCCAAACAATGCGTCAGCCAACTCACTGTTTGAAATTCCCTGCAGCAAAGATCCTGCTTTTTTATTTTTTTTTATACACAGCGTTGACTACTACGTTTGTCTCCTTAATTCCCCTTTGCGAAATGCTCTGAGGGTTATAATCTTGCTCCTTGTTGACATGTCAGAGTGCGGAGATTTAGAAGTAATGGCAGATACTTAAGACGTTCTTGGGTGACTCGTTCATCATACAGGGTTTATATATAGAAGAATTCAAGTGTGTATTGTGTATAGTTCTGTAATATAGCAAGGGTGTATACTTTATTGTGTACAGTGCAGTAGTAAATTGTAAGCGTGTATAGTATACAGTTCAGTAGTATATTGCAAGACTGCATAATGTATTGCTTAGTAGTATATAGCAAGGGTGTATAGTGTATACACTATACAGAGTGTATACACTATATACCCTTCAATCAATATTTATTCAGTCAGTATCCATTGCCTCGTGTTTTATTTTCTGTTGATATATTTAACAGCTTACAAATATCCATCATGCTATACACATCCGTTCCGTTTGTGTATTTCAGTCATGTCACGCTCTGTTCTTCGTCTTTCTGAAGATTGTGTATTAAGCTTTCATATAACCTCTCTTCGAAAGAGATGTTTATAATTCCTGTAATTAATTTGGTTATCCATTTCGTGAACATTGAAGTTAGTTTATACCCATTTTATAGTACAGTGACCAAAGCTGAACTGAAACTACGGGCTCACCATAGCCCGTGCTACTTGGAACTTTTTGATCCAGGTAGCGAATCTTCAACAACAACATGCAAATAAATTCTAAGGATATAATACAAACAGAAATCACAACAGCGTGATGCATCAAATGAACAAATCCACGAGAGGCTGCAGGATCCGTGTGAGGTCAGTGGAACTCCCGGTTACAATTCTTTTTACCATGTCGTGGCCTAGTCGACTAAGGCCGCGTCTGTTCAATCCCCCGACCGTCCACAAGTGGTTGGGCACCATCCCTCCCCCACCCCGTCCCATCCCAAATCCTTATCCTGACCCTTCCAAGTGCTATTTAGTCGTATTATCTTGGCGCTTTTCCTTCACATTTCCCTCCCCTGGGATCATCCCGGGCGTAAGTTCGAACCCCATCACGACCCTTGTGGATTTGTTCATTAATGATATAACATTGGATATCCTATTGCTAACGTTTCTAAATATTAATCCAAGTTTCAACTGGAGACAGAGAGGACTCGACACTTGTTTGAAATTGAAATTATTGTTTGGGATTAGGAAATTCCCGCGGTCTCCGTGGCGATGTGGTAACACACTCGCCCCGCGCTTCGCGAACGATTTGGCCTGGGTTCATATCCTGGCCGGGGAGGATTGACACCAATCCTTAACTGTACGCCTCTGTTCACCCAGCAGTAAATGGGTACCAGGTTGTTAAACGATTTGGCGAGTCGTATTCCAAGGAAAAAATTGGATTAAGGACCTGCCCAAAACGCTTCGCGTAGTAGTGACTTTACAGGAATTTAAGACCTCATGTATATGTGAATAAGTAAATAAAAACTAGGCAGTTGGTCAGCAGGGGGGGGGGGGGCGTTTATCTTGCCTTTTGAGCACTCAATCACATGTGATTCTTTTGCAAGGCAAACCACCTTTTGTGCATTTTTTCGTCTTTACTACATAGATAGGGTTAAAGAGCTGCTTCAGTAGATAGTGATTTATTGAGCCTTCGAGTACACAAGGTGATGGGAGCGCCTCTGTGGTTGAGTGCTCAAAATCCCACTGTACAATATGTAGAACAGATCTCTTACCCTGTCTTAAACAGACAGACAAGAGTGTATGTCTACTTGTTAGCATTGTATAAACACTACAGTCACCTGAATAAACTTGAATCTGAGTCTATTCTCAGATTCATTGAGAATCTGAATGATTTCAATAACTCATTACATTATATGTTGTCTAACAGGTTTCGAGCCTTGTGCAGGGAGGACAGAAGAAAATGTATATACGCTGGTTACCTTTGAAATCAATGGTCACGTCTGCGGTAGAAAATCAATCCAAAAACAAAACACCTTTCTTTTTCTGCTTTGCTAACGACGGTCTCGCTTCATGCAGGTCGGCGTTCAATCCCCGACCGTCCAAGTGGTTGGGCCCCATTCCTTTCCCCCCCCCCGGTCCCATCCCAAATCCTTATCCCTTCCAAGTCCAATTTATTCGTAACGCCTTGGCGCTTTCTCCTGATAGTTCCCTTCCCTTTTCGTCTTGCTATTAAGGAGATCCCAAACAGGTTTACAAGCGAGCTCATCATCCAGTTTCTGGATGATGTCACTGGCAAGTGCACAAAACTTCCTGCTAGAGGATTTAAATCTTGAGAAATCTATGGAAGACTTAAGTCTCGACCTCATCCTTATAAGTGTAAAATCATTGCATTTAACCAGTCAGTCACAGATGCAGTAATTTCCGCCTTACCAGAAGCCTCAATTATCACTCCATCCGACAGCATTCTGCCAGAGGCATCTTTGAGCTCGAATGCAATTGCTTTAATTACCCCTCGAGGAGGATGGATGGGAGAATAGTGTTTTGGATACCAACGATGCTTTGTGGCTCTTCACGAGGTGTTTGGTATTACCCAGGCTTACCTACTTTCTAACTCGTGCACCCTCTTGCGACTGCCAAAAGGTAACACTGACAAACTGATTGTAATGTTAAAGAGAGGTCTGGGAATCAATTAGGGATTTATGGGAAAGGTCTTGAAACTATCAGACCAGGTCAGAACCCGCAACAATTAATGGATATAATCGAGAGAAGTTCATATTCGTGAAGAATATGGCAGCACACGAATGGAACAAATTTGCTAGATCGCTTTGTGCTTGTCTAACCACTTGAGCTAGATGGTAAAGCGGCGGTCTCGCTTTATGCAGGTCAGCTTTCAATCCCCGACCGTCCAAGTGGTTGGAAACTATACCTTTCCCCCGTCCCATCCCAAATCCTTATCCTGACCCCTTCCAAGTGCTATATTATCGTAATGGCTTGGCGCTTTCCCATGATAATTCTCTCCGTCGCTTTTGTGCTGGACACTTGGCTGTATCCAAAATTCAGTTAATGATGTTCCTTCGTGTCATCAGTCTTCCCTCTGACTTACGACAGAGGAGACCATTGTTGCCGTGTTTGTCTGCCGACGCCTTGACGCAGATACACCTCTGTTTTGTGGTCTGCACGACGAAGGCCATATGGCCTTCAGATGGTCCGAACTGGTTCCCAAGGAGGAGTTAGAGACAGGCAACAAGAAGTCCCCAGTATGAGGAGCTTGCATAGCGTGAAGGCGTGCTTTTTTTCTAAGAAGCTGCCTACAGCATTGTTCTCTACGGGCTATGCCAGCAGGTCTCTTTGTAATCATTTTGAGAACTTAAATGGTGAAAAAGAGCCTGCAAAAATATCCCAATGTCTGGCTCCTTGAGTGAACTTGGGATCATTCACCCAAATTATGTCTCTTAAGTTCTCTGGTCGGACCTCTTACTAGTTCACTAGCAGCCGATCCTCGAGGACAGAAATGGTATCAATGTTATCTGTTGTTCCTATGCGGAAACTTACCCCACCGAGTCTAACTGGGAGCGTTGCTTGGTTCCTTTGATCATCTTCAGAGTTTTGGCTATTTCATTTATATTACGTTCGGGAGTCTGTCATTCTCTCTTACTTTTGGACTGTCGAAAGAGGGTGAGCACCGTAGGAGATGGATAAACCTGGACCAGGTTTAGAACCTTGTAACGTCTCGGAACCTTGTAAGGCGGTACAAAGCATTTTGAGCATCAAAACACCAATGCTTTCTCTCATCCTACTCAGGTTCATTCACTTTCTCTTTGAGAATTACAGCAATGGCACTCGAATCCAACGGTGCTCCTTGCAACAGCAGCACACTGTCGATGGGGTCAATCACCACGGCTCGTGTTGAGACAGATGTGATTGACAAGACGAGATGATTTCGCACTCTGAAAAGATTTTGGGTGTCTCCTACGTACTCTCTGTTAAATTTCACCTGCTGTGGATCATCCAGCAGGGACGCCTATGTACCTGCCAGAGTTCCATCATCCAGATGCTGAGCCCGCTGCTCACCCGCTTGTGACCTTAACATCCTTGCAGAAAGGGAAAGGAGTAGGAGGATCCCCCTTGCCGGACACCATGAAGTATTTTACCGCAATGTCCCGTCAACAACAGTGTAGAAACCTTGCCGTCTATAGCTGAAAAGAAAAGGGAGGAGACGAAGTAAGCTGGTTCGAACGCCTTTTAATACCACACACACACACACACACACACACACACACACACACACACACACACACACACACACACACACACACACACACACACATACACACTTTATATATATATATATATATATATATATATATATATATATATATATATATATATATAATTTGTCCTAAAACAGCCCCACGGAGGTCGGTACAGATCACGACCTCCCGGGTAGTGGCACATCTCTTTTTACGTACAATGTGTATAGAGTGGCAGCCTGATGCTCCCAGGCAATTACGTGTACCAAAAAAACATGTAATCGTCCTCTATAACAGCACGTTTGGAGGACGGAAGCTGGATGTATGTTAATGTAATAATAATAATTGCTTCTTTCACAACTTTCACTTTGTGAAATGTGTGTGTGGTGGGTTGTGTGCAAATGTGGAGGGAAACGTTGGCGTGTTGATGTGATGTGGAGGTCCGGAGTGTGTTGGTGAAGTGAGTTTAAGCAACAGAGTGTAGGTTGGGTGGGGATTCGGAGGGATGTAGAGAGGAGAGCAGCTGTCTCCATTTCAGAGACTGACCCAAAAATGCTTGCGATAACCGAGAAGGTAAAAGAGAGAGCTTGATTTGATAGAGAGAACAGTAACCAGGTAGATTCTCATCGTTCACGCCACACAAAGATGGTGACAAACATATTTCAAGAGACGGTAGCACCTCTAAACGTTGTTGTTGTTGTTTTAGATTCAGCTTCTGAAACAAAATTTCACAGCATCATGGTTTGTGATGAGCCCGTAGCCTCTAAACTCCGGGACATTATAACTAGGAAATATTTCTAGGTAAGTTATGAAGTAAATAATCGGAAGACTCCTGCACGCTTCTGATAAGATACTTAAATTCTAAAGACCAATAAGTTCGTTGCATTAAAGTTTGTCTAGTTACACTCCCAGAGTCCTACGACATGGGATAGGAAAAATGAGTGCGAAGATTGATTTTTTTTCAGGAATAACTTCAATACAAAAGTCCTCAATGAAGCCGTGGTATCTGCAGGAGTGCTGAGCTGGGTGAGGGAGTTCCTCTCGTGCTGATGGCAGAAGGTCACAGTGAGGGAGTACCTTTCGAGCTAAAAGTGGAGTGTCATACTAAAGAAAAAAAGAAGCATCAGAAAGGCAAGAGATTGTGACTGGCTTACCACACTCAATTGAGCCCAGACTGTTGCAATTAAATTTTAATAACCTGTTGAAAGTAGCATTGATGCAGATCACTGTTTACAGATTTAGTCTCGAGTTACGCGCCAGCATCCGGTGCTCCTTCAAGGAGTAGGTATCAGCATCATGTGTCCAAGGGGGACAAAAAAGGAGAGCTGGTGTGTCAAGTATGAGGTACGAGTGTTCTCACACACGGGCAGAGGCCAAACGCCACAGTGCTTAATGGGACACCTGTTCATTAAGGCCCACTGTAATTCCAGTCACTTCTTTAACCCCCGTGACCTCCAACGGAGCCCCAAGAGAGACAGAGAGAGAGGGAGGGAGAGAGAGAGAGAGGCCAGCTGTCGTAACCTCCCGCTTGTATATCACGGCATGTACTGGTAGGTCAGGGCCGTTCCACCCCTCTCCCCCTCTCCCCATCTCCCCCTCTCCCTCTACACCTTACTAACACCTCCCCTCCCCCCCCCAACACCCCGCGAGCCGGCCCTCCCTCCCCCCAACTATGCTGCTGTCACCAGACCCTGAACTCGTGATTGCATTGTTCTGAAATGGGCCGTTTAAATATTTATCTATCAAATGCTTATCTTACTAAATATCATTTTCAGAATTAAAAGATTTTCCAACATTAAATGACACTGAGAATAAGTTGGGTCAACAGTATTTTTGCTAATCACATATTTGTTCGTCTTGTGATGCCAGAATGTACGTGTTAAAACACATTCTGAATTTGTATGAATTATTTCAGGGTTAACTTTAATTTTGATTTTTAACCGATAAGATCAGCACACAAGCTCCTCTTCAATGCTGTTTTTTCAGAGCAGCAAAATAGCAGCGGGGAGCGCAAGAGACTCAACACCATTAAGCTGACGCAGTAGTCAGTCTAAACACTGCCTTCCGCACTAAGAAACAACCGATGATAAGCAGACGATGAGTCACAATAACGTAGCTGAAGATAAGGTCAGCAAACCACACATCAGAAAATTAAAAAAAAAAAAAAAAAAAAATACGACGTTTCCGTTCGTGCTGAGCAATTATTAAGTCTGTGTAATGGTTATCGAGCTCAGATAGCCCTGAATATGGATAAAACCCAACCCTGGCACCTATTTAATTACCCATAACCCGTATGCCACCTATCCGCCCACCATGTCTCGCGTGAATAATGCAAATGTCCATTACGATTGCTGTTTCGACTTTCTGGAAGGAATTTACGAAAATCCGTTTCGGGAAATTACCAATTACCATCACGCGAAAACTGTGAATTATCGTTGCATACGAGATAGATGTTCCTAAATTGAATTCAAGGATCACTTCCACGTTTTTGTTGGGCATTTCCTTCTCTCGAATGCGCGAACTTCCATCTCTTAAAATTACAGATCTCATCACATGATTTTGCGAGTGTTCAGTCAAGCATATCGACCAGCGAAAGACGCGAGTGCGAAGCAGGGCCGGCTGTGTACAAGTCAGGCTGGAAAACAAATGCAACAGTTCAAGGTTGTGTAAGGTTCGCGCCCGGCCCTAAAGTATATCGCAGAGTACCGGCAAGGGCGGAAAGGAAAGAAGGAGGATGGGGGTGATGACGATAGGGGAGGGAATGAGCCGCAGAATGAATGAGTGATTTGATAAAATGCTATGCCCAAGATTACCATCCGAGTGCCGGCAGGGAAGTGGTTCAAATAGCTTCGGCTATCACTTCCTTATGTCCAGTCGTGATGGTCAAGCGGATTAAGGCGTCCTGTAGATGCCAGTTGCGTTGCTCCTGGCAGTATGGGTTCGAGTCACTTCTGGGGTGTGAGTTTTCAGTTGCATATAGTCCTGGGGACCATTCAGGCTTGTTCGCATATATATATATATATATATATATATATATATATATATATATATATATATATATATATATATATGTATATATATATATATATATATATATATATATATATATATATATATATATATATATATATATATATATTATATATATATATTATTAATATTCCTTTTGCAGGTTTCGGTAATTCATGTGTTCTTATGATGTTCAGGTATGACGGTTAATGGAGTCCGGATGGTTACACCTCGTTATATCTGGATAGTTTATGGCTTATTCTCAAATGCGAGAATAGCGGAACCTGGTTTGATTGGTTGTGAGCTGCGGGCTGATTTCCAGGTGTTCTGACAGTTGAATGGGCAATGGTAGTTGATTAACCACTCCTCTGACAGGTGACACGGTTCCCGTCGTACGTAATCTGCAATGTTTGGAAATTTTAGGAAACTTAGGCATCGGCTTCAGTCCTTCAACTTTCAAAATTGCGTGACAATGCTTTGTTTTTGGAAATTAATGACATGTTATAGACACTAGAAAACAATTGATAACCAAATAAATTACGCTGTGTAGATATGATTAATTAATTGTTGGGTCTCAGGAACACTTAAATGCCTTAGTATCCCATGGTTACATCAAGAAGAGAATAACAAATATAAAATTAGTTTCATGACATCATTTACGATTATGTAATAAACCTAAGGTTCGATGCCCGACTGAGTCACAAATTGCGGTCGCGTTTTGTTTTCGCAATTAAGTGTGACCATTTTAATGATGTCACTATGTGCATTTGAGTGACTTACNGCTACAAATACATTTAATTTCAAACAAAAGCAAAACACCTTACTTATCCGATGCCTAACTATATACAAAATTATAACATATATAAATTTGTATCTTTATTCGAGAAAATATAGTTTTTGTTTTCATTACATTACATTTCTCATATTCGAATAACACCTCTCTAGCTGTTTCACCCATGTAATTCATGTGCAATTAAATCCTTAATGATAAACATTGGTCAAACGCTCGTTAATCTAGCCGCCAAACCCCCAGTTTATGAATGAAAAGCGCTTCACACACGACTCACAACTGATGACATCCAAACACTTCTGGAACAAGTGCTTTGCTCACGTCCTCTCTTCGAACCAGAATTCTATAAACAGCCCGCCCCCAAAACAATGATCCAAAGTTCATTCCATGCACCCGCCAATCCCGCTGTTTACGAATGAAAAACGGTTTACACACGACTCACAACTGATGGCGTCCGAACACTTCCGGAGCAAGTGCTTCGCTGACGACTTTTGTTCGAACCACATCGCTGTAAATGCTTCACCCACGTACTACTAATGCAAATAATCGGCAACAGAACCTAAACACCTAACCAGTGCCCAAATATGCACAATATACTAATGTATAATAATATTAATTTATATTTGAGAAAATTACTATTTTTTATTGAACAGCAAGTTAAAATTAATGAATGTGTCTGTGTGGTCGACCGCTGGATGGAATGGCCCTGGTCTGAGGACGGGTTGCAACAAATGCTTCACTCACGTACTTCGAATACAAATAATCACCAACAGAACCTAAACACCTGACCTAACCTACGCCTAACTTTGCATAGCAAACCTCACTTCTGCAGGTGAAGTTTGGAATACAGTAGTTAGTGCCGCGTGTGTTGTGCTGAGTGTTACGAAAACGTGTAACGTGTTACTGGGAAATCTTCTGAACGCACAACTGCGGGATAAGAGCAGCATGTGGTCAGTCACAGTGAGATTTATAAACTAAATGTTGTAATGTTGACGAAAAGTTAGCATGTAATCACTAGTAGACAAAATTGATAACTCTGTTTCCAAGACAAAAGTTTGCTTGAATTTTTAGTTCCCTCGTTGCCAAGGAGCAAGGCAGGAAACGTTGCAACGTGTCTGTAAATGTTGCATGTGGAGAGTTCAGTGTTTTGGTGGAAAAATAAGTCGATGACAGACCTTTACCGCTGTGGCAGTTACACACTTGTCGGCATCTTCAGTCGCTCGTCTAGTGTTTGTTGTCTTGTGTTGAGTGTTTACGACGGTTTTGCAAGATTTGTGGATGTGACAGCATGTTGCAGGCAGTGTTGGGCCTGACCTCACTAGTCTGGGTACAGTAGTGCCCGTCAGTGCAGTACAGCACTCCGTCTTCCTTCAGTTAAGGTAAGCACCTGTTCAATTCTCTAGCGTCACCTTTATCTGCGCTGATATATATAAAATTAGATATATATACACACACACACTAAAAGAATAGGGGTGGTAGAAGAAAATATCAAAGTGTTGAGTGAGGATCCACAAGGTCTTCTCTGAGAACTCATTATTTTCTTCTCCGAGGCAATGGGTCCCTACACTTGCACCAGAGGTGGTACCCCTTTTAGGTATAAAAAAAATATATAAATAATATATAATACATAAAATATATTTATTATATTAGTATATTTTGGTAGCTGTCTTTCCTGTAGGAAATATTATTGAATGTGACCGGAAGGGTGAGATCAATGATTCTAGTGCAAATCTTATTTCCCTGACATTTTTCTTCACTTGAGAAGGAAGTTGAAAAATTAACTCCAAAGTTCATTTTTATAGTTTTATTTAGCCTGGCGGTAAGGTAAATAAAACTTTAAAAATGTACTTTGGAGAATTAATCTTTCAACTTAAGTGAATTTTTTTTAAGTAAAATTAAGAAGATTCGCGTTAGAATCATTAAGCTCGCTCTTTCACTCACATTCAATAATATATTCCTACTGGAAAGACTGCCACCAAAATATACTAATATATATGTATATGTATATTCATTCTTGTGGTAAATGCATTTGTAGTATATGACTATTGAAATACATAATGGTACTTCAATAATGATAATAACAATTTCGTTTTCATTTCCATTTCAGGTAGGTAATCGATGATCTTCGCAAGACGGATATCCACCAGTCCTTAGGTAAGTTTCCATTCTTCTGTTTCCATAGCTTTATTCAAGAAACCTTCAAAGCGAAGGTGGGGAGGTGTTCATCTCGTTCGGCGCGTTGTACCTACTATTGTGGGAATGTTGCGTACAAGCAGGTGGAACGGCTCGCGTATAACAGACTCTGGTACTCTATAGAGTTCCAGAGGCTGCTATAGCACAAAGAGTTAATCAACTCTTTGTGCTTCAGGGAAACCGTTATTTAAATTATCCCTTATTGTTGCCGTATTATAATGTTCAGTAAAAATCACAATTTAAAGTGTCAAGCGAATATCAGTCACTTCATAAAGTACTCCCATGTAAGAGGGTATTATTAAGAAGATATGTAATACGTCGTCATGATGGACGTCATTGTATCAGCGTCAGTAGTGATACACAGTCACGGGTTACCAGTGTAAATTAGCTTGTATCCGGGGGTACAGTCCTGTAGACCTAAGCTGCGGTGGCAAAGCGTTGAGGCCGAGAAATCGTGTGGTAGAAAGCAAAAATGGTCCAGTGTGATCGATTCCTTCGGTGCTTCTGTTCACGAGGTCTGTGGAGGCGCGTAGCGGACTGAAACCCCTCCAGCAAGGTGGTGTCGAGCTACCTAGTGAACTGGCTGGTTCGTGGAAGACTAAGTCTTGGCAGGGTGCCGAAGTCGTCTTGGGGGCCCCCCTCAGTGCCGACAGGTCTGGTGAAGGGAGCACCGGACATAGACAACCAGGTAAACGTCCTCAGGACCAACTACGTAATAAAGTTGATGGCTTGTCCGGAAGCTGAGTTAGATGTATATTGTAACAAATGTTACTTTCTTACACATTTTCATAGTGTAGCGTCAGGAGCAGTAAATTTTTTCCCCTCTGAAATACATAAGGTGGAGCAATGAACAAAGTCGGTGAAGTCCTCTACACAAAAATGTAGGAAATTTTGTGTAAATTGACGATCTAAATTGACGCCTGAAGTAGATGCGTCAAATTGCAGAGTACGTTGGGGTTATGTTGTTACCTCCAGGGGAACGAAATTGTCGCAAGACGTCAACTGATTCTGTCATGTCAGAGCGGGAGACGTTCTAGATAAGTAGCAATGTTGAGGAGAGCAGAGGTGACTTACCACTGATGGAGGGTAAAGTGACAGACACAAGTCGCCATAGAGGGATGTCAGTCGACATACACACATCAGAGAAGAATAGAGAACTGGTTGATGAAGACACTCATTTCAAGGATTCGGTCATTAGGTCGACCAGCTCCACTCCTGCTGCGACTACTCGCAGCAGGAGTGGAGAAGACAGGAGTTGGAACATGCGAGAGAGAGAGAGAGAGGAATGTAAAAT
>WNGS01009631.1:6437400-6454710 GCA_020271785.1 Procambarus virginalis
CAGTGGGTACTATTTTCGCCACTACTGTTAGCCACTGGGTACTTAAACGGTTAAATCTGTCTTGTACACGGGCAACACGTCCAGTATACGGGGAGACCGTTGCGTCGATGTTACAGGGCTTTTTACATCACCAAAGCATTGAATTCTGACGCTGTGTGGTCGATAGCCTCATAATAGTGGCGCAAATGAGGACATGTTGCTTGAACCGCGTCCTCGTCTGGAACCAATGTAACGGTGATGTGACGGACCTCGGCGCCATCTATGATCCAGGTTTCGAATTAAATAGTTGACCCTCCCATTAATATTAGTTTCCCATCTTCTAGTCTGCTGTTCTGGGAGGTGATGAGGTACCGGTGACTGGCGACAGACGGCAGTGAAGCACAGAGAGTGCAGCAGTGCACAGGTCAACTTTGGGACGCCTCTGATGGAGTGTACTAGCCAGAGGGCTAGTGGAGCGCTGTGGGCTTCATGTTGGAATGTACTAGCCAGAGGGCTAGTGGAATGCTGGAAGACCTCAGTGTTGAGCGTGCTAGCGAGTGAGCTAGAGGGGCGCTTGAAGACGTCACCATAACAGCAGCTAGCCCTTAGGCTAGTGATGCGCTGGACGGTCCTCGTCAGAGGGTTGTATATAGTAGTAGTTGTAGATAAAATAAGTGATATTTAAAATGCAATTTCATTTATTACCTTGAACATTACATACATTTCCACCAAAGTTAGGGATCTGTGGACTGAGAAGGATCGTAGAGTTTAAGAGAACCCTGTGGCGGAAGAGTTCGTAACAGGTGATAATTCTCGGGAGAACTCACCCCCTGAAGACGCCACACGCCGAGAATCCTCCAAGACTGCTAACTGATAAATATAAGAAAAAAGATGAAGTTTTAGTCTTGGCTGTTGCGTGGATTAAAAGTGATATATCCTAAGAGCCGGTTATTATAATCATGTGTTACGTTTGTAATTGCATCATGAGAGAAGAAATATGCAATTGTATGCATTCAGGCATACAATGAAGTCTTTAGTATTTACACTCACCGTGTATATATATATATATATAATATATATGTCTATATACCTAGAAGTAGAGCCTACTTCTAAGTGTACACGCACTGGTAGCCGCGGGAGTATTCACAGAATCTAACCTTGTTCATTATCGTGTTATAATTTAATATTAACTTCCGCCTCCCGTCATGAGATCGGAGACGAAGGTCTCATTTTGACAATTTTTCGCATTGGTGATAATGTAACTGGTCACATCTCAGAGTTTAAGACTATTGGTGATGGTGGTAATCTGCCGGTTATATTCCACATTCCCTTTCTCTCACTACATAGTCCAAGTGGTTGGGCACCGTTCCTTCCCCCCGTCCTATCCCAAATCCTTATCCTGATCCTTTTCAAGTGTTGTATAATCGTAATAACTTGACTCTTTCCCTGATAATTGCATTAACTTCAGAATTTCGAAAACTAATTAACTATTGAAAAAGTTGGCACAAATCTACAGTGCAATTTGCTTCAGAACTGTTTCAATTATCTATTTTTGTCTGTCATATCAGCGAAAGTTGGAATGATCATGTTAAAGAATTTATGAAAGAGCTATTTAGTCATAATCTATGAAAGATGCTGGGTGTCCCAGAGATGGCTGCCTGTCCCATATCAGACAAAGTAATTGGGCTTAACACCATCAAGCCATTTAGATGATCAAGAAAAAGAAAATAATAATGTGAGATTAAATGTTGCTCAAGAAATAAGTTTTATGAACTTGGAAGTGAAATTAGACAAAAACTTCATTCAAAAGGTGACGATCGTCTTGGATTACATCTCTGAATACTGTAATATATGTAATGCTTTCAAAGATAAATAATCAGCACTATGCAACAGTGCTGTGGACAGAACAGATGAGATTGAAACTATCACTATGGCTGTCTATGAGACCTGTTTACATCTTGCCCCTAATATTAAGCACCTGTACACTGTGCCCATTGTGAAGGTTGAAACAGTTGCAAAAGACCTAAAAAAAAGCATGAGTTTTATAACCCTTTTGATATCAATTCTGACCTTAAACATTGAACTCCCATCGCTAAACATTGATAGATCTTACTATAGAACTAAATTCCTACTCCTAAACATTGAAAGATATATCTTTCTATGCGCCGTACAGTTTGTTTTCTCCCATGGTATATCCGCATTAAGCACCTCTGTACCTGTCCCCCCTTCCAAAGAACTACCGAGCACCCATGTTCTCTTCTGATAGCAACAGAGCCCCTAGTAGGCATTTATCAGTCTCAGGAGACAATGGCGTTGCGCTCTGGTTGTCGGTCAAGAGTGGCCTCTCCATGGGTCATTAATATTGATTAATAAAATTAAAGATTAATAATAATCTTTAGTTTTTTTTTATTAATGTGTACAGAGCTCTATTCACATTATTATTTAACAATTTGACTATTGCCTCATTTAATTTCTAGCTGACGAGACAGAGAATGTTCGAGGTGTTCTGACATTCATTTTGCATAAAAAACTGGTTTTTCTATGTCGCTGTGCAGTTTCTTGGCGACGGGAAGCTGCTGAGCACTATAACTCACAGGCCAAAGCTGCTCTCTCTTTGTCTCTTGATGCTTACAAGGGTTTTATATTACGAAGCTAAATAATCAAATCTTGGGAACTGATAACCAGAAAAATATGTCCGACAGTCGCCAGATACAAATAGATTTCTTATGGGAAAGGTAAAGTATCTGTGAAATCTAATAATGTTCTATTAAAAAAAGAAGGAAAAAAAGCATTCAACAATTGGGGTCAAACAAGGTGCTAGTTTTTTAGTTTTAGTTTATTTGTTGTCTGTCTGCATGCAATGTTTAAAGGAGTTAAGATCGGTGTGTGTGTGTGTGTGTGTGTGTGTGTGTGTGTGGTGTGTGTGTGTGTGTGTGTGTGTGTGTGTGTGTGTGTGTGGGCGCGTACGTGTACATGTGCATGTATGTGCTTGCTTGTGCTTCTGTATGCATGCAAGCACGCACGTTGCCAAGCTCTATAATTCACACGACTTACTAGACGAATAATACACTCCTGCAAGTATACATCTGCAGCGTTCACAGGTAAGCCTCCACGTACACACCTGCAGCGTTCACAGGTGTGTACGTGGAGGCTTACCTTATCACCTCACCCTATCCTTCAACTGTTGTTGTTGTTGTTATAGACTCAGCTACTCGTAATAAGTTTCAAGTAGCACGGGCTATGGTGAGCCCGTAGTGGACTTACCTGGCACGGGAGCAGTGCTGTGTCTATCCTTCAGCGCTTCCCTACGATTAAGAGAGGTGAATCGTAGAGTGAGGTGTACCCACACTTACAACTGTCTAGATTTCTCCTTGTAAGCCAAAAAAAGTTACAGCCCCGCTCCTGTACCAGGTAAGTCCACAACGGGCTCACCATAGCCCGTGCTACTTGAAGCTCTTTGTTCCCAGTAGCTTATTCTATAACAACAAACATCCTTGTAAGCTGTGCGCACACATCTCCTGTACCAGGTGAGTACGACGGGGCTCACCATAGCCCGTGCTGCTTGGAACTTTGTGTTCCAAGCAGCTGAATCTAAAACCACAACATTGCAAGCTTAGTTTAGCTGTGTTAGATCAGCAGAGTGTAGTCCAGAAGATGTCACTTTTGCTGACGAAACGTCGAACAATAACAATTGAAAGATGACGTGCTTAATCACCCTCCAGATGGTAAAAGATATTTGCGTAGAATGGAAAATATCCCAAAGATAATTAATAATAGTCACAATGCTGTTGTGTTTAATAACAAATAATAACAAATTGTTATTATTATTATTATTATTATTATAACCAAGTAGTGTTCGTACACAAGATAAGACACACCAGCCAAACCCTGACATACAAAAAAAACATAGATATGCTTCCTTACAAAATACAAAAACCCTGACATACAAAAAAAAAACATAGCTATGCTTCCTTACAAAATACAAAATACGAAATCCCTGACATAGATGGAGGTAACGGCTGGAACAATAAAGCAACCTGCATATTCTCCCCGTCTCGAGCATAAACAGCGGCACGGTCTCTCATCTTAATGGAAGCAAGGAGTGTTAGGGAGTAGTGGCCTTCTTCCAGTGCATTCCTCCTGATTGACTTCCACTCACTCGTGAGAGTCGTAGCGCTGCTTCCGGGTAGTTAATATTGTCTAAATGTTCTCCTCTGGTGATATAGAGAGGTTTATGTTATGTATATTTCATGTATGAAATTTTCTTTTAATATTTCACGTATGAAATTTTCTTTGAGTGATTCATGTATGAAATTTTCTTTGAGTGATTCATGTATGAAATTTTCTTTGAGTGATTCATGTATGACATTTTCTTTGAATGATTCATGTATGAAATTTTCTTTGAAGATTTAAGCATGAAACTTTCGTTATATATATCATGTATGTTTTTTTTTTTGGTCAAGTTATCTCCCCAAAATTTATTCGAATGATGAAACAGTGACAGAAGATGTAGCTAATGAAAATGTAACAAAATTGAATGTAAAGAAAAAATGAAATTAGGAACAGACGCGAAAATGTCTCGCAGAAAAGGGCGTAAATGGACAATATTGATAAATATTAGGCAAAAGAAATGCGCAGATATTGTCACGTGGGAATCATACGAAATACAGGAATGTAGCTGCAAAAGTCCTATTATATGTATAAATATACTTTACACAAGAAAATCTCGTCTCTGGATAAATTATCGGTACTTTCACTCACAAATGTTGAAGACGGATATTCACAAATGATGAATGACATTGTCACTATGACGAATATCCAGGTTTCCACGTGAAAGGTTCTGAACGTTTCGAACAATATGAAAAACGGTATATTATTAATAAAAAAGAGCCCATATACATTTTTTTTATACCTGAAAGGAGAGAATACAATATACATGAGAAACTCAAGGCACTGGGACGGGCAGTTCAAGTCACACACACACACTCAAAGGTCACATCTACTACCCCTCACAGCTGCTGCTACGAATACTTGAGAGAATGAAAATCAAATTCCTCCATGCACCCGAAAAGAAGCTAAGGCACCAACAGCTTCATTTCAAAACAGCTTTAACAGCATAATTTATTTTATTTTGGACCAACATACATGGCGCAAAAAAAAAAAGTTAAAGAAATACAGCTCCCAGCGGTGTAGACTTGATTAGATATCAGCGTTAGTAAGAGAAAGTTAGCAACAGTGTGGTTAGAAATCATTTAAAGAATAACGTTATCTTAGTAAGCACAATGAAAAAAGCAAATAAAAACTATTTTGATGATTTCAAAATAGCCATATCACAGTAACCAGAAACGTTTTCATAGCAATATTTATTTTAAAATACAACTTAAAGTATGTATCTATATGTCAGTATAGTTTCATTAATAAAAGCCGAAGACATTTTTAAAGAAAAATAAGGATTACGTTCGTCTCCAATTGCATGGACACACCCAATGACACCACACCCGACTCAGTGATTAATAATACTAAAACTATTAAAACATCGCGTTCATTTCCATTTATGTTAAAGACAATTATTAAAAAACGAAACTAATACTTTCGTACAGTCATTAACAGAACTCCAGCAAATCATTGTCGCCATTACTCTGATCTCCCGCTTGTGTTTCAACATCTGCAACTTTACGCAGGACAAGACGTGCTGGGAGTCACTTGGACCAAGATTGGTCTGTATGACAGGATGAATATACAAGTCTTTAAATTCGTCACATTTAAACTTCTGGGGGAGTGGGGAGACTTGGAAGCAAGAGGCCCCCCTTGAGTAATATTAGCTGTTGATGGGCATCCAATTGCTATGTCTAGACAACAGTGTAGGAAAGAACCAAGAAGGGCAATCACTAGCCATATCTAACAGGTCACCTATCTATATAACTGGGATGGGTGGCAATTTGTCGTGCAAGCACAAGTTTGTCAGAGAAGCAAAGTATGTGGGGCAATAGAGCGGCTGAAGAAAAAAACAAGAGAGCATTGCTGGACAAAACTCACCGGTGCAGTACACAAACCACGACCAAACACAATTAAACAACACCACCCCAGGACAAAAGTCACAATTATAGAACACCATCAAGTATAAAAGTTACATTTATAGAACACGATCCAGGACAAAACTCACGATTTTTTATTATTTAGCAGGACAAACCCATGATTACAGAGCACCACAAAATTTTTAATTATACGAAGCATTTAGGAGAAAACTCACGATTATAAAAAACAAACCAAAATCAGAATTATACAAACCAATTAGGACAAATTTCACGATTGTTAAACACCCCAGGATAAACCATGTTAAAAAAAAGTCCTAGAAGAAAAAATAATAATAATTATAAAACTCCCACAGGACAAAATTAATGATTATATATACCCCCCCTCCCCATTTAGAAACATTGATTACAGAACACCTAAATGACAAAACTCATACTTATACAAACCCCCTGGACAAAATTCGTGGTAATACGAACCACCTGGACGAAACATCCCTATGAGCATAGACCACAGCGCCGGGCTAAAACGCTCTGGTTAAAATTGGACAGAGATAAGTTATTCGGTTACAAGGCCCCGACACACTGACGCCGTAGTGAGGATGCTGCTGGAATTGTTTAATGATCTCCCTACCACTTGACTCTCCTTCATCCCCTCCCTCCCCTCCTTCTCCCTTCTCTCCTGCCATTTGGCTTCTTCCCTTCCCTTCCCTTCCTGCCACTTGACTCCCCTCCCCACACCAAGGTAATGCTCAAACGTGCGTCTCTCTCTGCCTTTGAGCCCAACCACTTGGACTGGACGGTAGAGCGACGGTCTCGCCTCATGCAGGTCGGTGTTCAATCCCTGACCGTCCAAGGGGTTGTGGGCACCATTCCTTTCCTCCCGTCCCATCCAAAACCCTTATCCTGACCCCTTCCAAGTGCTATATAGTCGTAATGGCTTGGCGTTTTTCCCCTGATAACTCTCTGCCTTTGTTTTGATTATAATTCTTTGCCTGAGCCTTTTTCTATTGCTCTGTTCCACTGATTATTAATTTACTTGATTCTCTGTTCTCTTGTTTAATTAATCTGGGTGTTACGTAATTCTCTGTTACTTACTGTACCTGTTATTCCCTGTTCATATCGTTATTATGTGTTTCACTATAGTTCTTTGTTTCATTATCCTGCGCTTCTCCTATTTCCTATTCTCTGTCTTTTCCCAAGTTTTGTAGCTCTCACATTTTTATGACTATTATTTGTTCTATCTTGTTTTGTCGACTGTTTCCATTTATTGATTTTTTCTCTGAAATTAATTTTTCGTTTTAGCTGTGTTTAATAATGCTCTATTACATTAGTCCATGTTTTAATGGATATTTACGGGTTTTAAAGTTCCCGTATCATTTATTCTTTCTTGTTTATTTGGTTCTTCACCGTTTCCTTGTTATTCTTTCTTTTTATTCTTGTCCTTGAATTTCGAACGGTTTCTTGTCTCTTTCTTCGACTCCTCTTTGCGTTACCATGTCTTCCGTTTTTCATACATACACATATGGTGTCTATCTTTTTAAATAAAAATTTTTCTAAATTTTTATCAGACTCATTATCAGTTTTCACCACCATTTGCTTTCATTAATGAGTCATCCACTCTTTGAATGGCTGTATTTGTGTGATATTAAAACGAAGGCAGTAAAATTTTTCCCTGATTCATGATTCAGTATATGTGATTCATGTCACCCTTAGCTTATTCCGTCATAATTATAATCTTCATAATTAATATTAGCCATCGTAATCTCGGAGAAAATAGCGAATTTTTGGTCACTGTGACACAAAAGATTATTGATGTGAGTATTTGTGTGGGTGATTAAATATGTATGAGTATGTATATATGTATACGTATATATATATGTACGTACATTCATGAGTATGTGTACATGTATATATGTAACATTAATAATTTTGTAATTAGCGTGAAAAGATTGTTGTTTGCTTAGCTAAATGAACTAGAGGGTTCAGTTCCTGAACCGATTATGTGCCTCTGTAACCCTTTACACCACCGCCCACGGGATGGGTATGGGGTGCATAATAAAGAAAGAAATTGAAAATTGTTATCACAGATAAACAACTTTTAATAACTCCTACGTTTCTTTAAGAAACGCAGGAGTTATCTTTAAGATAAAAGACTTCGATTTGACAATGTCTACATGTTCACATTTAAGTGCCTGCATTTTACATTACACGAAAATACTTAAATTGTATAATTTTATTGCATACACAAGTACTTATATTGTACATATTTTTTTATTTCACTTGAAAGCCCTTAAATTCTAAAATTTTATCACACGCTAAAGTAATTATATTCAATAATTGGTCATCTCACTTAAAAATGATAAAAATTGACCATTATTATGTCACACGAACACATTCGTTCATACATATACATACATATAAATATACATACATACAAATGTACATACGTACATACACATATACATACATACATGCATAAATACACAAATACATTCATACATATATACATACACCCATAAGTGTAACTCGCATCCCAGTGTACATATACACACAGTTCACTTACTGGACTATATTTAGAAGTAAAATATACTTGCTGATGTGTGTCAGCAAGCTGTTGTGGTTGCCTCATTGTCTCCCGCCAGATGTCGAGTGGCCTTAATAAGCTCAACACCAAACTATCACATCATTCTTACAACATTCATCTTGGCATAATAACCCCCAATCCTTTCTTATCTCTAATGAATGTCGCTAAATGCAATCATTTGAATCTAAATGATCGCGATCTATATTTTATGAAAGCTATATAGCGTGATTACAGCTAACACCGATAATTATTGTCTAATTGGCTGGAGTATAATTCTTCAATATATTTTCACTGCCCGATCAAACATTCTATTCGCCACTGATTACAATATATGATCAGCCAGAAGTTTTAAATTTGAATCTTAGTATATATAAATTTTTTGTGTCTGAATCAATCTGAATTTTTTAATACTTCTTATCTTTCTCAACCATCATTTTATTTTTGTTAAATACAATAAAGTAAACAAAATAATAGTAAAAAGATAATAGTAAAAATTAGTAATAGTAAAAATTGTAAAAATAATTACTAAACAATATGTGAAATGTTTATTTTAAGAGAAAAGAATATTCAAAACATCACTAGAATTATACAAATCAATAGGCAATAAATACCTGTTCGCGATTTAGTTTGGTAATTATTTTTACGTTTTCTAAATAACTTCAGAAATAACTCGTAATAATGCCTTATTACAAAGAATATAATTTTCAAACGACTTGCTAATTAAAGATTCACTCACTATCTTCTCTAACTTCATATCATTAGCGCACACGTATCGAAAACATGTTCATGTCTTGTCCAAACACATTATTTATACATTACCAATGGCGCAAAGCCTCTATGAACTCCTCGCGTAGCTTAGACGCAGCCACAGGCTTGTCTGTTTATAGCAAGAGGCGATTAAGTATTCAGGGCGGCCGGGACGAGGCATCGACTGTGGTGTCGATAGTCTCATTTTTCAGTTCATAGATGGCGCTTACTGTCGCAAGGGCATGCCGCTGCCGTATGTTTGCCCTCGGTCATTGTATACGGATAATGCGCCGCGCTTGGTGTTTATGGCAGCGGTAATGATAGTATTGATGCTACTGCTACTGTCAGTTTCATTATAGTTAGATCCAATTCAAGTTATCTTGCTGCAACAGTTGCTACAACTATTGATATATATGCCTCTGCTGACTACTAATTTTGTCTGATATCACCATTGATTGACCATACCAGCTCCTCCGTTATCACTACTATAGAGAGCATAATTTATTGATACCGCTACTCATACCGTGGCGAGATATCCAACTACTGCTACCGCTACTAATACCACTACTACTTCTACCAGTCTTATTTCCACTCATACCAGTGCTACTCCAGCCAGTACCACTACAGGTTCTACCATAACTGCACCTATGGTAGTCCTTTGTACTAAGACATACCAGTATTCCACACTTCCATAATACGAGTATTATTTCTCTCTACATGCCTAAAATTACACCATCTGCTTCAACTTCTCTTAATGCTTCAATTACTACTACAATTACTACTCTTAATGCTTCAATTACTACTACAATTATTATTTATATAAAACTTACAATGAAAATGTAAATTTTCAAATCGAATATATCGCCACGAGCATATTCTAATGTAATATTCAAGCAGGCATTTTCCGAGACAAAAGAAACGGCTAAAATTATTTTGAAGTCTTCCCCGCATCATATTAATGTAAAATATTCTCGTGAAAGAGAAAACGAGATTTAACTATCATATTATTTTTCATTGTATCACCAAATTCGCTCCGATGTTGATAAACCATTCAGTCGGTCACAGTCTCTTTTACGGCATTTTGTATAATAATACACGATATTATTTTACTACCCTGGTATTTGTATTTGGCTCTGAACGATCCCCCACGTATGCATTTGCTGGAATAAATTTACCCGTTTCTGATCGGATTGTTGGTCGTTCATCTCAGTGTCAGAATAAATTAGATTTTTGTTTATGTGTGTGTGTGTGTGTGTGTGCGTGTGTGTGGGTGGGGCGGGGGTAGGGGGATGGTATTCACTGGTTTGAATAAATACCCGAGGTTACTTGTAGTTCTTACTACATGTGATGTCCAGCAATAAAGCTAAACTGATATATATATATATATATATATATATATATATATATATATATATATATATATATATATATATATATATATATATATATATATTTAATATTATTTAATATTATTTAATATTATTGGGAGGAATTCAGGTAACATTTACCAAGTTCGCACTTTTTTGTGAAGCACTTTAGAGTTTAGTCTTAGAGAGTGACACTGAGGAATATTATAGAGGAAGAGTGGACAAGGGGTATATGGTATACCCCTTTTATCTGTGATTATACAGTGAGTTTACTTTATGAATTATGTACTAGGACAAAAGTAATCCTGGTGGTAGTAGTAGTAAAGTAATGATCTGGTTGGGGGCCATTTACAGGCTATTGTGGTAGCCTAAATGACCCTCCAAGGAGTATTAGACCTTTCGCCCGGTACCAGAATAGTGTTTAATTACGCTCTGAATTACACTGACGGATAATGATGATCATTCAGAATCACTGTCACTTAAACTAATGACTACTGAGTCGGCTTGATAAATATTGCTGGTGACCTTGAGTCTCCTATTAGGATCCGTCAGAATTTGACTTAAATGATCATATAATGATTTTGATAATGAAGGTGAGGGAAATAACAATGATGGTGATGGTAATGAAGGTGATGAAGGTGATGGTGAGAATGGTAGCGGCGGTAAGGTGGTGAACAAGATGTTGATGGTAACTGTGGTCACCATGATGATGTCGATGTGATGATAAATACTACTTCAAGTACTACTACTATTACTACTTCATGTACGCTTACTAGGACCACTACTGCATTTACTAGTACATTCTTCAATTATTTGATTAAATTATTCTTCATTCATTTCAATTCATTCTTCAATTACTTCATTACTCTTACTAGGATTACTACTTCTACGACTTCAACTATTGTTCCTATTACTAAGTTGGAGTCATGAAAATCACTCGAACCAGCACTCTGGGTACTCCCAAGCACGCTCCTTTAACCGCTGAACCACAATATCCTATAAGTAAATGTAACCTGGGAATGGACTCAATCTACAAGAGGAAAATAACGAAATATCGACAGAATTGTGTTGAAAACTGCAACACGTGTATACGAAGGAGGTTTAAGCATTATGACTTAGTTGCAATCTTCAGGAAAGAAATCAACACACACACACGTATGTTGGAAACATGGCATAGAGTGCACTGGGATTCACAGCATGGAATTGTTAGTAATAAAATATATAATGCTATTGTTCAGTTTTTTTTTTCGTGGGGCCATCTTAGGCACCAATTCAGTTTCCAGTTACGGAATGGAAATAAATTATTGAGAATTTTGTACAGTGAAATATGACTAAGCTAATTCGGGATTTTGAAACATTAGTTATGAAGAGATAAGAGGGACGCTTTATTTACATTTATAGTAGTGCAAAGAGTGATTAAAAACATGATCAAAGCACACATATGAAAGAAAAATGAGTGACAATGGTGATATTTAATAATGTGCTAAATATATCAGCATAAAACAGACAATGAAATATTGAATATAAATTGGGTAAGTTGAGATTTGGAAAAAAAACCTGGGTAAGTACTGGTTTGGATACAAGGTTGTTGATTTATGGACCAGATCGATGGAGTGTTTGAGGCAATGGGTAGACATATACATCTCATGTATAGCCATATACATCAGTGAGTAAGGTTCCATATAAATCAGAGCGTCTACTTGTTTTCTTTTTAACCAATGCACTTTCGGCAGTGTTCAATATTTTCATTTGTTCATGGTCTTGTGTTAAAGTTAACATAAAGCTTGATGTGTAAAGGAACAGTACAATTGGCGACTCTGAAAGTATTTCTGATAAAGCAGGTCCACAAAGTAGGAACCGTAGGCAGTGATGTTCTTAACACAGATGTTGAGACTTGACATACGTCACCATTGCTATTGACATTCCCCAGAAAAATTAATAATAATCATATTACTGAGAAAATTCCACTAGGGCAATGAGGAGAGCGCGAACCTCCGACCTAGGCATTGCCAAGCCACATACTAGTGGCCTAGTGGTAGAGTAGGAAATCCTTGGTGTCCTTACGCCGTCTATGGCATACCTTCGTGGCTTAGTGAGATCCTAATGAACTTTCAAGCAACGTTGATTGCCCAAGTAGCCTCTATACACCCTTCGGAAGGATGATTGTATGGAGTGGAGACTGGGATGATACGTGGTGATGATTCTAGAGAGTGGCGAGGATGATGATGACTGTATACGGGTGATGGTTATATATATGTACGCAGCGATGGTGATACGTGATTGATGACGTATGGTGATAATAATTATGATGGTGATCTATAACAGCCAGTGTTTTTGTCCGAGTGTGTACGCGGGCTGCTATTTAAGTACTTCTCGTTGATGCTCTCTCTTGATAATCTCACTGACCTGCTATAGTCTCTTACTCTGTCTCTCTGTCCTCACAGCCTTACTCTGAGCTGGGAGAGTGATCACAGCCTCACCCTGAGCAGGCAGAGTGATCACAGCCTCACTCTGAGCTGGGAGATATCACGCTTGATGAAGCAGCATGTGCACGCTAAAGAAACTGACAACATGGCGTTCAGCGTTTATGTCGGTAGACTCGGCAGTAAGCTGGCGACCGTGGGAGATTCAGCAGTAAGCTGGCGACTGTGGGAGATTCAGCAGTAAGCTGGCGACTGTGGGAGATTCAGCAGTAAGCTGGCGACCGTGGGAGATTCAGCAGTAAGCTGGCGACTGTGGGAGATTCAGCAGTAAGCTGGCGACCGTGGGAGATTCAGCAGTAAGCTGGCGACCGTGGGAGATTCAGCAGTAAGCTGGCGACCGTGGGAGATTCAGCAGTAAGCTGGCGACCGTGGGAGACTCAGCAGTAAGCTGGCGACCGTGGGAGATTCAGCAGTAAGCTGGCGACCGTGGGAGACTCACTCTGCTAGGTTCTGCTTCTAATATGAAATTAACTTGTGAACACCTAAGAACCTTATTAATATCTTAGACACGAAGTTATTATACTTCTAAGTGACTGCCAACATGGTAATGGCTGAGAGACGGCATGAGGCATGTGAAGTGTGTGTGTGTGTGTGTGTGTGTGTGTGTGTGTGTGTGTGTGTGTGTGTGTGTGTGTGTGTGTGTGTGTGTGTGTATACCTGAAAGTGCTTCTCTAAAATTTCCACGAACGCCGTTTTATCATACTTTCTCTCAATTTAAAAATGGCTGTCAGTATTCACCTTGCCTCTTCCCTTCAGTATCTTGTATATTGTGATCATATCCCCTTAGTTTTCTCTGTCCTCATAGGCTATGAGATCTATCTCCTTCGTATCCCTAGCACCAATCTTGTTGCAAACCTGTGTTCATTTTCATTTTTGGTTTAATGCTTCATAAGTACGATTGCCAGACCCGTGCTGCATATTTCAGTATTGGTCTAACATAGGTGCGGAGGTGGTAGTGGTGTGTCACGTGGGTGTCAGTGCAGAAGGGGGGGTGGGGGGTAGGCAGGAATGGTACAAGGGGTTCAGTCATGGAGATGGGTGGGAGGAGGTCTGGGTATGTGGTGGTGGTGGTAGTGCTTCGTAGTGATGATGGTGGTGATGTACGGTGGTAGTGTCAGTGGTGGTTGTGGTAGTGGATATCAACTGTGGTGAAAATGGTGGACGTGGTGATAGCCACAGTGATGATAGCTGTACATCACTGTGGTTGCTACAGAGGTTGTAGTTGATGGTGCTTGAGATGGTCACGTTATCGGCGTTGATGATTATAATGACTGATGATGATTAGGGAAATAAAATTGATGTCGATAACAAAGAAAAAATCGGCAAACAATAAAGAGAAAAATAATGACAAATTGATATTAAAGATGTTTAAGTGGACAAAATTCAAAGGGTCGGAGGAACTTGAGAGAAGTGAAAGAATTACAATTAAATTCATTATTTAATTTAAAAAAAAATATGAACAAAGGCTTGGTAAAAGTACACATTATTCACATCAGAAACTCGTAGAATCCACAACACAACCGTGTGAAGTGTTTCAGGTTTACGATATATATTCACCACAGTGGCCCCATATTTAACAAAGCAAAGAACGTATTATATGTTTTTGTCAACAAACAAAAAACTAAAAAAAAAAAACACTCATACAGGTACTTGTGCAAATTTAGTGCCTTATGTTTAAGATATATATAAAAAAATACGACATAGGCATTCCCATTGCCTTATATTTTTAGCTGCAACAAATTCTTCAACTCCTTGAGAGAGCTCTCACGATGTCGTGACCATAGTCCATAAGGGAGCTCGCTCGGTCTCCAGATGCTGTCAACACACACTTTCAACAATCCCTATTCGATGCATAAAGATTACGGCAGAATTTCTCGAAACTTTTGCCTTCGAATGTGTAGTTTAATGAAAGTTCAAAATACACACTGGTGATACCGTCATTTATTTCTTGATTTAGTCGACCCCTGAAAACTTAACTAGACTAATAAGACTCTCGATCCAGCGGTGCCGAGATATATATATGGAATGCCAGGAGGAAGATATACACACACTTCACTATGCCAAAGAAGACCGGGCCGCGGGGACGTTGAACCCCGAAATCATGGCAAGGTAAGGTCACGCTCAAGTACACAGCGGCGTTGATGCACTGTTTCTCCCGCTTCAGCGGCACACAGCCCTCATTGACGGTCGTTGGCTTCGGCTGACCTGTCATTATGTGCTGTTCACACCTGAGCAAATAATATTGGTATCCCCCGCGACGATCGTTATCACGCCCCGTTATCAGCCCCTGACACATCGGGGCGTTTATTATGTGGCAAGTTTCGGTTCAATGGCATCTTTATCGTTGATTTGGGGGAATAGTTTTCATTATTCCTGGTTCCATAAGGGAATCCCTGTAAATAGGGCGGGGCCCACGGCCCAAACAAATTTTAGATGTCACTCTTTAAGTCACCCTTCTCTATTACATGAGAGGGGCAAAGTACCCTTAACCCTACCCCCTTACGTCCCCTGCGACCCTGCTTCCCCTCGTTTCGTGACGTCTAATTGCCCTTAAGACGACTGGTTCAATGGCTCTCACTTTTCTCAATCAAAGTTATTGATTGATGTTGTCGTTTCTAACTAAAACTATCCTAACTTGTGTTGCTCTGCTACCCGTCCTCAGGCTATGTTCATTCCACGCAGCGGCCGACCCCCAAAGACGTACTCGTCAGTTTTAACTTGCTGTTCCCTCACAATATGAATTCTGAATACGAATTGGAGTGAATTAAAAAACAAGAATTTTTAATGAACAGCATTCAAAATTCTTATTCTCTATGCAAATATATAATAATATTTTATTATATATTAGCATATTGTGCATAATTATGCAGCGCTCCACCAGTGATTTAGCGATGTTAAATCAAAGCATATTTGGCTGCCCCAATCTGTACTTGAACTGTTCCAAGACGAGTGGCTGTGTGGGTGCTGGTGTAGGGTTGAGTGATTGTTCCTTAGATTTCGTTTACCTTTGTGTCCATCTATCTTCGCTTCAGAGTTGATTGCAATAGACAGAGTCATAGATTACGCTCTCTTAGCATCAACTAGCCTCAATTGTGTTATAATTTTTTCGGTCACCAAGTTTCCCGGTCTATCTATGCATGCAACATGGAGGCACTGATTCTCACGAATCACTGGGCAGCACCAATGAGAAGCTTGAGTCTACGAGTAAAACCATCACCTTGATCTGGGTACCTGGTCATTGCAACATTTGGTGTAATGACCAGGCAGAGACCTTAGCTAAGTCGGTCCTGGAACTCTCGAGAGTCACCTTAGTATCCCGAGAGCTGAGAGCCACTGCACTCTTCAAGGTAAACATCACAACTTCTGTGGCAAAGTAGTGGCCCAGTCTGGCCCTGTTGGTCAGTAACCAGTTGTGGTTGCCTCAGTAATTCACCAGAGGTCGATAGGCATTAAGGCCGACAGTAAAAGTGATTAGAAAATCAACTGGAGCTCGAAGGTGAATCAAACCTGCGACCATGGCCCTCCTAGCCGCTGCCCCATACAAGTCAGGGTGGTACAGTGGTAAGGTGACCTTTAATGGTATCAAAGCAGTGACCTTCAATGGTATCAAAGCAGTGACCTTCAATGGTATCAAAGCAGTGACCTTCAATGGTATCAAAGCAGTGACCTTCAATGGTATCAAAGCAGTGACCTTCAATGGTATCAAAGCAGTGACCTTCAATGGTATCAAAGCAGTGACCTTCAATGGTATCAAAGCAGTGACCGTCAATGATATGAAAGCTATAAACCTTCAGAAATAACAGAGCAGAGACTTGCAACGATATCAAAGAAATGGCCTTCAGGATATCTTGTATCGTTGAAGGTATATCAGAGTCGTGACTCAAGCCGTTTTAGGCTCACGTTTCCCAATTCTTCTACAGTTCATCCAGATTTTATTCTACTCTTTGGTTATCTTAAAGTCAAGTTTATGTCCTACTTCAGACGTGACCCCTACAGTTGCAACATTTACAATGGTAAACAACAATACATTTACACATTTGTTCGTGACCTCAGGGTAAGAGATGTGCTGGACTATATAATGTGTGCTGAGTTACTGAGCACTCAGTCACACACATTTG
>WNGS01009631.1:6538098-6555295 GCA_020271785.1 Procambarus virginalis
GTACAAGGAGCGTCAGTATCACGGTGCTTATAATTTCACTGAACCGCAGCGAAGCGAAGCGCACACACACACAAATGGATTGATTGACAATTGAGAGGCGGGCCGAAAGAACCAGAGCTCAACCCACCGCAAGCATTTCTAGGTGAGTACACACACACACACACACACACACACACACACACACACACACACACCACACANTATGTCCTTTCATTCTAGTTTCTATGTCCTTTCATTCTAGTTTCTATGTTTGAACTTTGCTTATTTTCTTATTTTTGTCTATTCCCACAAAATTTTGTATATGGTGGTCATTTTCCTCATGATCTTTTCTCTCCTTCAGTGTAAAGAGAACCATTTCCATCAGTTTGCCTCGTAGTTTCAATCTCCCCACTCAACATATGCTTGTGGTATGCTTGAATATTTCAATTTTTTGTTGTTTGTCAGGTTCACGACGAGGCTGCATACTCGAAAGAGGGTCTCGCGTAGGTCTTTTTTTTCCGTGTTTATTTTTGTACCGGTGTACTAATGTCTTCCCTTTCATGTTCCTATTTTACTAAATGCTTAATAAGTCAGGGTTAAAGTCAAATTATTTCTTCTTTTTTTTTTGACCACCTCTTGATTGTGTCTTATTTTGTGTAACTCTGGGTGTGTGGATTTCATCACATTTGTTTCCTTTAGCTGTTTCCTTCTTCTGCTCTTAGTACTTATGGCGTGTCCTTTATGTGAGGGGTCGTCTTCCCCCTCCCTCACTCTCTCTTTCCCTTCCCCCTCTATCCCCTCTATTGTCGCCCTACCGTCCAATCACTTGGGGTGGACGGTAGAGCGACGGTCTCGCTTCATGCAAGTCGGCATTCAATCCCCGACCGTCCAAGTGGTTGGGCACCATTCCTTTCCGCATTCCCATCCCAAATCCTTATCCTGACCCTTACAAATGCTATAAAGTGGTAATGGCTTAGCGCGTTCCCCTGATAATTAATTCTCCCCCTCCCCCTAGTCTCTCTCTTCCCCATCTCCCCACCCCTCTCTCTCTCCCCCTCTCTCTCTCTCTCTCCCTCTCCCTCTCTCCCCCACTCTGTCTATATCCAATACTTTTCACCAAGCCAATAAGGTGGAAACTGCAAACGATGCATTGTGATATCAAAATTGCTACCTAAACCAACTGAGTCCCCGGTACTTTACCTGCAGTACTTGAGTCATTGCTATATATATATATATAAATATATATATATATATATATATATATATATATATATATATATATATATATATATATATATATATATATATACATCACATAATAGAAATTTTTTTGTGTGTGTGTACTCACCTAATTTTACTTGCGGGGGTTGAGCTCTGGCTCTTTGGTCCCACCTCTCAACCGTCAATCAACAGGTGTACAGGTTCCTCTGTGTGTGTGTGTGTGTGTGTGTGTGTGTGGTGTGTGTGTGTGTGCGTGTGCGTGCGTAAAAGATGTTCAGACACCGCGCATCTAAATGTCTTAAACAATACATCTGGCATGAGAATCCAGATCATAATGACCTGCCTGGAACAATGCCAATGTTATACCTGCGCTTCAATGCAGTCTTTGTTGACTCCCGGGAGGAGTTCTTTACCAGATGTACTTAGCGCGCGGGTGATGCGGCATGATGGGTAGTAACGAGGGGGTCTTGCCAGGAACCATAAAGAAAAGACTCGAACTCGAGTTTACAGAAGTGAAAGTGGCAGTGATGCTCGTACAGAGTTGAAGACTTGGGGAACACCAGGAGGGGGGGGGGGGAGGATGGAACAAACATTCTTTTGTTTGTGTGGACGCGTGTGGGTGTGGCTTTGTTAGTGTTGACACCAGAGGTCAGAGGGAGGGGGGGGGATGATGTTTTGCTGGTGGTGACACCATGGTGGGTGATGTTTTGCTAGTGGTGACATCAGGGCGATGATGTATTTCTAGAGTCGAGACCAGGAGGAGGATGATGTCGTGCTTTAGTTGACAGTCGGTGGAAGATATTTGTGTTAGTGAGATCGCCATGCTAATAGTAAGTGTTAGTATTATCACCAGAGAGAACGATGGTAATTGTAACTGAAGAACATTGGCAGTGTGTGTGTGTTTAGCTCTATGGCCATCGACACAGCTGCTGTAGAATCTACTAGAAGGATACCGAGGTGCAGGTGAGTACGGAACTGTCGAAGTCGACAGTGACCTCTTGAGTCGCTGGCAGGTCACTTGAGTCTCAGGCTCTAGGCTTCACCGAACTTGCGTCCCACACAATATTTTTCCATCCAGTCTTTTCTGGCAAGAAACTGGCGTGATGCTCCTTAATGCTTCCGAAGGTTTTATTTTATTTAAGGTTAAGGAACATAACTATATATATATATATATATATATATATTATATATATATATATATATATATATATATATATATATATATTATATATATATATATATATATATATATATACATATATATATATATATATATATATATATATTATATATATATATATATATATATATATATATATATAATATAAGCAAGAGTTCTTACATTCTTGTAAAGCCACTCGCACACATAGCGTTTCGGGCATGTCCTTAATCCTAATTTTTCTCCGGAATTCGACCCGCCAAATCGCTTAACAACTAGGTACCCATTCACTGCTGGGTGAACTGACACTACAGTTAAGGATTATTAGCGCCCAGTCAATCCTCCCCGGCCAGGATAGGAACCCTTGCCAAACGCTCCCGAAACGCCGGGTGAATGCTTTACCACAGCGCGAAAGTCGCTCATGACGAATTTGATCCAGAACAGTCACAAGGTTACTAAAATAAGATTACATGTTCCGAGTCGGTCAAAAAGCATGTTACACTGTTTCTCACGGAGGACTGGTGTGTAAGGTGGCTGATGCATGCTGGGATAGTTGGGAAAACTGGGTAAGGGAGTACCTGAAAGACAGGAGACAAAGAGCCACAGTCAGAGGCGAGGTCTCCAGCTGGAGGAATGTAAGAAGAGGGGTCCCCGAAGGCCTTATCATGGGACCACTTCTGTTAAAAATCTATGTTAATGATCTACTCGAGGATGGGAACTCGTACTTGTCAATTTTTGCAGACGATGCAAAGCTAATGAGGAAAATAAAAACAGTGGAGGACTGTAGAATGTTATGGGAGAATCTTGACACACTCCAGGAGTGGACAAACAAATGTAAGTGAACAACCAAGTGTAAGGTAAACACAGTGGGGGATAGGAGAAAGAAGACCAGAAAATGTCTACAATATAAATGGAAAGCAACTACAGGAATCGCAGAAAGAAAGAGATTTGAGAGTGGATATAATCCCAACACTAATTCCAGAGGCACACATTGACAGGGTGACATCGGCAGCATATGAGACGCTGGCAACATTAGAGCGTTGTTCAGAAACCTAAATCAGGAGTCTTTCAAAAAAAATCTACACAGTTTTTGTTAGACCAGTACTGGAATATGCAGCACCGGCCTAGAATCCACACCTTTTGAAGCATAAAACTAAATTGAAAAACTGCAAAGGTTTGTTGCTAGATTAGTGCCAGAGCTTAGGGGGTTAAGTTATGAAGATAGATTGAAGGAACGGAACATCAAAACTTTGGAGGACAGAAGAAACCGGTGAGATATGACCACAACATACAAGATACTGAGGAGATTAATCAATGTGGACAAGGAAATTTTTTTAAATTGAAGGGAAGTAGGACAAGAGGATATAATTGAAGATGGAAACGCAAATGAGTCGAAGAAATGTAAGGAAGTACTGGTACCGTGTAAGAGTGGTCAACAAATGGAATGCACTGAGAGAAGTTGTGGAAACCACCTCCATCCACAACTTCAGGGACAGATGCCACAAAGACGTTGAATGTCATATAGTTAAGCTATGACGCAAGAGGTACAACAAGGCTAGTAGCCGAGCATAGAGAGCTAGACCTCCCTTCCCCGTAGTCACTGATAGGTAAACACAGCCAAGATTGCATCTAGTTGCACACGATACATCCAAAAGCCTAGATGAGAATTTTTATGAACATAACTATGTGTGTGGCAACCCATCCGCCGAATTGACAGTACGGTTTAATGCAAAGTGTAATTAGTTCATTTCCTGACTGTTAGGAATAGTACATAATTACATTTACTTGTTCTGTTACATTTACCTCCCCATTTTTGGAGGAAGGGCTGTGTGTGTGGCGAAGATAAACGAAGCCTGAACAGAGATATCCCATTATCATGATATATCAATGAGAAATCCACAGGCGCCGTGATGAGGATTCAAACCTATGCAGCTGGAATACCAAACGCATAGGTTCGAATCCTCATCATGGCTCCCGTGGATTTTCTCATAAACAAAGCTTGCTTCACACACATTAACCAGGAACAACACCTCATGAACCATGAGGACATTAGACTCATCACCAAACAGGAATGCAAGAGAAGACTGAGTATAGAATGTTCTGCCATCAAAATGAATGAAGGAAAATTTCTCACGGCTACCCCATTGCTAAATTAGTACTAAACAGAATTTATATTGCGATTTAAAATCCCTCACCTCTCTGACCCCTCGGCACCTACACCTCCCTGACATCATTTTACTTTCACTCCCTGTCCGCACCCTAACCAGCTTCTTACCTTTTAGGGACTAACACACTGTATCTCTCATCTTACAAGACCCTTCCGTTATCTCCAAATACAGTCTTCACTCAACCTTGTGCTCTGATGAGTGAGTGATATATGAGTGTCTAAGATCCGGTGATCATATTATCACTCTTAATTTCTCAGTTGTCTTGTCAGCTGAATGGGAATTAAAAACATTATTTACTAATTACGTATTTGTGCTGATTAAACTTTGGTTCAAATTACGCAACACTTGGGAATGTTACTGACTTTGAAGACAGTTTATTTTTGTGTTACATTTATTGCTGATTATTGCATAAAATTAGCTGAGAATTTACTTAAACATGTGTGCTGGCATGTCTGAGAACCTGTCTGGATCACCTCGAGTCCCGAACAGGTCAAAGGTAGAGTCCCTATTATCAGCTAATTTACCAGAAGCTGGAACTACCGAACCGAAACAACGTGGAGTTATTTCGGTCCGGTAGTGCTGTTAGAAGCAGATTCTGAGATGCGAGAGCGCGTTCCTCACCACCAACTTATAAGGCCTGGCTGGAACTTTACAGAAACATGGTCTATCTTGATTAAACGTAAAGGTGGATAAGTTCAGTGTGGGAGCGGAACTTATTCTAGTTTAGTAGACATAAAATACTGTAGGTTGTTGATCGCCTTCCTCATCAGATCTGACTTGATGTTGCGTGATCACCTTCCTCATCAGATCTTTGTTGCGTGATCACCTTCCTCATGTGAGCTGTGTTGCGTGATCATCTTCCTCGTGTGAGCTGTGTTGCGTGATCACCTTCCTTGTGTGAGCTAACTGTGGTTGGTGATATTAAGCCATTTTAAAACACTTCTCCGAACTACTAATGCACAAAATATGCCCATTATGGGTCTTGCAGAACAGTCGAAAGGTTCTGCTTTCGACCCCCCCCCCCCTCCCTTCGCTCCGCCGCATAACAGAGTCGTTTGAGCACGTATCCTTGAACCTTATGCTCTGTTCACCTAGCAGTAAATAGACATCCGGGAATTACGAAACTGTTGTGGATTGCTTCCTGGTAAGGTTATTCGTTGGTCTAAGGACACCACGATAAGTCTAACAGGACCTCCTTTCCCATAAATGGAAATCCCTGTTTTTATTTGTAAATAAAATGAGACATGATGAATGAAGTCAGGAGCTCACTATCCCATACTGCCATAGTCAACAGTGATGTAGATATAAGATCAGGGGGGTTATTATTACTCTTTAACTACAAAAGCGTCAAGATTTAGCATACGACATATAAGTGTTCTAATTGATGTTGTCAACCGGAGAGTAGTGGGGAGTTGAGGGTGAGGTTTATAGGGGGGTTACAAACACCATAGCACAGCCTTGTTTATGTCTACTGTGTTTTCAACGTTGAAGTGGGCACGTGTTGGGCCTAGCCACGTGGACTCAAGTCTTACTCAGGTATGTTATCTTGACCGAGATGGAACACTTCCCGAGGCTTTTGAGGAGCAAGACACTTTTGTATGAGTATTCCAAGAACACTATGTATATGCGGTATATATGTACATTGAGTACGTAATTACATTCAAATATGATTTATGTACATTTTAGTTTAACCTTGATTTAAAATACATTTCTACATTATTTAAAAGAAACAGGAAGATAGAAATAGATACATTTTTAATAGGAGTTCGTGTCGGCACACAAGAAATAGTTATTCGACACTAGAATTCAAAACATGATGCAATGTTTCCAGTTTCTTCTTCAAACCAATGCATGCAATATTCTTCATATGACCTTGCACCTGATTTACCTGTTTATCTCTCTATTCAAGTCGCAGAGTTAAGGCGTATTTCATCCTAGCGTGCTTAAAGTTTCTCAAGCTATAAGAGTACTGGAAGCAGCTCCCGCATGCTGAACTCAGCCAGTCCCATAACCCGGTATTCCGAGCACAACTTGCTCTCATTTACACCTGACCGAGTCTGGCCAAGGGGACGTGATTGCTTTCATCACTTCCAGGAAATGAAGTCTACGAGTAATGATTTAGAATGTGTGGTGTGTGTGTGTGTTGTGTGTGTGTTGTGTGTGTGTGTGGTGTGTGTGTGTGTGTTGTGTGTGTGTGTGTGTGTGTGTGTGTGTGTATTTGCGTTTATGTTTGCGGGACGGGTCCTTTCAGAAGGTCAGTTGGCCTATTTTGTGTCAGCATAGCGGTTGACCACTGCTATGCTGACACAAAAATAGACTATGCTGACGCATCTCGTACTTCTTGGGTGACATTCGACTTTCTTAGTGACCTCGTTGCTGGAGCGCCACAGGTACTGCTAATCAATCAGTGTGTGATGGTCATGGTTGGAACGGATGTTGCTTAGCATGTATATGTGTAAGATATATTTACGAGGTAGTATGCGAGGTTTGCATACGAGATATATATCTCTCTCATGCATTATATATGATACAAAGGTGCGTTCGAGGAATGCATGCAGGGGGTATGTATACAAGTTGAGTATATGAGGAAGTATGGCTGGGGGGGGGGGACTGTAATTAAGTGCACTAATAGTTTGATTTGCATTCCAACAGGTACCAACTCCTAATATAGCATATTGGTGAATTTATATATATATATAATTATATATAATTATATATATTATATTATAATTCCAACAGGTACCAACTCCTAATATAGCATATTGGTGAATTGGTTTATTTTATGAATATATTAAAATAAAAACTCTCCTTTAAACAATTAAAGATGAACATGATCCTATACAATTGTACACATGGTATTTTAATAATAGTTAAGGCCTATGCTTAGTCCATAACAGGTGCCCGGCGTTGCTCCGGTGATGAAGATCACTACCACCTCGCGTAGGAGGAGGAACAAGAAGACGAAGTAACAGAGGAAGGAGAGGAAGAGGAAGCAGAGGAATGACGAGAAGAGTAAGTAGTGGAATGAAAACCAGAAGCGAAAAATGGTTGCAGCTGGCATTCCCAATCAATATGGACGAAGAGGAGGTGGCCGCGGGAGAGAATCAGTAATAGCGAGAATCCGTCTTGGATACGAATATCCATGGAGATTCGGAATGGAAACAACAGTTGAGCAGCGGTGTTGCAGAATCTGTAGTGATAGTGATGGACACCGCCTTGACCACTATCTACGTGAATGTGAACACCTGAGTGACATGAGAAATATGTGTGGAATAATAAACCCCACATTGTTTGAGTTAGGAAAGCACTATTGATACTGTTCTTGAAAGATTTCCCCATTTTGCACCGCAAGATAACGTAAGATTTTAAGGGTTGACAGATGTTAATCTTCTAGTTTGAGGAGCTGTTCACTTGAGACAGTTACGCAGTCCCAGCTGTGTCTGGTACAAGTGACAGGATGAACAACCCACCGGGTTTTCTTCCTATTGGGGGGTGTTGTACATTCTGCTTTGGCGGTATGTCCACTCACAGTATGAGTGCACTGCCCAATAAACTCGCCCCTCGGGGCAAAAAAAAAATTGACTGAGAAACATCGCCAGCCACAATGCTCTCCCCCCGTCCCGATCGCCCAGGAGTACACACACCAACCAGTCAGCTAGATCACCTCACCTTGTCCAGTAAGCTCTCGGCATTCCATTTAACTCTTCAAATCCACTTGCCCTAATTTCCGCGACCCCAACACGGGTCTCAGTATGCAGGGTGCGCCTGTACTACCTCCGCTTGCTCATACGGGATGTTTCACGGAGGCTGCAGAGGTCGCACCCCCATCTGACCTCTGGTGCGGGTGTATGCGGCGCTGGCCCTCGTTTCTCATCGTGATCCAACACACGGTCGTCACCTGTTTCTGCTCTCCCAGCCTTTCCTACCCTTCTTCCTCCTCCTCCTCCTCCTCCTCCCCTCCTCCTCCTCCTCCTCCTCCTCCTCCTCCTCCTCCTCTTCCTCCTTCTCTCCTCCTCCTTCCCGGAGGGCCTTTTCTCGAGGCAACATCACCTGAGACGCATAAGAACCATTCTTGTTATTTATAATGCATTTCTTACTTGTGTGATGATTCTCTTGTTTGTTTCGGGTTGAATCTTGTGTGGATGTTAATGCTCTCAATCCAGCATGTTTCCATATGTAACACATCAATGTTTAGTGGTTGTTGTAGTTGGCTGGTTAAGTGCCAATTTTTGTGATCTTTTCGTTGTTTTTGTTGTTGTTGGCTGGGTAACTGATTTTCTGGCTAGTTGGTTTCTCTGCTGACTTTCTGGCTAGCTGACTGGCTCTTAAACTGTTTGCTCTCTAGCTCTCTAAGTTCCTGAATCGGCTGGTTAGCTGGCTTTTTTGGAAGACTGGTTAGCTGGGTATCTTTTTTTTCGTTTATTTGCTAGCTTCGTGACTAACTGGCTAGAATTCTTACTCTTTTGGCCAGAGTAGCTATGCCTTCTTTTATGGCTTGTTGACTTCCCACCTGGCTTTCTGTTGATGGCATCCTGTTGTGCTGAACTCCTGGATGGCTTGCGGGTTTTCTTGGCTTCCTGAGTGACTGCCTAACTGGGTGGCTTTCGGACTGTCCTGCTGGATGGATAGCGGAGTTCTTAAATGTCCCTGCCAGATTCTTGGTTGGCTGCCTTCCTAGACAGGTTGCTGGCTTCTCAGCTGACCTCTAGCAGGCTAATTGGATGTCTCTACGACTTACCAATCAACCGCGAGTGTGGAGAGGGCCAAATGACCGAACAACTCGACGTGCCCGTCCATTTGTCTGCTCCTCAGGCCGCCTAACCGATCATCTGTACTTCAGCCAGTCCTTCCGTGTATTATTTCGTCTGGTCTTCCATTAGTTCGTCCGTCAATCCGCTCATTCGTTCTTGCAACCATTATTCTGTCCGTACATCCGTCCATTAAAGCGTCCATTCGTCTGTACGCCCATGCGTTCGTCCGTCCATCCGTCCAACAAATTTCCGCGTGTTCACCTATCTTGAGCGACACTCTTAAGATGGACACTGATATGAGCACTTTCACCTATTGATTCTGTAACGGATACGACAGTGCTGATACCTGTGTCGAGTACAGCATTACAGATTAACTTAAGGAGAATATCTTAGGGAATTCTTAGTCTCTGTAACGCGTACGATATAGCTAATTGTTTCGTGTATAACTGCATATGGTTTTCACCACTGCTTGTTGTTGTTATTTTAGATTTAGCTACTCAGAACGAAATGTTCATGTAGCACGGGCTATGGTGAGCCCGTAATTGAGTTCGGTTATTCACGATAACCATGTTACTCTGATATTTCGGTCAAAGTTTTAAATGCAGGTGGGGTTTCCTCCTTTTTCCCTGTTTCTTTTTCCCTTCTGTTTTAGTCGAGTTTTAATAACATTATCTTGGTGGCGGATGTAGGTGCAGAATGTTCACTAGTGAGTCCCATTCTTTAACGGCTTTTCTAATCATTGTAGTGGCTGTGGAATGTGCATCTAATGCAGCTGCTATTGTTGGATTAATGTTGAGTTTGATGCGCAGGGCTTCAGTAGCTTCACATTCCAGTAAGTAGTGCAATAGTGGCGCCTCTGCTTTTGTTCCACAGATATGACACTCTTTAACTATTGGGTTTATTACCGCCCAGCAGCACTTGTAACTGAGTCTGAGTCTGTGTATGGCTACTGCAATGTCTCTGGATATCTTTTTGTCAGGCTTGACAGAGTAGTACCCAGAGGCTGGTTCGTACCATATCGCAGTGGATCTTCCTTCCGCTACTTTGGCTCTGTGACGACTTTTGATAGTTGCGAATATTTTCTTCTTGATTTGCTCCTTAATCTGTCAAAAAGTTGTAGGCATTTGAACCTGTACAATACCACTGCTTAAATCCCGTTGCTTTTGTATCGACCTCCAGAAGTAAGGTGGGTTGCTTGGGTTGATACGTTATTCAATTAGAAAACAAACAAAAAAGTCACAAACCGAAAGAACAAGCTTCAGCTTAATATTTTAAGCAAAATACTGAGATGAACAATCAATTGAGTTGTTCAGCTTAGTATAAGATGAATAAATAAAAAAATGAGATATTTACTTTGTGTTAATGATTTCTTGTATGAACAGTGGGAATGGTATTCAGTTGAGTTCTTCTCTTGTACTCCTTGTGTCCTCGTTGTGGGTTGTCTGGTGAGTGTACTAGTGATGGCTGCTGTGTGTGTACTAGTGACGACTGGTGTGTGAGTACTAGTGACGACTGGTGTGTGTGTGTACTAGTGACGACAGGTGTGTGTGTGTACTAGTGACGACTGGTTTGTGTGTACTAGTGACGACAGGTGTGTGTGTGCTAGTGACGACTGGTGTGTGTGTACTAGTGACGACTGGTGTGTGTGTACTAGTGACGACAGGTGTGTGTGTGCTAGTGACGACTGGTGTGTGTGTACTAGTGACGACAGGTGTGTGTGCTAGTGACGACTGGTGTGTGTGTACTAGTGACGACAGGTGTGTGTGTACTAGTGACGACTGGTGTGTGTGTACTAGTGACGACAGGTGTGTGTGTACTAGTGACGACAGGTGTGTGTGTACTAGTGACGACTGGTGTGTGTGTACTAGTGACAACTGATTTGTGTGTACTAGTGACGACAGGTGTGTGCTAGTGACGACAGGTGTGGGTCAACACCAGTCTGTAAAGCCTCACACCACCAAACACTGTTCAATACCTTGCGTCATTCCTCGCCTGCCTCTGTGTGTTAGTCCTAGTATGAACTAGGCGTAATAGGCGAGAGGAGGTGCGTACCAACCTATGAAACACAACAACATATCAGCATGCAGAAAGCAACCCTCAATACGGTCACGGCAGGTTGCAACATACACACAGACACTCTATGCACAGTAGTGCCGAACTGTGCTGAGCAACAGTAATGCTGTACTATGCCGGGTATTGCACAGTTGGTCCAGTTACCGCTGGCCGCGGGGTTCCAGAATTTATTGCAGGATGTTCACATTATTCTGTTTGCAACAATCAAGGCATTCCCATGCAGTAGTCAACTGACTTCATGCCATTACAGGCAGGTTTTTTTAATAATTAAACAATTGTTTGTTGCATTTACTGTTACGTGTAGTGATTGTGTTACAAAGGGAAGACTTTTAATGATTGTGTTATATGGGGGAGACGTGTAGTGATTGTGCTAGAAAGGAGAACAAGGTCTCTAGTTTCGACTTTTCTCCACAGTAATTACCCCTAGTGTAATTACCTAAGTGTAGTTAAGAGCATGAGAACTCCGCCCGGATGACTACTGAAGTGAGGAGTCACGGGATTACATCATTGATACCTAAAACATCATTGATACCTAAAACATAAACACCTGTGATTGATGTCACTGCCAGCATGTGTTGTTCTCCACGTATGAATATTTTAGTAGGGGGGCTTTCAAAGTTTTATTATTACTATTATTATTATTTTCTACCACAGACGTGGCCACACATTTACAATGCTAACCAGCATATATAAATTTTCTTCTGTCCTCCATGGACAGGGTGAGAGATCTGTTAAACATATAGTTCAGGGATTTATTGAACAGTCAACCTCAGAAGGTGATTGTAGTGCTTTACAATGCTAATCTAACCTGCAGACATAAAAACATAGATACCCGGATTTACGACTGCCCTACATAAAGTGGTCGATGTGTCTTTTACATAGTGTCATTAATGTGCGTTTACAAAGGTGAACTGCAAGTATGACAAGCTTCCACATAGCTTTTATACACATACATACATACATATATATATAGCATTATGGCATAGCATTACAATGGTCCCCAGGACTATATGCAACTGAAAACTCACACCCCAGAAGTGACTCGAACCCATACTGCCAGGAGCAATGCATCTGGTGTGTACAGGACGTCTTAATCCACTTGACTATCACGACCGGACATAAAGAGTGATAGCCGAAGCTATTTGAACCACATCCCCGCCGGCACTCGGATGGTAATCTTGGGCATAGGATTTTATCAAATCACCTCATTCTTTGGGGCACACGTGATGAACACAAATGCAAACAACCTGAATGGTCCCCAGGACTATATGCAACTGAAAACTAAACTTAGTTTTATATATATATATATATATATATATATATATATATATATATATATATATATAATATATATATATATATATACATATATATATATATATATATATATATATATATATATATATATATATATATATATGTGTGTGTATATATATATATATATATATATATATATATATATATATATATATATATATATATAAAGTGTATAAAAGTGTGGTTAGCCAGATAAGGCCATACTGGGATACTGGTATATGTGAAAAGCCTATTTAAGAGTTTCCTCAATTGGGAGAAGTTTATCGGAAATTTATGAGGAAGGTCAGCACACTGAGGAAGGTCACCACACTGAGGAAGGTCACTACACTGAGGAAGGTCACTACACTGAGGAAGGTCACCACACTGTGGAAGGTCACCACACTGAGGAAGGTCACCACACTGAGGAAGGTCACCACACTGAGGAAGGTCACCACACTGAGGATGGTCACCACACTGACGAAGGTCACCACACTGAGGAAGGTCACCACACTGAGGAAGGTCACCACACTGAGGAAGGTCACCACACTGAGGAAGGTCACCACACTGAGGAAGGTCACCACACTGAGGAAGGTCACCACACTGAGGAAGGTCACCACACTGAGGAAGGGGCAGGTCATTATTATTACGTGAAAGTTTTAAAGCCAGTAATTATTAGGTGGAGCTCCGTGTACGGCGTTCATGCCCGTCTTTATTACCTCCTGTGTAATGTCTCGCATCTTCTCCCTGGCTTTGTTGTTGTGGGCGGCTTTATTGTTGGGTGTGGCTTTGTTGTTGTGGGCGGCTTTATTGTTGGGTGTGGCTTTGTTGTTGTGGGCGGCTTTATTGTTGGGTGTAGCTTTATTGTTGGGTGTGGCTTTGTTGTTGTGGGCGGCTTTATTGTTGGGTGTGGCTTTGTTGTTGTGGGCGGCTTTATTGTTGGGTGTAGCTTTATTGTTGGGTGTGGCTTTGTTGTTGTGGGCGGCTTTATTGTTGGGTGTGGCTTTGTTGTTGTGGGCGGCTTTATTGTTGGGTGTAGCTTTATTGTTGGGTGTGGCTTTGTTGTTGTGGGCGGCTTTATTGTTGGGTGTGGCTTTGTTGTTGGGTGGGGTTTGTTGTTGGGTGTGGCTTTATTGTTGGGTGTGGCTTTGTGGTTGTGGGCGGCTTTATTGTTGGGTGTGGTTTGTTGTTGTGTGTGGCTTTTATTGTTGGGTGTGGGTTTGTTGTTGTGGGCGGCTTTATTGTTGGGTGTGGCTTTATTGTTGAGTGTGGCTTTGTTGTTGGGTGTGGCTTGGTTGTTGGGTGTGGCTTTGTTGTTGGGTGTGGCTTTGTTGTTGGGTGTGGGTTTGTTGTTGGGTGTGGCTTTATTGTTGGGTGTGGCTTTGTGGTTGTGGGCGGCTTTATTGTTGGGTGTGGGTTGTTTGTTGTGGTGTGGCTTTTATTGTTGGGTGTGGGTTTGTTGTTGTGGGCGGCTTTATTGTTGAGTGTGGCTTTATTGTTGAGTGTGGCTTTGTTGTTGGGTGTGGCTTTGTTGTTGGGTGTGGCTTTGTTGTTGGGTGTGGCTTGTTGTTGGGTGTGGCTTTGTTGTTGGGTGTGGCTTTGTTGTTGGGTGTGGCTTTGCTGTTGTGGGTGGCTTCCTTACTTGGTGTGGGGGTAATTGTTGGATGTAACCTTATTGTAAAGAGGGAGAGCGGCTTAGTTACAAAGAAGGATGTAGTGAGGCCTCATTATTAGGAGGGAGGGTCGGTGGCCTTGTTACTGGGATGGAGGGAATGTGGCTCTATAACAAAATGAGTGTAGCTCTGTTACTATGAGGGACAGTGGCTGTTTTATTTGAGGTAGAGAGTGGTCCCGTTACTAGAGGAGGGAGTGTAGCTGTATCTTTGAGAGAGAGAGAGAGAGAGAGAGAGAGAGAGAGAGAGAGAGAGAGAGAGAGAGAGAGAAGAGAGAGAGAGAGAGAAAAATAGATGGAGGGTGAATGAGTAGCATTCTTGAGCAAAAGGAGAGTGGGAACACATGACGGCCCCAGGGAGGAGTGAGGAAGGGGAGTAGGGAATGGAGAGAGGAGTTGGACGATATGAAAGTAAGGATGAAAATATGGCTTTGTCTTTTGTATGGTAGAAAAGGAGAGTAAGAATTATAATAGGGATTGGAATCAGAGTTCGTAAATGAGGATGGATGAATGGGACAATAAAATAGGGATTAATATTGGGATGTTGGGAGGTGAGTACAATATCAAGAACGAGCGTGCTATATATATATACCTATCTTTTTGACATACCTTCTGGCTTTTCAGACTACATGTTGACAATCTATAACACATCAGACACTACAGGCTGGTTGGTCAAGTGCCATTAATAGGTGTTTATTGAGTTCCTTTTAAAACACAATTATGGGTCAGGTGGTAATACCTTGTATGCTATGAGGTGATAATACATAATCCCTTCACTTGTATTGAGCTGTCTGATGACACATCTCGTACCTTTGCTGTTATAAACTTGGCTCGTTTCATGTTGTACCATGCTTCCTGGTCTATAACAGAGAACTTCTGTCTGTCTGTCTGTCTGCCTGCCTGTTAGTCCGTCCGTCCGTCCGTCCGTCTGTCAAGGTTGAAGGCTAGATTCTTGGGACTATTTCACCAAACTTTGCAGGGTAATTGGTGCTTGAAGGAGAAGTCGGAAAAAATTGGTGGTCGGGGGCGGGGCCGCGAATGCCTCCGTCATAAGATAGATTTGATGAAACATTTAGGACGAGTCCGAGAGTTTCATCGTTATAGTATTTTTATAGTGCAGATCTGCATCACATACCTCTATATGAATAACCATCCTGGTGTGATGGGGATTTTAGCATCACGTACCTAGCTTTTTGGCACACTATACTCTCCTTCATATGGTCTAGGGTAGCTGCACAAATTCAGATGTACCTAAATGTGTTAATTAAAACTATATATATATATATATATATATATATATATATATATAATATATATATATATATATATATATATATATCCTTATACTATTTATTTATAGATCATTATTATTATTGATTGTTTGTTATTATTTATATATTGTTATATTATTAATTTGTGCCTACCACGGACTTGGCCACACATTTACAATGCTAACAGCATATATACCCATTTGTCTTCTGTCCTCCATTGGATATGGTTACAGACTGTTACACATATAGTTCATGTTTTATCGAACCAGTCAACCCAGAAGGTGATGTGTATGTTCTAATAAAAGGACTACATCTAACCTCAAAAGAAATACTGAAATACATAGATTTACGTCTCCCTCTCAGGAGCTTCTAACATTCAAAATCCAGATGCAACCTTTTTCCGGTCCACCCGGCACTGGTGTCGTACATCTGGGTACCGCTGGGTGCCGCTGGGTGCCGCTGGGTACCCTAGTTGTATTAAATACGAGGCTACTCTGGTCACACTTATGCATCTGACACTGTTTGCGTCTATACACGGCTGTAGGGGCCAAGCTGACGTTGTTGGAATGAGATTGCATTCACAGTGACCCTAAATATTCATCACGCCACTGATAGAAAACTTATCTCTTAAGCATGGTACAATAACCTTGATGTAGCCGAGCAAGACAAGAATGTACTGTTAGAACAATGTGTTCAGCATATATATCAGGTGTCGTAAGAAATGGCACACCATCTTGTTACTATATCACTCAGAGGAATCTCAGAATAATATACGTAGTATGCACCGAGTAACACATAGAGGTCCTGAGAGCATACTAAATAAATAGTAGTATGGACGACAGCCTGATCAGATAATTGCAAACCTGTGATCCGATAATGCATACCGCATAAATTATCACTGCAATGGAGCAATATAAAATAAAATTCAATTAGGAGTACATTTTATAAATATTGTCTCTATCCTACGTCATACATACCACACAACATTTATATATATATTATATATATATATCATATATATATATATATACTAATATATAAATATATAGATATATATATAGTATATATTATATATATATATAATATAATAGTATCTATATATTATTATAATATTATATATAGTGATGTATATACACACACTTATAGGAACTATAAAGAGTTGAGTAGCCAGTTCCTTGATGAAACTTTTCACACCAACACCAGCGAGGTCACAGAGACGCAAGCGACGTAGCCTCTTGAATTCTTAACATAAATGCCCCAAAATTTATGCATAATATAAACCCAAACGACTAGGGAAGCTGTAGAATGAGCACACATACGAGAGATCTCGGGGGATGCTCTGTGTAACTACACAGTTCTGTGTTATATACCCTCCGTGACGTCACTAGTGGTAATGCTAGTCCTATAAGTGACCACACTCACTATAGGTGATGTGTATAGCGTCGGGCGGGGCCATGTTTACCGTCAAAAAGTGCCCAATTGGGCAAAACCCAACTGGTTTTGCCCAATCAGAAAGGTCTCGACGCCATAGGTAACCCACCTAAGCTACCGAGGATTGTGTTTATTGGTACAAGGGAGCGGTCAGTATCACGGTGCTTATAATTTCACTG
>WNGS01009631.1:6556295-6569712 GCA_020271785.1 Procambarus virginalis
AAATTAAATTGATGGTTTTGTAACAGCCCTGGAACCTGATTTTGTTATTAATTTCATTCCTTACGGCTATTATTGCTCCATGTATTACCTGTTCGTATATTATATACACTTGGGTATAATACCTGGATATCCTGATGGAATAGCAATAGGGAAAATCATGTGTCTTTATGTAATAATAAATCGAAATTTAAAGGTCTTTAAATTTTACAGTGTTTTTTTTTCTTTGATGTGTATTCTTCTATTGTATTTTTTTTTGAGTTTAAAATAAGTTGAGAAACATCGGTGCTGTATCTTCCGATTTATGCTTATCTAACATATATTTGGCGCATTGAATTCAATCCTAGTGTCTTATTAGCTTCATTTCAAACAAGTGTATTATTTTTTTTAATTCTAGATCTTTGTTAATCATAACTGTCATACCTTTCTCACAGACTGAACTGTTTTTTCATAAACTTAACCTAATGTTTGCCAGCACAGAATTTCAGAAGTCAGTACAGTTTGTATCCGTATTCAAGTCTTCCGAAGCTTGTGTAAATATTCGTATGAAACGATTACCCTTCAGGCGTTTATTGGTATATTTACTAAATCATTTGTGTATATGGCAAATAACAGACGTGCCACAGCAGAGCTATAAGGCTTTCCACTTGTGACTGTTTCCCATATCGTTTCTATTTAATTATATACGGACCCAATTTCCTGTTTTCCGTGTGATAATCATAGCCTAATTCGACATAAGCTGTCCCCTCCAGTGCCAGGTTTTTCTATACCCACCTTATCAGTCATCATCGTGGAACAACGTCTTATTAAAGAGTTAATTAGACCGTCAATATTGTCTTCGAGAATGAATAATTGAACATGGATTCAGCAAACGAAAATCCTGCTTGACTAGCTTATTTCAGATGTTCAAAATTATGCCAACAATTGAAAAGGAGAGAAAGGGCTGGGCTGACGATATTTTCTTTGGATTGCCATACAGATTTTGAGAATATTTCTTGCAAGAGATTGGGAATATAAATTAGAGCACTGACTGGTGTATCAGGAAGAGTACTAGAGTCTGTGAAGAATTATCTTACAGAAGACAAAGAGTCCAGTAAGAGGAGAGATAACAAAATGGAAAAAAAGGAAATAAGCTCATTCGTATCAATGTTTTCTGACGATACACATTGAGTTAATAAAGAATCAGAACAGATGAGGACTGCACACATTAGAAGATGAATTAGAATTATCTAGTTCATCTAGATAATTCTTTTCTAGACCATCCAGAGATGGTCTGAAAAATATCTACTGGACTTTAACTCAGATAAATGCAAGGGTTTGAGGGTAGGATTAGGAGAGAAATAGAGAGAGAGAGAGGAGAGAGAGAGAGAGAGAGAGAGAGAGAGAGAGAGAGAGAGAAAGGGTTCCAACACTGTACAGAATCAAGAACGTGAAAGACTAAGGATTTGACACGGCTCTAAATCTTTCGCAGAGGTACACATCAACAGGATATTGTGGGCAGCTTGCCTTATATATATATAATCCCATTGTGGCTACCTAGTGTATATGTGTTCTTGACAGTTACGATTTGACTGTGTGGAACGGATGTTCAGCACGCAGGAAGTTTCCTTATTATTGTTGACCAAACCACACACTAGAAATTGAAGAGACGACGACGTTTCGGTCCATCCTGGATCATTATCAAATCGATTGTGATGGGAATGAAGGAGAGAATAATAGTTTCCTTAGTATTATTTTGTTCATAATGACATGCTAATATGTTCGGGTTATATTCTTCTGTTCTACATACGTGTTTCCAGATAATTAGATCAATCTGTCGTCTTTCTGAACACACCACATTTTTACGCTATCGACCCGAACGTAAAAATTGCTGTGGTTTAGGAAATAAAAACCACGGCACTACTGATGCTTGCTGGGACTAATGAGTATCGGCTCTGGTCTGCTAGGTGGGCTGGCGAGCAGACTGGCGTATTTGTTTAGCCAAACTACTGCATTTTTTGTACGGAGTGATAATGGGCTACGAAATTAATACATTCTTGCAGAGCACGCTGCGGCACATTACAGAACAGACAAGAAAGCAAGAGATATAAAGACAGAAGAAACGTGAGATATAGTTAGAACAGAAAGATAAAAGAAATCCTAGAGATAAATAGAGAAAGTTGAGGAGATAGGTAAACAAAGAAATTTGAAGATTAAACAAAATTGGAAAAAAATAATTAATTATCATATACGAATGAAGTAAGGGCGCTGAAAGCTTGCAATTTGCAGGGCAAACTAACCTCTAACAACAGTCTTAATTACGAGAGATAAAAATTCAGATCAATTCCAAGAAAAGAAAGTATATATATACCATAACAAAACAATATATATAATAAGAAGAAAACCCCAAACACCGGCCATTTAAACTCATTCATGGCAGCTTCTGCCTCCAGCGCAACCTTTATATGGATGACTACCTTCTCTGCATCGAAATCACCACAGTTCGTCCTATCCACCCTTCTTCTCCCCCCAGCTCCCGACCGCTTGTTGACCATCGGAATGCGTCTCGCATCAATGGATTATCTACACAGTGATCATAGAATATCAAGATGGTGAGCACGTCCTTGGTTCTGGCTACGCTGGTAAGGCTTCTCCATCCTTCCTCTGATAATGAGGGCATGTAGAGGATGTGTGGGGAACACCTGTGGGCACACACACACACACACAACCACACACACACACACACACACACACACACACACACACACACACACACACACACACACCACACACACACAGGAGTTTTAGAGAGGGGTGAGAGCAGGGCTCAGGGTATTTTAAGATGTTACCAGGATGAGCTGCACAGTGTCTATATACGAATGTGCTGGGGACCGCTTTTATGTTAAATTAAAGCTTAATGTACTATAAAAAAGGGGTTGTTTTGTGTATAATATATATATATATATATATATATATATAATATATATATATATTATATATATATATATATATATATATATATATATATATATTGGAATAAATATTGCCCTGCCTGCTCTTATTAATTGGGTGCGAGCTCACCTTTCAGGCGACACAGGTCGCGTGGGGAAGGATATACAAGGGCGGAGGGGAGTGGTCGTGAGGCAGGAGAGTTAGGACGAGCGGAGGAGGACGTCCGGGTGAGTGTGCGGCACTTTCACAGCTTGTAAATAATGAGCGAGGCAGACCTTATAGAAAGCTTTGAGTAGGAGCAGCTTGGGTTGACGGGCTGAGGGACTTCAGTAAGAGTCTCGGTGATGAAGTGCGAATTCTTGTTTAAATTTCGTCTGAACATTTGCCATACAGAGAGGAATGAAATGAGAACCGGAAATCAGAAAGCGAGAACGCGAGCTGGATCACTAATGTCACAAACAAGTGAGAGGAAAAGGCTGGAAGAGGGAACTTTGGAAGTGAGAGCTGGATCACTGAGGACACACTGGTTCACACTGTTACTTGTCAAGGAAGACTGAGAACTGCTAAACATTCCGAGGGATGAAAACACATATGAAGTCAGCGAGGCATTCTAAAAGTCTTTGTATACCGGCGAGCAATATATAGAATGATAAAGTTGGCAGGAAAGATAAGAACATGAGAACAAAGATAACGGCAGAAGGCCTATTGGCTCATACGAGGCAGCTCCTATATATAACCACCCAATCCCACTCACATACATGTTCAAACACGCTTGAAACAATCGAGGGACCCCACCTCCACCACATTATGAGGTAATTGGTTATATAATCAACAACCCTGTTACCGAACCAGTATTTACCAAAGTCTTTCCTAAATTTAAACTTATCGAATTTATACCCATTGTTTCGTGTTCTGTCTTGTGTTGATACTTTTAATACCCTATTAATATCCGCTTTGTTATGTCCATTCCATCCACTTGTAAACCTCTATCATGTCGCCCTAACTCTAGGCCTTTCCAGTGAATGCAACTTAAGCTTTATTAATCTTTCTTCATATGAAAGATTTCTAATTTGGGGAATTAACTTTGTCATCCTACGCTGGACACGTACAAGTGAATTTATATCCATTCTATAGTACGGCGACCAAACCTGAACTGCATAATCTAAATGGGGCCTAACCAGAGCAAGATAAAGAGTTATCAGATACTAGTTACTGTTTAATGTCGAGATGCTGTTTGTGAGAAGATATGAAAGGATAGTCAGCCTGTGGGAAGCAGCAGGCGAGGAGTAGGCGGAGAAAGAATCGAGGCTAGAATGAGAGGAGAGTAGGAAGGACCTTGGGATGTAGGGGAGAAAAGGCTGTAGCTGGGTTGAGCTGGAACAACATGCAATGACTCCCCATACAAATGATCTCAAAGGCAGTTTTTCAGAATGTTTCTGAGGCATGTGGTGAATGCACTCATGTGTGTGTGTGTACTCGCCTAGTTGTGCATGTGAGGATGAGCTTCAGCTTTTGGTCTTGCTTCTGTGTCTTCAATTGACTGTCATACAGGTTACAGCGCCTTCCAGAACTCTCTATATCTACATTGTTACTGTGAATAAAGTCCGCCTCCCTCAACTAACAAAGTTAAATCAAAGTAATATTCCTATACACCTTCATGCCCTTCCTATACACCTCCATACCCCTCCTATACACCCCATCCCTGCCCCATTGCCATCACTTTGCAATTGCTTGGATTAAAGTCACAATCCATTTATCACACCCATCTCTCTCTAGTTTTTCAATGCTCGTCTGCTTGGCGTTTTCGCATGTTTTACAACTTCGGAAAATATTATATGAGGGGGGAGGGCACTACACACAGAATCAAAATAGTGTGATGTATCCAATGAAAACACAAGGGCCGTGATGAGGATTCGAACCTACGTCCGAGATCGTCCCAGACGTTGCCTTAATCGACTGAGCTCGACATGGTCCAAAGAGTTGAAACCAGAGTTGTACCTAACTTACTTGGATCATGGGGGAGTTGTGTAAAACCTTGGTTTGTCTCTCGAAGGCTGCAGGATCCAAGTTAGTTAGGTACAACTTCTGGTTTCAACTCTTTTGACCATGTCGTAGCTCAGTCGATTAAGGCAGCGTCTGGGACGATCTCGGACGTAGGTTCGAATCCTCGTCACGGCCCTTGTGGAGTTTGTTCATTTGATACATCACACTATTTTGATTTCTGTGTGTAGTGCCCTCCCCCTCATATAAATATTTTCCGAAGTTGTAAACATGCGAAAACGCCAAGCAGACGAGCATTGAAAAACTAGAGAGAGATGGTGTGATAAATGGATTGTTGACTTTATCCAGCAATTGCAAAGTGATTGGCAATGGGGCAGGGATGGGGTGTATAGGAGGGTATGGAGGTGTATAGGAAGGGCATGAAGGTGTATAGGAATATTACTTTGATTAACTTTGTTAGTTGAGGGAGGCGGACTTTATTCACAGTAACAAATGTAGATATAGAGAGTTCTTGAAGGCGCTGTAACCTGTATGACAGTCAATTGAAGACACAGAAGCAGACCAAAAGCGAAGCTCATCCCCACCATGCACAACTAGGCGAGTACACACACACACATGAGTGCATTCACCACATGCCTCAGAATACATCTGAAAAACTGCCTTTGAGATCATTTGTATGGGAGTCATTGCATGTTGTTCCAGCTCAACCCAGCTACAGCCTTTTCTCCCCTACATCCCAAGGTCCTTCCTACTCTCCTCTCATTCTAGCCTCGATTTCTTTCTCCGCCTACTCCTCGCCTGCTGCTTTCCCACAGGCTTACTATCCTTTCATATCTTCTCACAACAGCATCTCGACATTAAACAGTAACTAGTATCTGATAACTCTTTACCTTGCTCTGGTTAGGCCCCATTTAGATTATGCAGTTCAGGTTTGGTCGCCGAACTATAGAATGGATATAAATTCACTTGTACGTGTCCAGCGTAGGATGACAAAGTTAATTCCCCAAATTAGAAATCTTTCATATGAAGAAAGATTAATAAGCTTAATTGCATTCACTGGAAAGGCCTAGAGTTAGGGCGACATGATAGAGGTTTACAAGTGGATGATGGACATAACAAAGCGGATATTAATAGGGTATTAAAAGTATCACACAAGACAGAACACGAAACAATGGGTATAAATTCGATAAGTTTAAATTTAGGAAAGACTTTGGTAAATACTGGTTCGGTAAACAGGGTTGTTGATTTATATAACCAATTACCTCATAATGTGGTGGAGGTGGGGTCCCTCGATTGTTTCAAGCGTGTTTTGAACATGTATATGAGTGGGATTGAGTGGTTATATATAGGAGCTGCCTCGTATGAGCCAATAGGCCTTCTGCCGTTATCTTTGTTCTCATGTTCTTATCTTTCCTGCCAACTTTATCATTCTATATATTGCTCGCCGGTATACAAAGACTTTTAGAATGCCTCGCCTGACTTCATATGTGTTTTCATCCCTCGGAATGTTTAGCAGTTCTCAGTCTTCCTTGACAAGTAACAGTGTGAACCAGTGTGTCCTCAGTGATCCAGCTCTCACTTCCAAAGTTCCCTCTTCCAGCCTTTTCCTCTCACTTGTTTGTGACATTAGTGATCCAGCTTCGCGTTTCTCGCTCTTCTGATTTCCGGTTCTCATTTCATCCTCTCTGTATGGCAAATGTTCAGACGAAATTTAAACAAGAATTCGCACTTCATCACCGAGACTCTTCACTGAAGTCCCTCAGCCCGTCAACCCAAGCTGCTCCTACTCAAAGCTTTCTATAAGGTCTGCCTCGCTCATTATTACAAGCTGTGAAAGTGCCGCACACTCACCCGGACGTCCTCCTCTCGCTCGTCCTTAACTTCTCCTGCCTCACGACCACTCCCCTCCGCCCTTGTATATCCTTCCCCACGCGACCTGTGTCGCCCTGAAAGGTGAGCTCGCACCCAATTAATAAGAGCAGGCAGGGCAATATTTATTCCAATATATATATTATATATATATATATATATATATATATATATATTATATATATATATATATATATATATATATATATATATATATATATACACAAAACAACCCCTTTTTTATAGTACATTAAGCTTTAATTTAACATAAAAGCGGTCCCCAGCACATTCGTATATAGACACTGTGCAGCTCATCCTGGTAACATCTTAAAATACCCTGAGCCCTGCTCTCACCCCTCTCTAAAACTCCCTGTGTGTGTGTGTGTGTGTGTGTGTGTGTGTGTGTGTGTGTGTGTGTGTGTGTGTGTGTGTGTGTGTGTGTGTGTGTGTGTGTGTGTGCCACAGGTGTTCCCCACACATCCTCTACATGCCCTCATTATCAGAGGAAGGATGGAGAAGCCTTACCAGCGTAGCCAGAACCAAGGACGTGCTCACCATCTTGATATTCTATGATCACTGTGTAGATAATCCTTGATGCGAGACGCATTCCGATGTCAACAAGCGGTCGGGAGCTGGGGGGAGAAGAAGGGTGGATAGGACGAACTGTTGGTGATTTCGATGCAGAGAAGGTAGTCATCCATATAAAGGTTGCGCTGGAGGCAGAAGCTGCCATGAATGAGTTTAAATGGCCCGGTGTTTTGGGTTTTCTTCTTATTATATATATTGTTTTTGTTATGGTTATATATATACCTTTCTTTTCTTGGAATTGATCTGAATTTTTATCTCTCGTATTAAGACTGTTGTTCGAGGTTAGTTTGCCCTGCAAATTGCAAGCTTTCAGCGCCCTTACTTCATTCTTTATTATTGATAATTAATTATTTTTTTTTCCAATTTTGTTTAATCTTCAAATTTCTTTTGTTTACCTATCTCCTCTCTTTCTCTATTTATCTCTAGGATTTCTTTTATCTTTCTGTTTCTAACTATATCTCACGTTTTCTTCTGTCTTTATATCTCTTTGCTTTCTTGTCTGTTCTGTAATGTGCCGCAGCGTGCTCTGCAAGAATGTATTAATTCTGTAGCCCATTATCACTCCGTACAAAAAATGCAGTAGTTTTGGCTAAACAAATACGCAATCTGCTCGCCAGCCCACCTAGCAGACCAGAGCCGATACTCATTAGTCCCAGCAAGCATCAGTAGTGCCGTGGTTTTATTTTCCTAACCACAGCAATTTTTACGTTCGGTCGATAGCGTAAAAATGTGGTGTGTTCAGAAGACGACAGATTGATCTAATTATCTGGGAAACACGTATGTAGAACAGAAGAATATAACCCGAACATATTATCATTCATTATGAACAAAATAATACTAAGGAAACTATTATTTCTCTCCTTCATCCCATCACAATCGATTTGATAATGATCCAGGATGGACCGAAACGTCGTCGTCTCTTCAATTTCTAGTGTGTGTTTGGTCAACAATAATAAGGAAACTTCCTGCGTGCTGAACATCCGTTCCACACAGTCAAATCGTAACTGTCCAAGAACACACTATACACTAGGTAGCCACAAATGGGATTATATATATGGCAAGCTGCCCACACTATCCTGTTGATGTGTACCTCTTGCGAAAGATTTAGAGCTGTATCAAATCCTTAGTCTTTCACGTTCTTGATTCTGTACAGTGTTGGAACCCTTTTCTCTCTCTCTCTCTCTCTCTCTCTCTCTCTCTCTCTCTCTCTCTCTCTCTCTCTCTCTCTCTCTCTCTCTTTCTCTCCTACTCCTACCCTCAAACCCTTGCATTTATCTGAGTTAAAGTCCAGTAGATATTTTTCAGACCATCTCTGGATGGTCTAGAAAAGAATTATCTAGATGAACTAGATAATTCTAATTCATCTTCTAATGTGTTGCAGTCCTCATCTGTTCTGATTCTTTATTAACTCAATGTGTATCGTCAGAAAACATTGATACGAATGATCTTATTTCCTTTTTTTTCCATTTTGTTATCTCTCCTCTTACTGTGACTCTTTGTCTTCTGTAAGATAATTCTTCACAGACTCTAGTACTCTTCCTGATACACCAGTCAGATGCTCTAATTTATATTCCCATCTCTTGCAAGAAATATTCTCAAAATCTTTATGGCAATCAAAAGAAAATATCATCAGCCCAGCCCTTTCTCTCCTTTTCAATTGTTGGCATAATTTTGAACATCTGAAATAAGCTAGTCAAGCAGGATTTTCGTTTGCTGAATCCATGTTCAATTATTCATTCTCGAAGACAATATTGACGGTCTAATTAACTCTTTAATAAGACGTTGTTCCACGATGATGGCTGATAAGGTGGGTATAGAAAAACCTGGCACTGGAGGGGGATATCTTATGTCGAATTAGGGTATGATTATCACACGGAAAACAGGAAATTGGGTCCGTATAAATTAAATAGAAACGATATGGGAAACAGTCACAAGTGGAAAGCCTTATAGCTCTGCTGTGGCACGTCTGTTATTTGCCATATACACAAATGATTTAGTAAATATACCAATAACGCCTGAAGGGTAATCGTTTCATACGAATATTTACACAAGCTTCCGGAAGACTTGAATACGGATACAAACTGTACTGACTTCTGAAATTCTGTGCTGGCAAACATTAGGTTAAGTTTATGAAAAAACAGTTCAGTCTGTGAGAAAGGTATGACAGTTATGATTAACAAAGATCTAGAATGAAAAAAAATAATACACTTGTTTGAAATGAAGCTAATAAGACACTAGGATTGAATTCAATGCGCCAAATATATGTTAGATAAGCATAAATCGGAAGATACAGCACCGATGTTTCTCAACTTATTTTTAAACTCAAAACAATATACAATAGAAGAATACACATCAAAGAAAAAAAAACACTGTAAAATTTATAAAGACCTTTAAATTTCGATTTATTATTACATTAAAGACACATGATTTTCCCTATTTGCTATTCCATCAGGATATCCAGGTATTATACCCAAGTGTATATAATATACGAACAGGTAATACATGGAGCAATAATAGCCTTAATGGAATGAATTAATAACAAAATCAGGTTCCAGGGCTGTTACAAAACCATCAATTTAATTTTATCCTCGCTTGGCCACCGTAACACTAGGAGCAACCTCCCACTCGAAGCTTACTGGTAAGCTTTGAGTAGACAGTAATCAGCTGGATAATCGTGCACTAAAACTGAAATTTTACAACTTTATTCTTGCATTGACTTAAGTACGATAACAAGATATATCTTGCCTCACCACCTGTGGTTGCTTTTTTTTTTTTATTAATTCATTAGGTACATCTGCATTAGTGCAGCTACCCTAGACTATATGAAGTGGAGTACAGTGTGTCAAAAAAGCTAACTAGTTGATGCTAGAAAATCCCCATCACACAGGATGGTTAGTCATACAGAGGCATGTGATGAGCAGTCTGCACTGGCAGATTCCGGATGCATTTTGAGGATATCAACAACACAAGATTGAATAAGGTAGCAGTGGTAATAAAGGTCCCCATCTCGCAGGATGGTTAGTCATACAGGTCCATATGTTTAGTAGCCTGCACTGGCAAATTTTGGTTACACTGTGAGGATATCTTCAAGAATACGAGAGTGAATAAAGTAATTGCAAAGCTCCAGGTACCTCATGCCAACTGGTCTGAAAGGTCTAATAACTGGGCATTCAGTGATGTAGTGCGGGAGATCGTGCCGTAGTTCCTGCTCACAGAGTTTGCAACTGGAGTGCTCAGGATTGGGAGATCCGTCACCTGCAGCCACCTGCCACAGGTAACGGTAACCCAACCTGATCCTTGCAACTACTGTGTCGCACAGTCTAGTGGACGTTTTGTGCTGCCCATAGATGTAGGTTTCAGATCTGAACAAATTATTTGCAAATACAAGGGGGAATGCAATGGTCTACGGATATTCCCCATCAATCTTCAGGGAGAATTAACGGCCCTGCTGGAGCGGTAATAATCGAGCACAAAAATCTGCGGCTTAATATACGATTTCGGTGTCATGAAATATGGTAGAAGGTCGAGTGCAGTCATTCCTTCATCAAATTAAGGACGTGTTGAGCGAGCAGCTGGAATATGCTCGGTTCCAGCATAGTTGAGGCAGTTGATAATGGAAAGGTCTGTGATGTTGAGAACCTTGACTTTCTCGAAGCTTTTGATGCAGTGCCAAATGAAAAATTGATTAAAATGATAGAGGCTCACGGTATGGGGGGGGGGTGCTATATTAAGTTGGATTAGGGCATGGATATACCAAAGGAAACAAAGAGTTAGTATAAATTGGTTAAGTCAGAGTGGGAAAATGTTGTAAGTGGAGTGCCTCAAGGCTCTGTCCTGGGACCTCTATGATTCATAGTATATATAAATGATTTAGATTCAGGTTTTAGCAGCAATATTTGCAAATTTGCCGATGAAACAAAAATCAGTAGGGAAATAAACACGAAAAAGACTCACTATCACTTCAAGACAATCTAAATAGGGTTTTGAAATGGTCAAAAGATTGGCAGATGCGGTTTAATGCTGACAAATGTAAGGTTTTGAGGCTAGGTAATGACGATAGAGTTACAAGATACGAGATAGATGGTGTTGAGATTGCGAAGTCGGATTGCGAATGGGATCTGGAAGTTATAATTAGTATGAATTTAAAACCAAAAAATTAATGCATAAATGTTCGTAATAAGGCAAATATGACACTGGGATTTATTTATCGAAGAGTTAGTAAGACACCTGGTGTTGTTCTTCAGTTATATCTTGCTCTGGTTAGGCCACATTTAGATTATGCAGTTCAGTTTTGGACGCCATACTATAGAATGGATATAAATTCACTAGAACACGTCCAGCGTAGGATGACAAAGTTAATCCATCAAATTAGAACCCTGTCATACGAAGAAAGATCGACAAAGCTTAAATTACATTCTCAAGAAAGGCGAAGAATTAGGGGTAACATGATAGAGGTGTACAAGTGGATGAGTGGGCATAACAAAGTCTCCGTGGTGTAGTGGTAAGACACTCGCCTGGCGTTCCGCGAGCGCTATGTCATGGGTTCGTATCCTGGCCGGGGAGGATTTACTGGGCGCAATTCCTTAACTGTAGCCTCTGTTTAACGCAACAGTAAAATGTGTACTTGGATGAAAAAACGATTCTTTGCGGCAGGGGATCGTATTCCAGGGATCTGCCCGAAACGCTACGCGTACTAGTGGCTGTACAAGAATGTAACAATTCTTGTATATATCTCAAAAAAAAAAAAGAGGTTAATAATAGCATATTAAAAGTGTCAACACAAAACAGAACACGAAACAGTGATATAAACTGGATAAGTTTAGATTTAGGAAAGACCTTGTGGAACCTTGTAACATAATAGAAGTAGAATCCCCTTGAGTGTTTCAAGCAAAAGTTAGACATATATATATATATATATATATATATATATATATATATATATATATATATGAATGAGATTGGGTGGATATAATAGGAGCACCCTCGTGTGGGCCAATAGGCCTTCCGCAGTTACCTTTCTTCTTATGTTCTTATATCAGGCAGCAACACCGGCCACCCAGACCTTGAGCTGTAGGCCTATGTTTTCTCGATTAGGCTTCTTGAAGATTTTACGCGCGGTGTTATGTAGGGTTTGATGGGTGATGGAAGGTGGAAATAGAGCCATTACACAGCTATATTTCTATTACACGGAAACTGTTGTTTTTAATAATGCTTATACTGAATTTGTGCTCTGCGAACATTTTGTTCCGTTGACCTAGATGTCGCTGGTGGCTGCTATGGCAGTACCTCGCCTCTGGTTTTCATAGATGGAATGTACAGCTGCGTGACTAATTTGTAGGCTAATTCCTAATGGGAAGAGTGTGCTCACCGTCCCACTTCGCCTTCCTAAGCTGTGCCACCCTTCACCAGAGCTGTGCAACCTTTCACCTTCCTGAGATGTCCCACCCTTCACCAGAGCTGTCACCCTTCATCCTCCTAAGCTCTGTTTTAAGCTTAATAATAAATCTAAGAGTGTGTGGCGGAGTAGTATTTCTTAGAACTTGCTAAACACACCGAGCATAATAGAAGTCACTCCCACCCACCCACTCCCTTACTTGTGTGGAGTGGGTGGATGGAGATAGGGGTGGATGGGGAGTAGGTTGGATGACGGATGGCTTTGGGAGAAGGGGTGGGGGTAATAAGAGTGGATGAGGGTTCACACCGGCACCAAGTGTCCATTTCACCACAGGACGTCTTCTTTGATCTGGGAGCTACTTCGATTCCCTTCACCCTCCTCAGTCTAGTGGTCGGACGCCCCTGCAGCCTCCGTGTCTCTCATGTTATCAACGATCCGCCTGATTCTCCGTGTCGTCCCTTTACCTGCTCCTCCGTTGCGTTAAGATACGTTCATTCATAATTAAACAATTTTAAGGAGACAATTTTTTTCTTCTTCCCCGGATGCTGTATAAGGCTCCAGCACCTCTTACTGATGCAGTGCGACTCTCCGCCCACTACACACCAACATCCTCTTCCCATTTATCTCGTATTCTTA
>WNGS01009631.1:6570712-6573212 GCA_020271785.1 Procambarus virginalis
GCGAAGGTTAAGGCGAAATTTGACCGCTACTTCATCATCAAATTCTGCAAATTTAAGAAGTCACAAAATGCCTACAAGAGTCATTAGAAGTATAAGTTTTAAGAAGCTGCAAACATGCATTTAGAGTTTGCAAAAAAAGGTGACCTAATGTTATATAGAAGATCTGCACTCACTGACTTGACCAAAGGATGTCAGAAGAGGTCGACTGTCAGTGAAACGATGACTTATTTCTTGTGACACTAAGCGGAGTCTCTTTTTGGCGTATTACCTCTCTTTGTTATGGAATATTACCTATCTCTATTACGCAACACTATCTGACGCTGGTGATATTTCCTCACCTCTCTTTAGTGATATGTAGAATGCTTGTTGAAAGATATGTAGAAAGATATGTGAAAGAAATATTTATTTTCAAAAATATTTGAGAGGACAGAAAACTGGCTATATTATCAAGCAGGATCTGACCGGAAAAAAAGGTCAAAGAGTAAAAATATTGCGGAACACCTTATAGTTTGAGGCCAGAAGCGACCAAATCTGGCAGGATGTCATTAAGGAGAAGTCAGTAAAGGTCACAGAAGACGAAACAGCATCCCACATAAAAGAGGTCAGCAAAGGCCACGAGAAATCAGACAACTTAAGAAAGAAAAAGTCTGAAACTTTCACAAAAACAACAACAAAAGCATGAAACACCCCTTCCCTCCCCCTCTCCATACCAAGACCATCAACCGGATTTCTAGATGTCATCTTATCCGGCTGGACACTAATCCGAATTTTTGAGATTATTGAAGCACCAACCTCTCGAAGGAAAAGTAACGTTTCTACGAATCAAAGACTGAATTTGCAACAATATGACCAAAAGAAAAAGAATTTATGCACGGGAGAGATAAGTGCCATTTTGCAAGCGACAAGAACCTGTACTGTAGGTCACTATGGCACCGTGCTTACCTATGGTGCCTTGCACCCTGAGAGTTGTTGATAATCGTGAGGATCGAACCAAGGTTCCTGGGTTTAATTGTCGATGCTTTGTTTGAGTTGAAAGTTGAACGAGAGAGATCATGTTTACAATTCGGCTCGACTGTTGTGGTGGTGGTGGTGGGTGGGTGGGTGGGGGGTGTATGTAGTGGTGGTGTGGAAGTATGTTGTGGTGGTGGTGGGGGGGGGGTATGTGGTGGTGGTGTGGAGGTATGTTGTGGTGGCGGGGGGGGTGTATGTAGTGGTGGTGTGGAGGTATGTTGTGGTGGCGGGGGGGGGGTATGTGGTGGTGGTGTGGAGGTATGTTGTGGTGGTGGTGGGAGTTACGTGGTAGTGGTGTGGGAGTTTTTGTGGTATGCATTGATGGTGTGGGCGATATGTGTGTTATATAGTGATGGTGTGAGGGGTTATGGTGGTGGTGGTGGTGTAGGGGTACGAGGGTGTATCCGCACCCCCCCCTCCTCGTAGTATATAAATTATTCTTTGTTTAACACATCTGTAAACGTACTAAATATATATATTGTGTTAACTTTAGTTGTTATTGCTTAACCTATTATAAATTAGCATTAATATTATATCGGATGGGACTCAATCCCGGTATCATCACTTATTTTCTTATATCAATACTATATTACATAAACAAAATTCCGGTGTCGGGGACAGGAAGCCTGTATACTTAGGTTCATCTAGGTCACTCCCTAAGCCAAATACAGACCTTTCCCGGGATGTAACCCCACAACAGCTGCCTAACTCCCAGGCACCTAGTTACTGCTACGTGAATAGACGCATCAGGTGAAAAGGAAACGTGCCCAACCGTCACTTTTCAACCCGTGGAATTGAACCTTAAGTCCCTCGATTGTGAGACGTAGTCTACTGTCATACTGTATGATAATATTTATCAAAATACATTGTTAACGAACACAATTTTCGTATTTAATAATATTCTTTATCTAGGATATAGCTCAGTATACATTCATAAGATCAATATTTTGAATGGGAATAATATGTGACCCCCTCTTGTATTTGACCCCCCTATTGTATGTGACCCCCCTATTGTATTTTAGTTTTGTGGGAACATATGTGACCCACTTTTGTTTTCTATATGAGTTTAGTGAGCACCGCTACCTGTAACTTTACGACAATGTACCCAAAGACTTGCTGTACTGTCTCTGAGTCAAATAAATAAATGGTTATGATTACGGGATAATAAAGGTCGCGATGGCGTGTGTGTTTGTGTGTGTGTTTGAGAAGAGAGAGAGAGAGAGAGAGAGAGAGAGAGAGAGAGAGAGAGAGAGAGAGAGAGAGAGAGAGAGAGAGAGAGAGAGAGAGAGAGAGAGAGATACAGAGATAGAGATCGACGTTTTTCATCTCTATCTTTGCCTGTTCCATTCCTTATCCCCTCTCCCATGTCCCCCAATCCCCCCCCCCCATCCCTTCCATTTAGTTTCTCGAACAACATCACTAACAATTTCCTGGTTGCATGTCTGTCACGTGAACGAGGCTCTCCTCGCTGACAACCTTGTCTGCCTCA
>WNGS01009631.1:6575712-6590437 GCA_020271785.1 Procambarus virginalis
CAATCAATCAATCGAGGATACATCCTCTCTGGGCAGCGATCGATCTCAGCTTCAAATCCCGTCCTCTCTCCACAACTAAAAAGGAAACCGCAACACTCTTGTGAGTCTAATTGTCGACACCTTTGGTGCGAATCATCAGTCATAAGCATATTTTTAGACTACGGATTCAAAGACAGGAGAGTGTGTTATAGGAGGGAGGTATGCTTGGGTGATAGAGGGAGAGGAGGAGTACTTGAGTGACGGTGGGATGGAGGTATGTGTGACAGAGAGAGAGGGGGGGTGGGGGGAAGAAGGAAGGGAGAGGTAGAGGGATGAGAAAGAGAGAGAGGCGATAAAGATCTGACAGCAATGATCCTGTTTTCGGTAGGAGTAAAAATTGGACTGAAGGGGAAAAGTCAGGTAGCGAGCTGATCCGGTCACCAGCATCACCACTTGTCTGGGATAAGCTGATTTTTCTGCCCCAGAGAACTAGGAGATGGAGGAGGAGGTGTGTGGTCCTTGTCTCTCTGAGAGAACCAGGAGATGGAGGAGGGGGTGTGAGGCTCCTTGTCTCCCTGAGAGAACCAGGAGATGGAGGAGGGGTGTGTGGCTCCTTGTCTCTCTGAGAGAACCAGGAGATGGAGGAGGGGGTGTGTGGCTCCTTGTCTCCCTGAGAGAACCAGGAGATGGAGGAGGGGGTGTGTGGCTCCTTGTCTCCCTGAGAGAACCAGGAAATGGGAGAGCGATGGGTAGAAAATAGGAAGGAATAGTTAAGGATTAAAAAGGGATTGTTGTGGGTGTTAGTTTGATGGGTCGATGTGTTGTTGAATAAATGGATAATAGTTTGTCTTAGTGCCTAACAATAACATAGTTAACACTTATAGTAAACAGTTAACATCTATAACACAGTTAATATCAACCACACACAGATAACACACCAATACATAGTTAACAAACAGTTAACAGCCATAACAAACAATTAACAACCATAACATAAAATTAACAACCATAAGAAACAATTAACAACAATATCAACCATAACAAACAGTTAACAACCATAACAAACAATTAACAGCCATAACAAACAATTAACAACCATAACAAACAATTACCAGCCATAACAAACAATTAACAACCATAACAAACAGTTAACAACCATAACAAACAATTAACAACCATAACAAACAGTTAACAACCATAACAAACAGTTAACAAGCAATGATGTTCATGTAGTTGTCCAGCAATATCTTACATACAAATATTCTTCTGTTTTAACAATAGCAAATTTTGGTTGGATTACTTGGAAAATTGAAGTGTATCATAAAGCATGGGAAATACAAAAGAAAACGAGATTTAACTCTCCTAAAGTTCATTTTAGGTGAGTAATTTTCCCAGTCTTCCGTTTTCTATCTCAAAAGAAAGTTTATTTGGGGCTTCATCTATTGGTTGGTATTGATTTATTTATTTCATTTCATTTCAAATATTTGCACTTTCTAAATTCACGCGTTTCATCCTTATATATATATATATATATATATATATATATATATATATATATATATATATATATATATATATATATATATATATATTTATATATAAAGTTCAGGGCACTTTAAATAACAAACCCATTACAAAGATGATTAAATTACTTATGAAATACAGTAAGCGAGAGAAGGAAAAAGATAAGATGTTGTCTTTACTAATAACTTACAATAAACAAATCGTAATGACAGAGAGTCAGCTGACGTTACTGGAATTAACACAAGTATCTTACCACACAAACCTTTTGTTTACACCATTACTCTGCTACTTGAGGCGGCTTCCCTCTCGAATGTCATCCTCTGACGTCATTCACACCACCTAAACACGACACCTAACCTCCAGCCGACGTTATTGCCCCCAATAACCTCGCATTACGGGCTATTCATGCCCGTGCCACCTCTTGGGTGGCTTAATCTTTATCAATCAATCTAACCTCGCAGTAGTAGAGTTATTTGGTGAACAGGATCACCTCTTCCCCCCTTCACACACCCCCTCCCCACCACCGTGTAAATTTGGCATCCTGGCAAGCCAAATACCGCCAATTAGGTCAAACAAATGCGAGGTGCAGGTAGGGAAGGACGTCGCGGCTGCCGGCAGTTCAACAGAAACAAATAACTACAACGAACGCCAGCCGACGCTTTCAGGAATAACCAAGCGTAGCGATAATGTGCAGGTCTTCACAAGCTTGGCCCCCCGTGGCTGGTACCTTCCCTGGTGGCTGATACCTTCCCTGGTGGCTGATACCTTCCCTGGTGGCTGATACCTTCCCTGGTGGCTGGTACCTTCCCTGGTGGCTGGTACCTTCCCTGGTGGCTGGTACCTTCTCTGGTGGCTGGTGGTACCTTCCCTGGTGGCTGGTGGTACCTTCCCTGGTGGCTGGTGGTACCTTCCCTGGGTGGCTGGTACCTTCCCTGGGTGGCTGGTACCTTCCCTGGTGGCTGGTACCTTCCCTGGTGGCTGGTACCTTCCCTGGGTGGCTGGTACCTTCCCTGGGTGGCTGGTACCTTCCCTGGTGGCTGGTACCTTCCCTGGTGGCTGGTACCTTCCCTGGTGGCTGGTACCTTCCCTGGTGGCTGGTACCTTCCCTGGTGGCTGGTACCTTCCCTGGGTGGCTGGTGCCTTCCCTGGTGGCTGGTACCTTCCCTGGTGGCTGGTGGTACCTTCCCTGGTGGCTGGTGGTACCTTCCCTGGTGGCTGGTGGTACCTTCCCTGGTGGCTGGTGGTACCTTCCCTGGTGGCTGGTGGTACCTTCCCTGGTTGTTGATCACCATGTTATCCAGCACCTCATTTTAATCCCCTCACGTGAAATAAAATAATTGGTTGCTAAAGCCTTGCCGGCGACCGGGGGCCCAACTGTTGCACCAGATGCCATTGTCATTTGACCTTCAATTCTTCTCTGGCGCTAAATTGCTTTTAATTGCAGTTTGAGCCCTATCGTGGCATCAGAAACTAAACGACCCCGGTTTATGCCACCACTTATAAAATTAATTAGTGAAACTGCATAATGCAATAATTGATGTAATTAGGGAACCGAGCAAAGGAATGTCACATAAACACAAGACTCGAGGAGGAGAAGGCCGGCTGGACCAGCTGGTCGCCGGCTGTAGGGGTCCGGCAAACAGTTGTATCGTAAACAAAAAATATCTCGTTGAATTCAGTCTCCTTAAAATTTAACGAATCGTTAACGATATGATATTAACAGCAGACATTTTTTTAGTATTAAATCAAGGGAGCATTTATGAAGTCACACTCAGCGAACGATATACCAGCACGTTACTGACGCGTGAGTGAGTAACACGAATCTCTGACGAATGTGTGTGTGGTGTGTGTGTGTGTGTGTGTGTGTGTGTGTGTGTGTGTGTGTGTGTGTGTGTGTGTGTGTGTGTGTGTGTGTGTGTGTGTGTATTCACCTCACCTAGTTGTGTTTGCGGGGGTTGAGCTTTGCTCTTTCGGCCCGCCTCTCAACGGTCAATCAAATGTTTACTAACTACCTTTTTTTCACACCACATACATATGCACTCCAGGAAGCAGCCCGTAACAGCTGACTAACTCCCAGGTACCTATTTACTGCTAGGTAACAGGGGCATTCAGGGGTGAAAGAAACTTTGCCCATTTCTTTCTGCCTGGTGCGGGAATCGAACCCGCGCCACAGAATTGCGAGTCATGTGCGCTATCCACCAGGCTACCAGACCCTTGGGTGTATGTGTATGTATATGTGTGTGTGTGTGTGTGTGTGTGTGTGTGTGTGTGTGTGTGTGTGTGTGGTGTGTGTGTGTGTGTGTGTGTGTGTGTGTGTGTGTGTGCGTGTGTGAATACATGTAGGATACACTCACTCTCCTCAGCTTCACATGTAGAAGAAGGCACTCACTCCCCTACCACCTCACTTGTAGAGAACCCTCCCCCCACCCTCCACCTCTCCTGCTCTACAGAACACCACATCTAAGCACCAGAACACGCCATGGACCCCCGCAAGTGCCTCCTCCCGTCGCCAAGAACTTCACACCAGCTAAACAGCTTCTCAGTTGACCTGTCATCCACATGACACTTGACACTGAACTAGTTTTAACCGGTGCGTGTTTAGTCTTAATCACTGACTGTATCACAATACTGAAAACAAGATTTAATTCTCGAATTATAAATAATTATATATATATATATATATATATATATATATATATATATATATATATATATATATATATATATATATATATATATATATATATATATATATATACAAGTGCAGTATAGAGTGTGTGTACGTCGCCTCGCTCTGGGAGATATCACAAAGCATCGGCTGCCAGAACAGCGATGTTATCTCCACTACACCCGCCCCAGCCCACACTCTATTATTTTCCAGGTGCACGCCCACACACACCCTCATGCCCGCCCCCCCCCCCCCTCAAACGCCCACATGGCCACGCGCGCCACATGTCCACACGCCCAATCGCCCACACGTTTAGAAGCCCTTATGTTCACACACACGTACCCACCCACTGATATACACAATATCCCACATGCCCACATGCTAGAAATATGAGAGCTTCGTTATCCTGTTTTTGTCCTCGGTCTGGTGTTTGAAGATCATTGATATATTCTCTTCGTCTATGTGGTCCCTGAGAGCGACACTATCTCTCACTATTTCTCACTATCTACCGCGGTGTATGAGGCTTGAGAGGTGGTGAGGAAGATTGGTGGCGCGGGGGGGGGGATGGAGGAAAGGGGGGGGGAGGAGGGAGTGAAGAAGGGAGAGGGTGAGGGAGGTGGGTGGTGAGGTGACGGTGAGGGATGGTGGTGAGGGTATGGGACACACGAGATAGCTGAGGGTGAGGGATGAGAGAGGTAAGGGTTGAGGAGTGAGGGAAGGAAGAGGGTGAGGAGTGAAAGAGGGTGGGGAAGGGGGGAAGAGGAAAGAAGTATGGAGAGAAAAGCGAGCGGCTGTAAGGTGGGCGGGCTGGGTTGTGTTTAGATATGAGGACGGAGAGCGATTGTTTAAATATAATAATGCGTTAGACGTACATCTAGATTTTTAGATGCGATAGTCTGACAAACGTCAGACCAAAGCTGGAATATGCAGCGTTTGTCCTTACCTGTAAATTCCAGCCAGATCTTTCGATATGACGAGCGTCAAATTGGAAGTATTTTTGCCTAACCCAGAAGGCAAATGAAGCCAGACTAGGCAGCGTATCGAATCTGCCGAGGTCAATGCGAAGTAGCCAGAGGAAACCTAAATATCGCAGAGCTTTTTGTTTTCTTAAAGCGTGTCCTTTCCTTTTGACCATGTCGTAGCTCAGTCGATTAAGGCAGCGTCTGGGATGCTCTCGGACGTAGGTTCGAATCCTCGTCACGGCCCTTGTGGATTTCTTCCTTAAAGCGTCTTAATTTTTTTTCGATGCGAAAGATAGCGCCGAAATTCCTGTGAATTAACTGTAAGTACAAGTCTCAGGAAAATATATTAATGCGTTAAAAAGACGTAAATCAGACATTGAAAATATATAAGATATATAAAAAAATATATAAAAATATAGTAAGATATAAGAAAGAAAGATATATATATAGCAAATCTAAGAAAGATATAAGAAAAATACGAGAAAGATTTGAAAGAAATATGAGAAACATGAGGAAGATATGAGCACTAGCTGTGAAGGATGGGAAGAATACAGGAGGTGGTGGTGCATGCAAGATTGAAATCTTCCAAACGTGCAAAGGATGACGGGAAACATGAGCACCATCTTGTAAACAGACGCACACACACACGCACACACACACACACACACACACACACACACACACACACACACACACACACACACACACACACACACACACACACACGCACACACGCACACACGCACACACACACACACACACGCACACACATGTGCGTGTGTGACATGTGTGTGGACATGTAGAGTTTGGTGGAGGCCAAGACCGTCAGTAGTTTCAAAGCGTTATATGACAAAGAGTGCTGGGAAGACGGGACACCACGAGCGTAGCTCTCATCCTACAACTACACTTAGGTAATTACACTTAGGTAATTACACACAGACACACACAAGGGGCCGGTGGCTGAGAGGACGGCAAGCTGGGCACGTAATCCTGTGGTCCGTGATTCGATTCCCGGTGCCGGCGAGAAACAATAGACAGAGTTTCTTTCACACTGATGACCCTGTTACTATCAGTAAATAGGTACCTGAGAGTTAGACAGCTGTTACGGGCTGCTTACTGGGTATGTGTGTGTGCATTGGGGAAAATAAATAGTAGTTAGTTACAGTTGATTGACAGTTGAGAAGAGGGCCGAAAGATCAGAGCTCAACCCCCGCAATCACAACCAGGTGGATACAACTAGGTGACTACACACCGTGCTCACAACCCTCTATCCTGGCCAATTGCTTGGTCTAGTCTCAGAATTTCCACTTAAAACTTATTGCTCTTTGTCCTTGCTACTCTTACCGGTCGGAATTATGAATTCTATTATGGGATTAGGAATTATGAATTCTTGTTAATCTCACATGTAGGGGTTACTGACCCTTCTGTTTTGATAACTGATAAGAGTGTAGACTCTTATCAGTTGGGATTATTGTCCTCTCTATTTTATCTCTCATCTCTCGGGAATATTGATCTATCTACAGTTAATATTAACTATCTCGTATTAATGATCCAGCTCTTGTTAACCTTATCTGTCAGATTTTATCGATACCACTCTTGATAATATTAAATGCCGGGAATTTTCACAGAATATCTTCACGCGCCACATGACCATTTTTCCCTTTATAAAAACCAACTTCAAAAAAAACTGAGGTTTTGAATATTGCAATTACAGTCTTTATTTACCCAGTTGCGCTGATACAATATTGTATATGTATTAGGCCAACGGTCTTTAATGTCGATCAAACCTACGATACCAAACCTCTACTAGATCTATGGCACGAAACATCTCAAGACCTATGGCTCGAAACATTACATCCTTCACAGTAGACTGTTATACTATTTTGGAAAATGCAGATCATATTATTATTTTTCGGATAATTATTATTACTAATATATATATTTTAATAATCATTATTGTTGTTATTATTAACACAAAGAAATCATACTACCGTGATATATATTAATGAGAAAATCAACCAGAGCTCTGACTGACGTTACCACTGTACCACCACGACTTTGATATAAGTTGTACAACCTGCGATTCTATTGAATCGACAGGAAGACTGGAGGAATATAGCTAAAGCCAGTCCAAGTTGTGCGTATAACCCCTCTTATACAATAAGAGGGGTTCCTCTTATACAATAAGAGGGCTATACAATAAGATATACCTCTTATTGTATAATAAGTATAACCCCTCCTCCCCCCCCCTCCCCAAGCATCCGAGTGTAGACTTTTCTTTTCAGGGATATTCCTGCGCGGGCCCTATGCCTCTGGCTGGCTCACTTAGTGTTGTTTGTTTCTGTTTACTTAGGCGGAATGTGAGTAATTATGATTCGTATGGTCGTTTCAGTAAGAGACAACGCGGTTCATTCACTCTACCCTTCAACTTCAGAAACACGAGGGAAATCAAAATAACGTGATGTATATCAATGCGAAAATCTACTGGAGAGCTGAATTTCAGAGCCCTAGTTCATATTATTATTGTTCTTCTTCTTCCTTCTATATTTATTATTAAATTATTATTATTATTATTATTATTATTATTATTATTATTAAATATATGGAATTTTTAGTATCATTAGTAATATTAGTACTTTTTCAAACTTATCGTAATCAACTCTAATAAACAAAATTTACTTGTTTATGAAGCTTCTAATGCCAAAAAAGTTTAGGGAACATGCTAAATCACTTCGTTTCATAAAAATGACTAATCGAAATAATCACTATAAAATTAATTACCAATTTATGAACACACTTGTTCATAAATATGATTACAAAGGAATGCATGTCAGGACATGAAAGACGAGCGCCGCTTGTGAAAGCCTTTGACAACAGAGACCGAAATTGAAGCGAAATCATTGAGGCTTNGAGAGAGAGAGAGAGAGAGAGAGAGAGAGAGAGAGAGAGAGAGACTGACTAGTGCAGGTCCAGGAAGAGTGCTGTCATGGGGACAAGTGACATGTTAGCTGCTGCTGGATCTTTGTTCCAGGATGTTATACTCATAGCTGCTCAAAAACAGATACATTTGCTGTTAGTGCCTAAATATGATAGAATGTTTTGTTAATTATGGTGTGATCAGCGGGGGAACATTTTACGATATGACGAAAAAAATATTAATAATTCAAAGTCGAGTCAATGGTACTGCTTAATTTACAAGGGAATAATTTTGACACAGTGCCACTTGGCACTTATTTTACACCTATGAGGACCCACTCATACCAGGCATGTTCCCAACAGGAATTGCTTGGAAAAGTGGGAGCACCTGACCCCAAGAGCTTGGCCTCCAATCTCGAGCTGGCCGACTACGTTCTGACCGGCTACCTTGGGACTTGTCTACCTTGGGACTTTGTCTACCGGGACTTTGTCTACCTTGGGACTGTGTTTACCTTAGACCTTTATCTACCTTGGTCGTTGTCTCTTCAGTGACCTGTGTTGTTGTCTGTGAGGCTATTTCGTTTCCTTGGCTACTTTTCATGTTTTACTGCCTGTGTCCTTGACTATATGGTTGACTGTCTAATGCGGTTGGCAGCTGGGATTGATGAGGCGGGATGACTTGACTGACTGGCTGTATGAGTGACTGGCTGGCACGCTGGGGTAGCTGACTTTCAAGCTGGCGGTCTTGTACTCTGTTCCCAACTCACATTATATGAGCGTCAGCCCGACACACTACTTCATGCCTCGTCACCTTGTATAATGCTGCGGGCTGTATGTGTGTACATGTATCTGTCTGCCTTACGACTCTCATCCTCCTCCTCCTCTTCACGGATTATCGATGTAACCAAGTAGGAGCTAGAAAGAGGACCTAAGGTATGAGCAAACTGTGTTTCATATAATAGCTATGACCTCTGTAGTAAGATACTGCAAAGTGAGATACCCATCGTAAGAGTCAGTATCAAATACCACCAAAGCACATAGACACAGAAACCATACGCGCGCAGCTGAGGTTGTGGATGTCTTCTGATGCGGTGGGGGGGGTCAGGGGAGACGCCAGACAGTGTAGTTAAGGAGCTCAGGTCTTTACCCAGCACCGTAGTTAGAAAGCGCAGTTGTTTATCGTGCAGCTAATTTATAGTGAGCACAACAGTGCCAAGCAACTAGTTAGAGAACACAGTAAGTAGCCCGTACAACTGATTAGCGATCACAGCAGTTTGACAGGCAGCTAATTATATGGACACAGTGGTTTGCCTCACTGCTTGTTGGTTAACGCAGTCATATTTCATGCAGTTAATTAGCGAGCGCAATTATTTGGTATTGGTCTACTTAGAGAACACATTAGTTTGCCAGGCACCAAATTAGAAACGGTTGTTTGGCAGGAATTTAGTTAGAGAATTCAGTTGTTTGTCCTGCAGCTAGTTAGAGAACATAGTTGTATGCCTTTCTTGTTATTGAAGTCAGGGGATAGGTTTTCCCCGCAGCTAATTAAGAGACCCGGCAATATATTTAGATTAGTAATATAACTGTCTTAAAACATTGAGATGCAAATGCTTGTGAAATAATTAACTTTTTTCACGAAACCACAAACTTTCTCAGGTAGCTAGAGGCCTTCTTCAGGCAGGTAGAGGCTCTCGTGGAAGCCAAATTTAGATGGAAATTCCTTTGAAGGTTTTTTGAACATAGAGTTAAAATATATTTCCATATGCATTGTGGGATAAAATTAGAAATCAGCCTTAAGTAAAAGCAATGCGGATAGCATGGAGTGTAAAGTGAAGGAGCAGGAGAGGAGGAGAGGAGGAGGGGAGGGGGAAAGAGAAGGAGGAGAGGGAGGAGGAGGGAGGATGAGGAAGAAGAGATGTGAAAGGAAAGGGGGAGGGTAAGACTAGAACGCAAGAGAAAGGAAGAGGAAAATGAAGTCATTAAACTCGGCACAGGCGTGTAAAGGACAACCCCCCGGTACCAAAGAGGCCGTATATTAAAGGTCAACCGCGATCTGCTGTCTTAAATAATGATCAGTTAGACTCTCACGGGTCAGCTAAAGCCACAATTGGTCAACTAGGACCTGAATATCCATTATGAAAATTGATGCAAATAATAAGAGTTTAACGTAGTTCATTTAAGATCATACGAAATAAAAAAATAAAAGGGTAATGTAAAGTTACAAGAGGTCAAAGCAGAGGTAATAAAATGTATCGAATCGTTAATATCGCGAGTTTCTTAATCATGACAGGTCTGCAAGGACCTGTCAGGATTTCGAAAGGTTCGTTGGAGGCCATGAAGATCGTTGGAGGCCATGAGAATCGTTGGAGGCCATGAGAGATCGTTGGAGGCATGAGAGATCGTTGGAGGCCATGAGAGATCGTTGGAGGCCATGAGAGATCGTGGAGGCCAGAGAGAGGAGGCCATGAATCGTTGAGGCCATGAGAGATTATTGGAGGATATAAGAGAGGCCATGAGAGATGGTTGGAGGCCATGAGATTATTGGAGGATATAAGAGAGGCCATGAGAGATGGTTGGAAGCCATGAGAGATGGTCGGAGGCCATGAGAGATGGTCGGAGGCCATGAGAGTTCGTCAGACCTATTTTGTTTGCTTATCATAACACTTTATCACAAAAAGTTTGCAGAGGAGATTAGGAGTTCTGACGAACTTTATCACAAAAGTTCGTCAGAACTACAACCTGTAGCTGTCATTGGGTATCATATTAGTCATGGTTGAATGAGGAGGATGGGGGCAACGCCACGAGAAATCAGTAGCAGCCATTAAGATATCGGAAAATCACATAAAAGCTTCAAGAGGATATTGAAAGGCTTGACATGCCATCATAAGTCAGTATAGGTCAATGGAGATCAAGGGTGCATGCAGCCTGGCTCCAACCCGGCTAATGATTTCACTCGCAAGAATGTCTTCCTAACCTTCCTGCTTGTAGTATTGGTGGCGGTGGTGGCAACTAGGCAATTGCATGCCAACAAATAATTATTTGAAACGGTTTGCTAAGATAATTTGAGAATTGATACCGAAGCATTCATTAAAATATCCAACATTTTTTTTTAAAAGGTCAAGTAGGATATCGTCTATATTCACTAGAGTAATATTATAAGAGATATGTCTTCCAGCAAGATATGCCTGGAAAATATGAACACTTAACCAATATAGTTTTTTTTGTGTGTTGTTCAAAGACATGTTATTTATGGCTCTTGTTCAGTGTTAGGCTTCAGTTTTGTCAACCGCGGAAGGGTTAGTAAGGTCCCATGAAGGCTTTCTGACCAACTAAGTAGTATATTGTAGTCCAGAATATTGTCAGAGCCTAAAATATACTCTCAGTATTTATACTCCAAGAAGAGGCTATACCTCTCCCCTTGCGTTTTGCTAAGTCGTGACTTAACACATGACTTAACACATGATCTAATGTGTTAAGTCGTGACTTAACACATGACAACACATGACCTAATATGTTAAGTCGGGTTGATTACCTTCTGGTTACTCCCCTGAGCACCTGCTCCTCTGCATCTGAACAGCAATTACACATCATTTTAAGACGAGTTTATTATCATACATGTATGCCAAGACAACACATTCTATCATCCTCCCCCTCCCCCCCCCTATGGACTTTCGGTGGAATTTAAGAACAGGCTCACCTACCGGAACTCTCATTATCAATAATGACTGAAGGAACGGTAAAGGTGTATATCTTGTATTTATGAAGCTAAGTGATGAGAAAACCCATTTGTTGAACCATATATATGTTTCTGCAACTTATAACTCCAACCAGAGCCTGTGTGTAGTTGCTCCTGGTCATTGTAATGCGGTCCAGGTAAACTGCTGTATCCGTCACAATGATATATTTAGGCAGCCGCAAAACGTGCCAAGGATGACAAGTTTAGCGGTGATTTTCCCGATCAAATATACACTAAATGTTTACGGATGCAAAGGAGACGCTAGATGAGGAGCATATATTGCAGAGGGGTAGCGGCCTCAACGTTGTGATTGCATCACGAAGGCTAATGTAATTCCCCAAGTTATTAGGAAATGGCATCACCAGCTTCGCATATCCTAGTTATCTAGAAATGGCTGGTGGCGTTTATGAGCATTTGATCTCTCCATTTAGGGGACATATATATATATAATGTTTGTCTTATAATGTGTGTTTGTCTCTCATCTGTATGGCTCCCAGTCTTCAGTGTTATGATGAGTCTCATCTGTATGGTTCCCAGTCTTCAGTGTTTTGACCCTGAGAGCTCAGTTGAGACCTGTGAGGTTAAGTTATGTTAAACTCCCCAGAGACCTCAAGAAGATGGATATAATTCAGAGAGATACAAGCGCTGAGCGACGAAGGTTAAGGCGAAATTTGACCGCTACTTCATCATCAAATTCTGCAAATTTTAAGAAGTCACAAAAATGCCTACAAGAGTCATTAGAAGTATAAGTTTTAAGAAGCTGCAAACATGCATTTAGAGTTTGCAAAAAAAGGTGACCTAATGTTATATAGAAGATCTGCACTCACTGACTTGACCAAAGGATGTCAGAAGAGGTCGACTGTCAGTGAAACGATGACTTATTTCTTGTGACAATAAGCGGAGTCTCTTTTTGGCGTATTACCTCTCTTTATTATGGAATATTACCTATCTCTATTACGCAACACTATCTGACGCTGGTGATATTTCCTCACCTCTCTTTAGTGATATGTAGAATGCTTGTTGAAAGATATGTAGAAAGATATGTGAAAGAAATATTTATTTTCAAAAATATTTGAGAGGACAGAAAACTGGCTATATTATCAAGCAGGATCTGACCGGGAAAAAAGGTCAAAGAGTAAAAATATTGCGGAACACCTTATAGTTTGAGGCCAGAAACGACCAAATCTGGCAGGATGTCATTAAGAAGAAGTCAGTAAAGGTCACAGAAGACGAAGCAGCATCCCACATAAAAGAGGTCAGCAAAGGCCACGAGAAATCAGACAACTTAAGAAAGAAAAAGTCTGAAACTTTCACAAAAACAACAACAAAAGCATGAAACACCCCTTCCCTCCCCCTCTCCATACCAAGACCATCAACCGGATTTCTAGATGTCATCTTATCCGGCTGGACACTAATCCGAATTTTTGAGATTATTGAAGCACCAACCTCTCGAAGGAAAAGTAACGTTTCTACGAATCAAAGACTGAATTTGCAACAATATGACCCAAAAGAAAAAAGAATTTATGCACGGGAGAGATAAGTGCCATTTTGCAAGCGACAAGAACCTGTACTATAGGTCACTATGGCACCGTGCTTACCTATGGTGCCTTGCACCCTGAGAGTTGTTGATAATCGTGAGGATCGAACCAAGGTTCCTGGGTTTAATTGTCGATGCTTTGTTTGAGTTGAAAGTTGAACGAGAGAGATCATGTTTACAATTCGGCTCGACTGTTGTGGTGGTGGTGGTGGGGGGGTGGGGGTGGGGTGTATGTAGTGGTGGTGTGGAGGTATGTTGTGGTGGCGGGGGGGGGGGGGTATGTTGTGGTGGTGTGGAGGTATGTTGTGGTGGCGGGGGGGGGGGAGTAGTATGTGGTGGTGGTGTGGAGGTATGTTGTTGTGGTGGTGGGAGTTACGGGGTAGTGGTGTGGGAGTTTTTGTGGTATGCATTGATGGTGTGGGCGATATGTGTGTTATATAGTGATGGCGTGAGGGGTTATGGTGGTGGTGGTGGTGTAGGGGTACGAGGGTGTATCCGCACACCCCCCCCCTCGTAGTATATAAATTATTCTTTGTTTAACACATCTGTAAACGTACTAAATATATATTGTGTTAACTTTAGTTGTTATTGTTTAACCTATTATAAATTAGCATTAATATTATATCGGATGGGACTCAATCCCGGTATCATCACTTATTTTCTTATATCAATCCCCTTATTTTCGTATATCAATACTATATTACATAAACAAAATTCCGGTGTCGGGGACAGGAAGCCTGTATACTTAGGTTCATCTAGGTCACTCCCTAAGCCAAATACAGACCTTTCCGGGATGTAACCCCACAACAGCTGCCTAACTCCCAGGCACCTAGTTACTGCTACGTGAATAGACGCATCAGGTGAAAAGGAAACGTGCCCAACCGTCACTTTCCAACCCGTGGAATTGAACCTTAAGTCCCTCGATTGTGAGACGTAGTCTACTGTCGTACTGTATGATAATATTTATCAAAATACATTGTTAACGAACACAATTTTTCGTATTTAATAATATTCTTTATCTAGGATATAGCTCAGTATACATTCATAAGATGAATATTTTGAATGGGAATAATATGTGACCCCCTCTTGTATTTGACCCCCCTATTGTATGTGACCCCCCTATTGTATTTTAGTTTTGTGGGAACATATGTGACCCACTTTTGTTTTCTATATGAGTTTAGTGAGCACCGCTACCTGTAACTTTACGACAATGTACCCAAAGACTTGCTGTACTGTCTCTGAGTCAAATAAATAAATGGTTATGATTATGGGATAATAAAGGTCGCGATGGCGTGTGTGTTTGTGAAAAGAGAGAGAGAGAGAGGAGAGGAGAGAGAGAGAGAGAGAGAGAGAGAGAGAGAGAGAGAGAGAGAGAGAGAGAGAGAGAGAGAGAGAGAGGGGGA
>WNGS01009631.1:6593111-6624453 GCA_020271785.1 Procambarus virginalis
TAGCCGTTATTCCTGACCCAGTGGCGTCCGGAGCCTTGGGTGAGCATCTTGTATACTCGTGAGCGTCTGGTATACCCGTGTTTGGTATACCCGTGTCTGGTATACCCGTGTCTAGTATACCCGTGAGCGTCTGGTATACCCCCACCCCCAAGTGTTAGTTGCGTTAATATTCTGGTGAGCATTTGTGTACTGGAAGCAGTAACTGGTGAGCGTTAATGAATTAGTGAGCGGTAGTATAGTGCCAGCAATAGTATACCGGTTAGCATTAGTATACTGCTAGCAATAGTATACCGGTTAGCCTTAGTATACGAGTGAGCGTTACTATACTGTAAGCATTGGTATATTATGAGCAGTAGTATGCTGTAAGCATTAGTATGCTGTAAACATTAGTATGCTGTAAGCATTAGTATGCTGTAAGCATTAGTATGTTGTGAGCATTATTATACTGGTCAAAATTAGTATACCAGGAACATTAGTATACCAGTGAACATTAGTGTAGTAGTAGTAGTAGTAATTGATAGGACTAGCAATTGGGTAAGCATTAGTATACGCTAAGCATTAGTATAGTGGTAACTGTGGTATACTGATCAGTGCTAGCACACTGGTAAACATTAAACACTTGTAAGTATTAGAAATTCATGAACATGAGTAAACTCTTGATTATAATCACACACGTAAGAATAAGTAGACTCGTGTGAGAATAATAATTAGGTATACTCACGCGTGTAAGTATGCTCGTGAGCAATAAAAACTCGCCAGAAATCAAATTATAGTTGGCTTTTAGAGTAGTAGTGAGCATCTTGAACCCCAACGAGCGTTAGCTTTTAGACGTTAGCCTCTTTGTATAGAGGTTAGCTTTTAATTCTTTTTTACATTAGTAAAGTATAAATCAGCATAAGTAATTATGTTGTTCATGGCATCAATGCTGATTAAACTTTTGCGTATGTTCTAGGCGCTACTGTGGGTGATCTCACACAGTACTATGCTGTTGCGGGTGGTCTCACAGAGTACTGTGCTGTTGTGGGTGGTCTCACACAGTACTGTGCTGTTGTGGGTGGTCTCACACAGTACTGTGCTGTTGTGGGTGGTCTCACACAGTACTGTGCTGTGTGGTTGGTCTCACACAGTACTGTGCTGTTCTGAGTGATCTCACACAGTACTGTGCTGTTGTGGGTGATCTCACACAGTACTGTGCTGTTTTGGGTGGTCTCACACGGTACTGTGCTGTGCGGGTGGTCTCACACAGTACTGTGCTGTTGTGGGTGGTCTCACACAGTACTGTGCTGTTTTGGGTGATCTCACACAGTACTGTGCTGTTGTGGGTGGTCTCACACAGTACTGTGCTGTTTTGGGTGGTCCACACAGTACTGTGCTGTTGTGGGTGATCTCACACAGTACTGTGCTGTTGTGGGTGGTTCACACAGTACTGTGCTGTTGTGGGTGATCTCACACAGTACTGTGCTGTTGCGGGTGGTCTCACACAGTACTGTGCTGTTGTGGGTGGTCTCACACGGTACTGTGCTGTTGCGGGTGATCTCACACAGTACTGTGCTGTTCCGGGTGATCTCACACAGTACTGTGCTGTTCTGAGTGATCTCACACAGTACTGTGCTGTTCTGAGTGATCTCACACAGTACTGTCCTGTTGTGGGTGATCTCACACAGTACTGTGCTGTGTGGTGATCTCACACAGTACTGTGCTGTTCCGGGTGATCTCACACAGTACTGGCCTGTTCCGGGTGATCTCATACAGTACTGTGTTGTTGCGGGTGATCTCACACAGTACTGTGCTGTTGCGAGTGATCTCACACAGTACTGGCCTGTTCCGGGTGATCTCACACAGTACTGTGGTTCCGGGTGATCTCACGCAGTACTGTGCTGTTCGGGTGATCTCACGCAGTACTGTGCTGTTCGGGTGATCTCACACAGTACTGTGGTGTTGTGGGTGATCTCACACAGTACTGTGCTGTTGCGGGTGATCTCACACAGTACTGGCCTGTTCCGGGTGATATCACTCAGTACTGTGCTGTTCCGGGTGATCTCACACAGTACTGCACATTTCCAGGTGCCCTGAAACGGTACTGTGCTGTTCTAGGTTCCCTGACACAGTACTGCGCTAAATTTCCAGCACATTACACAATATGCAGCTTAATTTTATGCATATATATATATATATTTAAATATATATATATATATATATATATATATATATATATATAATATATATATATATATATATATATATATATATAGCTTGACTATTTACCTAGTCTATTTACCATTATATATACCTTGTTAATTTACCTAGTCTGTTCTTCAGTATATTTACCTAAACTCAAGATAATTTATTTTAATTAGTACATTGTGAGTACGATTATGCAAACAGTATGGCAATTTCGAGATATTAGCATACTCGTGAGCATTAGCATACTCGTGAGCATTAGCATACTCGTGAGCATTAGCTTACTCGTGAGCATTAGCATACTCGTGAGCATTAGCATACTCGTGAGCATTAGCATACTCGTGAGCATTAGCATACTCGTGAGCATTAGCATACTCGTGAACATTAGCATACTCGTGAGCATTAGCATACTCGTGAGCATAGCATACTCGTGAGCATTAACATACTCGTGAGCATTAGTATACTCGTGAGCATTAGTATACTCGTGAGCATTAGCATATTCGTGAGCATTAATATACTACCCGGTGTAATTGTACTGGTCGCCTCAGTTTACTGGTAGACGTTAGTATACTTATCAGCGTTAGTATACAGTGCTTGGCGTTAGTATAATGTTTGGTGTTAGTATGCTGGTTGGCGTTAGTATTCTGGTCGATGTTAGTATGCCGGAGAAAAATTATTAATATTAGTATACAGCAATATATAGTTATATTAGTTATATTTGCATACTGGAAACTATTATAGAACTGGAGAATATCTGTGTGCTGAAAAGCATTAGTATGCTAGAAATATCAGTATGCAGGAAAACATTAGTACATTGTATACTATTCGTAGTTTTAATATGCTGGGGTAAATATTAGTATGCGCATAAAGTATGTATATTAGAAAACATTAGTTTAGTGGATATTATCAATATGATGAAAAAGACCTGAATGTTAGGAAACATTGTAATTTTGGGAGGCTAGAAAACATTGTAATTTTGGGAGGCTAGAAAAATTATATTTTTGGGAGGCTAGAAAACATTGTAATTTTGGGAGGCTAGAAAACATTGTAATTTTGGGAGGCTAGAAAACATTGTAATTTTTGGGAGGCTAGAAAACATTAGTGTGTTGAATAAGATCAGTATGCTGGAAAACATTAGCATGTTTAATAATATTAGTATGCCAAAAAACATTAGCATTTTGAAAAAAATCAGTATGCTTGAAAAATTAGAGTTGTTGATAATATAGTATGCTACAAAACATTTGGATGTTGAATAACATTAGTATGGTGGGAAACATTAGTATGTTTGATAATATCAGTATGCTAGAAAACTTTAGATTGCTGAATAATATAAGTATGCTGGAAAACATTAAAATTGTTGATAATATAGTATGCTAGAAAAACATTAGTATGATGAATAACATTCGGTATGGGGAAACATTAGCATGTTAATAATATCAGTATACTAGAAAAATATGAGTGTGCTGGTAAACATTCTTATGACTGAAAACATTAGTATTTTGGAAAAACATCAACATGTTAGAAAATAAAAGTCTGAATAATTGTTCTGTAATACGTTAATATATTGACTAATATTATTAAGTTTAAAACCTTATGTTGGAGACCTTATGTATGCTGGAAAATATCAGTATGCTTGAAATATTAGTATGATTAAAAATATCATTATGCTGGAAATATTAGTATGGTGGATAATGACAGTATGATAGAAATATTCATGTGGTGGACAATATCGGTATGCTGGAGAGTATTACTATGTTGGAAAACATTAGTATGTAGCGTAATATTATTTATGAGAAAAATCACTTGGGGACAATGAGGTGACTTGAACCAGCATTCTAGTGGTTTTCTCATTGATATTACACACCATTGTGATTTCTTTGTATATTATATTTATTCTCATTATCGTGCAAGAAGTTATTTGAAGGCTGATAGAAGATCAGTATGTTGGCTCATATCTGTGTGCTGGAGCATATTATTATGCTCTGAAATATTGATAGGCTGGAAAACATTAGTATGCTGGAAAATATTTGCATGTTGGAAAATATGAGTATGTCGGAAAACATTAGTATGTTGAAAATATTAGTATATTGAAAACATTATTATGTTGGATAATATATCCATGCTGGAAAACATTAGTGTGGCGGATATCATCATCATTGTGGTGACAAAAATAGTATGTAGGAAAATATTAGTATGTTGAAAACATTATTATGTTGGATAATATCAATATGCTGGAAAACATTAGTATGTAGTATATTAGTATAGTGTATACCTAGTAACCTGTAAACAACAGTAAATTGGAGAATATCAGCATACTGGAAAAGATTAATGTGTATGAAAACATTAGTATCTTGAGAAATATCTATAAACTGGAAATATTAGTATGGTGGATAATATCAGTACGTTGGATAATTATTAGTAAGCTGGAAGATATCTGCATGCAGAAAAATAATATGTTTTAAAATATCAGTATTCTTAACTTTTTTTAAATGTCAATATGCTGAATAATATCAATATGGTGGTAAACATCCATTAGTCATAAGAGACTATTAAGTTGTGCTCTGGTTGTCGATCTGGAGTAGCCTCTCTAGGGCGCAAAGCCAGAGCAGGTTGATACGGGGGAGAAGCTGTCACCCATGCAGCATGTCCCCCCCCCTCATTAAATTAACAGTATGCAGGATAATATCAGTACAAAGGAAAACATTTGTATTCTGGAAAATATAAACATGGAAGAGAACAGATATATGCTGGCGTTCATAGGTATCTTCTTGAGGTTATCTTGAGATGATTTCGGGGCTTAGCGTTCCCGCGGCCCGGTCCTCGACCAGGCCTCCTTTTTGTTACACCCCCCCCCCAGGAAGTAGCCCGTAGCAGCTGTCTAACTCCCAGGTACCTATTTACTGCTAGGTAACAGGGGCATCAGGGGGAAATAAACTTTTTGCCCATTTGTCTCCGCCTCCACCGGAGATAGAACCCGGAACCTCAGGACTACGAATCCGAAGTGCTGTCCACTCAGCTGCCAGGCGTCAGGCGCTTCAGGTATACTGAAGAATATTATCAGCCTTCGAAAATATTAACATAGTACATAAATAGTATACTGAATAACACTGTTTTCCCGAAGTTCATTAGTATTCTAGAGAAAAACAGTATTTTGGAGAATCGAAACATTCATGTACGAATCAGTGTATCAATAACCGTAGGTATACTGAGCAGTATTTCGTATTGATGTTCACTATTACACATGATAACAGTATTAGATATGAAAGTGCTGATATACTGTACAACACTGAAATATAAATCAACATTACACACCAGGTAAACGATAATATATACAATGCGTCTATGTATAACGATAAGCATACTAGGAGACTTCATTGTAAGGGACATTCATTACTAGCAAACTTAAGTATAACAGTGAGCATATTAGAAACACCCATATAACAGAGGGCATACTAACAGTACTCGTAGAGAAGACAAAACAGTACCGTGTTATCAACATAAAACACTGTTATGTGTTCAACTTTATTATCCTCTGGTGAGCATATGAATAAGTCCATTAAAATGACTTGAAAAATATTTTGTGTAAAATTATATTGTTTCCGTATTGTAATAACATCGTAAAACGAAACGAAAAAATAAAATAAGAGCCATGTTTAATAGCTTGAGAATTTATTTTCAAGCTAATATGTATGTATGTATTATATATATATATATATATATATATATATATATATATATATATATATATATATATATATATATATATATATATATATATATATATATATATATATAGGCGGTTTTAAAGATTTGATTCTTAATCACATTAAACAAATGCTCAACCATGCACTCGACTACTTGTGGACGGCGCCTTGTGTCGCAACTAGCTGGCAATATCAACGATGTCATCAGCCATTCATTTTTGGTGCGTCTCACTGTGGCCTCAAAAACAAGGATGGGGTAATCAGACCCATTGACATTGGTAATTCCCTCAGGTGCTTCGTCGCTTTGGCTGCTGCCAGAATAGTCATCTAGGAAATGACATTCAGGTACGAAAACAGCTCAGGTTTGGGATTCCTCAGGGCTGTGAAGAGCTCGATGCAGCTCGAACATGCATTGTTAACATCACAGTCACACGGTACCTGATCAAATTGGAATTAAAAAATGGCTAAAATTCGGTCAAAAGGGACGTAGTCCTCCAAGCTGTTCATCCTCAGTTCTCAGCTAAGTTCTACAGCTAAGATTTTAAAGCTATTTAATGAGCAGGAAATTAACACCTGTATGAGTGCCCAAAAGATTTAATCCTGTGCCCCTTCTCATTTTCTGCTTTGTCATTTAAGTCATCTAATCTCTGTGCAGTAAACGTGACATCTGTTTCTTGAATGATGACAGCCTAGCTGATACCCGTGGATCCCTTCTGGAGGACATAATAACAATTCAGCAGCAATGAGTCAGCCTAGGTCTCACCCTTCTTAGTCCTTCTAAGCGCGAAACAATCTTCTTCCCCCTAAACATCATAGCTCAAGTAAAAGAGGTTCTACCCAAAATACTTATAAATGATCCCGAAGCCAGCACTCTCCTAGGAGCGAGTCTAATGGTGAATGGCATCAGTGAGGTCTTTCGTTTGAACAATGACCTGAGGAATATGACAGAAAGAATTTAAGACATCGACGCTTACAATACTATTTACCTTCTCACCAGAGGTCTGTTTCTCCCAGGTTAACTTAATCTACCATCTAGTATGTTTGCCGACCCACAACAGCTTCAAGCTAGATAAACACGACCTTTAACTTAAATCTATTCTAGATTTAAGTACTTAACCTCTATATAAAAGTACTTAACGTATATAAAAGTACTTAACCTCTCTCTCGATGACCCACAATGGAAATAATCAAAATTTTCCGACATACTTCGGTGTACTCTCAGCCCCTCCCCCAGATCGTTCTACCAGGTTCTGTATACTCTTCGTCAGAAGCTGACAACGCGTAAAGGAAATTCTTTCTGATTACTTAGACAACTTGACAGGAGTACCCGGCCCTCAACATTTTACATTGCATCTCCAAGTGGGTTTCTCTCGTAATCCCAGACATTTGACCAGACATCAAACCAACCCAAGTGGGTTTCTCTCGTATTCCCAGCACTCTGACCAGGTCTCAGACCAGCGCAAGTGGGTTACCCTCGTATTCCCAGTACTCTGACCAGCTCTCTGAACAGGTCTCTGACCAGCCCAAGTGGGTTTCTCTCGTTATCCCAGCACTCCGACCAGCCCCATCTAAAGCTTACAAGAACTGCTGCTGAAACAGCTAGATAGTAAAAAAAAAAGAGTATCTGTCATGTGTCTTGATACAGGCGCGCGACGGCACCAATAGAAGGTGCATTCGCGCGGCCATCAGTGTTAATGGTTCCCTTTGCAGGTAATAAATACTGTTAGTATAGCCAGTAATTTGTGTACATTTCCTATTTCATAGATTAATTAATAATGGATATATCACTAGTAAACACTGGACGTAGTATCACACAATGACATCGTGCATATTACTGGCTATTTTTATTACCAATGAATCTCTTATTCAGGAATATAACCCCATGGATTTATTACTTTTGGATTTACTTATGACCGAATCCATTATTAAATTGTGCAATATTAGCGGTGTAAAGTTTCTACGAATGACCTACAACAAATGCTGGATCTACTGATGTATTACAGGTAGGTAATATATCTTAAAATATATTATATATATATATATATATATATATATATATATATATATATATATATATATATATATATCAGTATATAATATAGCAGTAGCTGACATACCACGAATGGGTAGACGACATACCTTGAGGGATAGTAAAGACGCCACAACAGCTTACTGACCAACCAGTAACTAAACTGTTAACCCCCTGTATTAACCCCTGTATGAACTCCTGTATTATCACTTGAGTTAACATCTGCATTAACATTTGCATTAACCCCCTACATTAACCTCTGCAATAACTCTTTTCATTAACATCAACATTGACACTTGAATTAGTAAGTGTATTAAAATCTACATTAACACCTGCAACAATGCTTGCATTAACACCTACGTTAACGTCTGCAATATCATCTCCATTAATATGTGCATTAACCCCTGCATTAACATTGATTTAACCCCCCAGCATCAACACCTGCATTAATCATTAAATTAAACCCTGCATTAACCCTCTGAATTAACTTCTGCATCAATACCTGCATTAACACTTAATTATTAATTATTAACATTAATACCACTGAAATATCCCCTGTATTACCTCCTGCGTCTAAACCTGAAGTAACACCGCCTTTAACCACTCCATTAACCCATGAATCAGTTACAACTACCATAGATCCAAAGATTCCAGTCTGTCCTCACACTTGGAACATCACAATCTGAACGCAATAGACTCCACCGTTAACATTGGTGTGGTTTAGTGAAATGAAAAGCCCGAAATATTGACGCTTCCTTCGTGTAAATAAACGCAAGCTTCGACAGGTTAATTAAGTGGGGTTCGAACGCTTCTGATTAGGGCAGAACACTTCAAATTTGAAGTGAAGTGAACACTTCAAATTTGAAGAATATATATATATATATATATATATATTTATATATATATATAATATATATATATATATCTATATAATATATATATATATAATATATATAACAAGAGTTGTGGTTGTGGTTAAATAGTTTCAAAAATAGCAANGGAACGAAACCAAAATCTCTTCTATTTGGAACGAAACCTATTTATCGGCTGCCTTCTTACCTTAATATCGAGGATGTCTATACCCTATCCCTATTGGGTGGTCTACCACCCGAGTCTTGTGTCCTGCTGTCTCGCTAACAGACATTATCTCACTCCCTTGTAGTCCCTTTTCCCGTCTGTCAAAAGTATGTGTTCCCTTTCCCGCTCGCCTCAATCTCCTTTCAAAGGGGCTACGGGCATTGCTTTCTATATGTCCAGTTCATTTCGTGTGAATATGCGGTTCCTTCGAAGCTGGTTCATCATTCTACTTAATTATTGAGGGTCAGTAGCCTTGCTCTACATGCTCTGTTACTCTCCAAGAAGAGCTTCTTTTCCCAGTTTATTTTTCCCCAGTGTTGGTGTCTCACAAGAAGATGAGCCAATGATACTTAGAAGCAATGCTGACTTTCTTTGATTTGTATAGAAGGTTTTCTCTGTTGTTTTTTTTATCAACCTTGATGCTTTTATCCCAGTCTTGTCTGCATGCTTTGTCGATGTGTTGAGGGTTGGATCTGAGATTTTTGTTTATAAACAAAACTTAGAATTTTGTTTATTGTTAGAATAAATAGAATGTTAGAATAAATTATTCGATGTTAGAATAGTCGACTTTGATTCGTGTTGGCAGGCGAAGATAATTTATGTAAAACCCATCAAAAATGAACATGAATCTTAGAATATGTATTATAATATATATACATTACAACTATGAAAATTATATTACCGATAAAGCAATTCTGATCTTCTCACTTCTCTCTCTCTCTCCACTCGCTCACTATCTTGTTATTCATCTCTGTCTTTCACTCTCTCTTTATCTCTGTCTCATTCTCTTATTTTACCCTTTCTGTCTGTCTCTCTGTCTTTCCCCTTCACTTTCTCTTTTACTCTCTCCTTCACGTTCTCGCTTAGTCTCTTTGTTTTCTAAGACTAGGTTTATTAGGGCTGTTAGGTGAAGTACCTAGTGAAACTACAAGCAAGAGCTGTTATTCTACCTCAGTTCATCTGAAGCCTACCCCTAGATTTGTTGTATAACGAATGATCCTAATTTAAATCTAAGTAACAATCTCTTTCTCTCTCTCCTCTCTCTCTCTCTCCTCTCGTCTCTCTCTCTCCATCTTCTCCTCTTCTCTCTCCTCCTCTCTCTCTCCTCTCTCTCTCTCTTCCACTCCTTCTCCTTGGCTTGGGGGGATTGTGTGACAGTCTGGTGGCCTGGCCCCCACACATGTTTACTTATAATATTTGCCACATTCAGACCTCTGGTACTGTGTAAACACTGATGCAGTCACGCCCTGTACTTTCTCTTTCTTTATCTCCAATTATCTTCGTATCTATCTATAGCTGTCATCTATAGCTTATCTCTCTATAGTGCTCAGTATACACCCACACCTACATGTAAATATATCAGCCTATCCTCCTAAAATGATGGTACTTGTAGCAAGCATTTGTTCCACAGTATCGATGTGTACTGTGTAGTGTTGGTATCAATATCAAACAACAAGTTCACGGTTTGTGTTACTGATTTTTTCCCGTATGGGAGTCTCTAAAATATTAAATGAAACTAAAGAGATTAATCTAACCGGTTCTACCAATCCTAAGCCTGATATGCGCTCTCTTATTAGGTGTAATGTTGTACATATATGTGCAATAATATGGGCAACATATATGTGCAACATATATGTGCAACATATATCTGCAGCATATATATATATATATATGTGCAATCATAGGCCCTGGAATGTTTAAGTTTGGGTTCTTGTGTATGCGTGTGTGTGTTCTCGTATTTGTTTAAACATTTGTGCATAACTGTTTGTTTGATTAACATAAATTAAACCCATTTGTACCCCTACAGCAGAATCGAGCTCTAGCTCTTGAACCCCCACAATTCTAACCTCTGGTTCTCTAATGCAATGACTTCTGACCTATTTCCCTATCATTCCTGCTTTTAAAGTGTGTGTGTGTGTGTGTGTGTTGTGTGTACTCACTTAGTTGTACTCGCCTAGTTGTGCTTGCGGGGGTTGAGCTCTGGCTCTTTGGTCCCGCCTCTCAACCGTCAATCAACAGGTGTACAGGTTCCTGAGCCTATTGGGCTCTATCCTATTGGGCCTATTGTGTGTGTGTGTGTGTGTCTGTGTGTGTGCGTGTGTGTGTGTGTATGTGTGTGTGTGTGTGTGTGTGTGTGTGTGTGTGTGTGTGTGTGTGTGTGTGTGTGTGTGTGTGTGTGTGTGTGTGTGTGTGTCGACGCATTGTTATGTGTGTTTGTATTCTCGTGTGTGTAATTGCCTGGGTGCACTTTAAAGAATGTGTCCCCGTCTTCCAAACATTCTTTGTGATGCAACACTTTAAAACTGCTGCCGGTTTTGGCATCCGCCAAGTTCTCACTAAGCTTGTTCCAATTTGTTCTTGAAGTGGCAATTTTCAAGAATTCCTCTTTGTTAATTTTGTCGATTGCTGTTATTATTTTGCATATAGTGATCATAACTCCTTTCTTTTCTATCTTCCAGCTTTATCAAATTTATCATCTCTAGCCGCTCCTTGTAGTTCTTGTTTACCAGTTCCGGGAGCCATTTAATAGCATGTCTTTGCACCTTTTTCAGTTTGTTAATTTGCTTCTTGAGATACGGGCGCCAGAGAACCGCTGCACATTCGAATTTTGGTCTCACAAAAGTTGTAAGCAATTTCTTTAGTATTTCACCATTCATGTATTTAGAAGCGAATCTGAAGTTGGAACGTGCAATATACTCTCCTCGCACAATATCCTTTATGGTTTCTGGGTGACAGTTTACTATCCAGAACAACCCTTAACTCTCTTTGTCCGAGTTCTTTAAAGTCTTTTAACATAATTTGTAGCGTGTGTGTGTGTGGAAATTTTCTCCTATTCCACAAAGTGGCCTTTATTCACGATGAATAAGTGAATAAGTTGAATAAGTGAATAAGTTGAATAAGTGAATAAGTTGAATAAGTGAATAAGTTGAATAAGTGAATAAGTTGAATAAGTGAATAAGTTGAATAAGTGAATAAGTTAAATAAGTGAATAAGTTGAATAAGTGCACTTATTCGGCTAAGTGTTGCACCATACACTTATTTTGTCCATCTTATCTTGAAGGGCATTGCAATTGTGTTAATGTGTCATCCTCCCCTGTACCTTAGCATCATCAGTAAACACGCTCATATAATTCTGTATTCCCCCTGGGCGATCATTTATATAACCAAGGAACATTCTTGGTGCTGGAACTGAACCCTGCGGAACACCACAAGTAACACCTGTTCTCGTGCGTATGCATTCCTGTGTGAGTATAAATTTTCGTGAGTGTGTGTGTACATGCATTGTTGTGTGCGTATGGATTGTCGTGTGTGTGAGTATACGCTTGGGCATCGTCCTAGGAAGAATCGTCTCTGTGTTAAATACATTGCAATCACTTTTTCCATTTAAAACAATAAATCCTATTGATGCTGAGACGCACAAAGTTGAGAGTGATCTGTAAGGGGCTCAATCAAGTCTCAAATCTGATTTGCTATAGCTTTTACAGGAAGTCGTCAGCTTCTCAATTTGGTAACTCTTTTCTTCCAAGCTATCATCTGCTCGGGGAATATTTATTTTATTTGATTGTCTTTAATGAATACTAGTATACCAGTGTCTTGGTTTATGAAGCCTTCTTGATTTATCGAGGTCGCCTCCCCCTTCCATCTAGTCAACTACCTGTTGACGACTTCGGGGCTCAGTGTTCCTGCGGCCCGGTCTCTGACCAGGCCTCCTAGTTGCTGGTTTGATCAACCAGGCTGTTAAATGCGGCTGCTCGCAGCCTGACATATACGTCAATCTTCTTGAGGTTATCTTGAATTGATTTCGGGGCTTAGCGTCCCCGTGGCCCGGTTCTCGACCAGGCCTCCGTTTTGTTACACACCCCCAGGCAGCAGCCCGTAGCAGCTGTCTAACTCCCAGGTACCTATTTACTGCTAGGTAACAGCGGCATCAGGGTGATAGAAACATTTTGCCCATTTGTCTCCACCTCCACCGGGGATCGAACCCGGACTCTCAGGATTATGAAACCGAAGCGGTGTCCACTCAGCTGTCAGACGTCAAGGGTGAAGTTGTGACACAGGATGACCCATTAAATGCTGGCCAAGCCCAACGATGGTTTGCCTGGATGATTGCGTGATGGTCACGTCATCCACTGCGCCACACAGTTGACAAGTATTACAGCGAGAAGTGTAAGAACTTGGTTACCTGGAATTCAAATCCCTTAATTAATTGCTATTATTTGCTAGCAATAACAACCAGTTTTTAGCGTGTAAATATCTACTTCCCTCTACATACAATAAGAGGCGAGCATTCACGTATGTGAGCGTAATCTACCTGAGCTAGTTGGCTGTCAGGTGCTAACTGAACACTTTTACCACCCCCTCCTGAGGCTCTCTGGCTGACTCCACTTCCCTCCCCCCGCAATAAGCTCCGCCCTAATGTAAGCTCCGCCTTCACCCCGGGGGTGAAGATGCCCAATGAGAGCGTGAGTTATCCGTATAGAACCACGCCCACGTACGGTTCATGACTTACCATTGGATAAAAGTTGTTACCAATGATCTTTTCAGTTCTATTTTCGCCTTTATGTGTTGAGGGCATATGTACGTTATTTGGATTTGGATTTTTTTAGGCATGTCACTATAGTCTAATAGGAGGTATAAACCTGACAGAGGTATTTGAACGATCCAGGCAGGTAAACTAGAGATGATAATTGCTTGATGCCGTCCCGTGAAGATGGTTCCGAAACGACGAGTTGGGGGTAAAGGTCCAGGCCACGGTAAGGGTGTTCGATTCTGTCCCAACCCCGTTACTAGACGTCTTTTCTTTCCCATTAGTACTCTCCCAGTTCTTTCCCGTCACTTTTCCTCACTTACAAGCACTTTAAAACAAGCACATCCGACATGCCGGAGAAAAACCCAAACTTGATTCATTCTAAGGCATTCCAGGTAGTACTGGAAGCGTGGTGCCTCTTCTTCCGAGCTGCGGAGGCTCCAGTATGACCCTGATCAAGTGGGAAGGTGAGCGGGAAGGCAGCATCATCTCAGTTGTGCGCTCGAAGGCGGAGTGAGCGTACGTCGTTCCAGGAGGTCCCTTGGCGCCGCGCTCGTCACTGTTCACTTGTGGACGCTGCGCCTGGAAGACCCGGTTCTCGAACCCCTAGAACATTTGTGCTGGTGATTTTAGCTACTGGAATTGGGCTTTTTTACTATTATTTTGGAGTATGAGTGTTTGGACGAGTTTTCTGTTTTGTGGATACTGGTAGACTTATGGATTACTGAAGATCTTCGTGAAACTGGAAGAAATATTCGTGCCTCAGGACCGCTGATAAAGTGCCACTTTCCCCAACACAAGTGTCTCCTACACTGTAAACAGTAAAACATAATTCTCCAAACCCTAAAGAACATCCCATATATAACACTCAAAAACTGTACCCACACGTCCTTACGGGAGGGTACAGTCCTTCCTCCTTCAGCGTCGACACCAGGAGTTGCCCCGCTCAAAGAAGATGCTCTGACAAGGCTCGCTTGACTTCTGGACTCTTCCCCCCATTCGGGAGAGGATTTGGTCTACCAAACATTGTGAAGACGTCTTCAGCAAGAGAACCCTGTTATGGATCCGCCAAGAGGAGCTACTGCGACTTGAGTTCTACGTCGACACTGTACAAGGACTGAAGGCCACGTCTTCTTCCGTAGACGCTGCTCATCTCGCAGTCAAACATTCACTCAGTTAAGTTGTCTTCTAATGTTTCGAAGGCGAAATGAGNGGGTTAAAAAACAGTATAATGGGAAATTTAAATAAGTATGAGAACGGAACCGAAAACACTTTCATTTTCTTTAACAGCAGTACAAAAATTGAAAAAAAGAATAAACCATAATTATAATCAAATAATTAAAACTCATAAAATATCGACGCTTTAAACAATTCCCAATAAAGCCAATTTATAATAAAATTTCGATAGCTGCAACTGCCCCCCCCCTCTCCAAAAAAATAAAGAAACGCTCACGAGAGCATAAAGCTAAAAAAATATATGAAAATGAAGACAGTAGCGGAGGCAGCAGCAGCAGCAGCAGCAGCAGCAGCATACCTCGGAGTCAACAGACTGACGGAGTTAATATTCCGGGCACGTCGCTTTGTTGACAAGGATCTCGCCCGGCCAAAACTTTTGAGAGGAGTAGCAACGGAGGAGCTCCCGCAACGCATCACCAGACCAGGCCGGTGGTGCTGGTGCTCCGAGACGCACACAGGGCAGTGGCGAGGCACCATTACGGTCCGGTGGTGGTACCCCAAGACGTACACGGGTGGGGGCGAGGCACCATGCTGGTCCGGTGGTGGTGCCCCAAGACGTACACGGGCGGGGGCGAGGCACCATGCTGGTCCGGTGGTGGTGCCCCAAGACGTACACGGGCGGGGGCGAGGCACCATGCTGGTCCGGTGGTGGTGCCCCAAGACGTACACGGGCGGGGGCGAGGCACCATGCTGGTCCGGTGGTGGTGCTCCAAAAGCGGAGGTGCGAGGCATTACCAAGCCAGGGCGCAGACGGCTGGTGGCTTTCCTTGGACGTACTTAGATCGTGTTTGAGTCTGGCTCTCCAGTTGCCTGTTTGAATAAAAGAGTTTTAAAAATGTAAAGTTGCATTTTTATTTATTTTTAATTGAGGAGCGTATCAGAAAGTTTTCAATCTCTCATGTTTTTTAAACGTAATTAATATTAAGTCTGTGAGACCCCTAAAGATTGTATTTTATGAATTACTTTATTTAAATCATTTAGTCAGTCAATTACATTAGTACTTAAATAATTAACCTACCCATATACTTACTTGCGCTCTTAGGCAATTTGCTTACTCACAGAAGCCAAAAAATTAAGTTTCACTCACCTTTATTAATGCATTTACTAAGATAATTATCGCAAAAGAAAAACAGGTCATTTCATTAAATAAAGAATACATCTAATTAATTTTATTTGCGAGTGGATTAACAGGAGATGTTTTATTGACAAAAAGTTTACCATCATTCCTGTGGTCAACATGAAAATAGAAAAGAATAAATAAATTATCTACAGTCTTTATTCAATCATTCTGAGTAGCCTTGTGTCCAATGATTTCCAACAGCTTTTCTCCAATGATTCTCAACAGCTTTTGTCCAACTATTCTTATAAGGCTTTGTCCAGCCTTTCTCAATAGCCTTTGTCCTACCACCCTCAACCCTTATAGCAGACTTTCTCCAATCATTCTCAGCAGATTCTGGCCAATTATTCTCAAAACACTTGGACACAAGTGTTTGGACACTTTGCCCAAACATTCACAACCGCCTTTTGTACAGTCATTCAATGTAATCTTTGTACAACCATTACATATACGTAACATCTCCAGGAGAATGCAGAGATACGGAAAGAACTTTTATTTGTTATTGTTATATTTTATTAGAGGGTAAAACTAAATAAATTCTAAACAAAAATCATATAGTTTGATTTTTGTTTATCATCACTCTGGAGATGCATTTGCGAGAAAAACACAGCTACAAAGATCTTTTAATGAAGTGATGTCGACTCTGACGCGCGGCGATGACCCAGCACGCTGCATGAGCGCTACTGAAAGAATAAAAAAAAATAAAGATAATTTTTACTTTCTGGAGGAGGGGGGGAGAGGCGAGGGAGGCAAGGGGCCAAAAGCAGACACGTCAACGAAAGGTGGAAGCCATCGAGAAGTAACGATAAAAATGTTACATCCAGGGAAGGAGCGAAGAGGGATGCCCCTACTCGGGTAACGACTTGAAGCCGACTTCGAAGCGTCGGGAAAGATACAGGAGTTTGGGAAGTCGAGAGCAATGCTGACATTGACATTGGGGGTGGGTCAATATTTGGTGCCCCGACTGTTTTCTGCGGCGAGTGGTTAAAATTCCTGTGGAGCCTCATCGAATTAGGAATGAATAGGGTTAATTTGTGTATCCTATTCAGGTGGGCAGGAGGTTAGTCAGGTAACCGGAGACTTTACCCTCAGAGGGATAATCAATGGGGGGGGGGGGGTTAAATGGGAAGACTATGCTCACTTGAGTGCAAAGTTGTAAGGCCTATACAGATTTGAGGCCTATGTAGTTTTTAAGGTCTATGTACTAAAGAAAATAGAATGGAAAAGGTAGGAGGCGGCGTATAACAAAAGTTACATTAAATAACTCTTGTCTTATCCAGTGGGTATTGTTGTGTTGTTATGGAGACTCATATGTGGGTATTGTTGTGTTGTTATGGTGACTCATATGTAGGTATCGCTGAGTGCGATTATAACGACTTACATATACGAGTGACTTAAAAGTTGCTATTGCCAAAACGAGCTCTATTATTCTGATAATTTTACATATTAAAAGGCGTCTAAATTGTTTTGATCGTGCAGAGGAAAAAAAAACACCTGGATGTCGCAACTCTTGTTTGGTTTGATGTTCACGAGAGAGAAAAGAGGGAGAAAAGAGCAGGAAGGAGAAGAGAAAGATGGTTCACTTTCACAACCGCTAACCTTTAATGCTTTCTCCTTTTCACACCTATTGTTGAAAATTCCGGTTAGTCAGTAGGAGATAAACAACATTTCAAACCAAAGGGATTTCTTTGGATTTTAGGGCAGCTTAACGCCAGACCCAAGTGAGTGTCCCACTCGCACTAGACACTCATCTCAAGCCATTTCCTAGACACCCAAGATATCTCCTGGGGCACACAAGCCATCTCCTAGAGACAAGCCATCTAGACACAAGATATCTCCTAGGCTCACAAGATATCTCTAAGACAATCAAGCCGTCTCCTAGACATTAAAAAAAAAAACCGGTAATATTGTCTTAGTGTTGGGTGTATTGCCCCGTCAATAACACTACCCCCAGGGGTTGACGGAGGAGGTCCTCTTAGCCCAAGTTGATTTAAGAGGACTTTGGTGAATTCTTGAGAGGAGTTCATCGTATCTATGCTGAAGAGTGCACGCTTTCTAAGTATATTTTTCTGTTCTATTTGTTTATCTCCTCAGCTTCATTCTTCTGCTCCTCCTCTTCTCCTTCCAGTTCCACCTGTTTCTCTTACACTTTCTCCCTTTCCTGCTCCTGCTTCTTTATGCTCTGCTCTTCATCCGCGTCCCATTCAAGCCCGAGATAATCCCCACAAATGAGAGCAACAAGGCGATGCATATTCCCCCCTCGTCTGTCTGTCAGTTGTAACCCACTAAATCAATTGTATCATCCCGCAATTTGCATGGTTACCTGACTCGGCGTATCTCTTTGAGAAAGACTCTTAAAAAAAAACAATATATCTGCTGTATCATTTGTGGTCACCTGTTGTACTGGCCATCCACTCTTTACCCCTCCTTTCCATGCCCCCGTCTCATCTTTTTTTCCCTTCCATTCTGTTCCTTTTCCTGTCATTAAATATTTCATCATTCTTTCCTTCTCATGTCCTGCCCTTTATCCTTACTTTCAGGTTGGATATCAATTCTTTTTTTTTCCCTCCCTTCGTCTTTTACTTCTCAATCTCAACTTTTTAACTTCCCCTTCCCTTCAAACTCCCACTATCCTTCCAGATCTCTTCTGATTGATTGACGAAGATTAAGCCACCCAAAGGTGGCACGGGCATGAATAGCCCGTAAGTGGTGGCCCTTTTGAGCCATTACCAGTATCTATAGATGATACAGGAGATCTGTAGAGGTGCGGCTGCACCCTGCGTGACGGGAGACATCTCTTCTACCTTTTCATCCCAATTCATTTTCGCTATTTCTTTTCCCCTTTTACTCTCTTTCAAACCGCTACAGTTACAGACGATCTCCCCAATGACAACCATGGCAGAAAACCGCTATCAGGGAAACAAATGCAAACTGAAATGAATAGACATGCACCGCATGATCATGTTAGATCAACATTGCGTAACGGGACTGATAGATGCAAATTACGACACAAAAGAATACAAATGAGTTATGAGAGATGAAAGTTAGGTACGAACTTGAGGTATGACAGATAAATACGAGAAGAAAAGGATAAACACGACAAGATCTGAGAAACGGAGGTGGCATATAAGCCTTGTTTACTAGCTACCAGGGCGGTAGATGTTAAGCAATTGAGCTAATGAGCCTCCAGAACGAGACGAAGTATATATATATATATATATATATATATATATATATATATATATATATATATATATATATATATATATATATATATATATATATATATATATATATATTCCATGAGTTCTTCGCGTATGTAAAGATGATCTTATTGAACCCTTGACTTTAATATTTAATAAATCATTAGAGTTGAGCAGTGTCTTGGAGGTTATATAATTTATACGACTCTCAACTCATTTTTTTTCTAAATGACAACTGCATATTTCTCTCTAACTCACACACACATGCATTATGAAGGGGTATTCGTGTAGGACAGACTCCATACACAGATTCCCAACTTATCTTTCTTCCCTACTTATCACCGATTCAGATATAAGCCCAACAGGCATGAATCTGTACATTGCTTAATACCTGTGTATATATATCCTGTGCAGGATCGTGGCACAGGATGCAGTTTTGGTTGCCATACTATAGAATGGACAAAAAGTCACCAGAACGCGTCCGCGTTGGATGAGTTAATCTACGCAAATTAGAAACATTCCTATATGAAGAAAGGTTGACAAAGCTTAATTTACATTTTCTAGAAAAGAGGAGAGTTAAGGGAGACATGATTAAAGTGTACAAGTAGTTGAATAGGCATATTAATAAAGTATTAAATATATCAACACAATAGAACACGACACAATGAATGTTAACTACATAAGTTTAGATTTAGTTTATACCCAGATTCGGTAACAGAGTTGTTAATTTGTGGAACCAATATATAGCATAATAGACGTATGATGCCTTAATTGTTTCAAGACTAACCGCATTAAGATTTAGGAACATTCTGGAATAGGTGAAGGAAGATATTCGCTTCTTTTTCTTATGAATCCCACTGATGACACAGACATCTATAACACAAACATTGCAAGACCGACAAGCCATAGTTTAATTGGAGTGTTTCAAGAATAGGCTCTTAGGATTCAAAAATATCACAAAATAAAAAATGTAAATTTATTTTACGGAATAAAATACTTTTATATACAAGGTAAATTAGAAATATTGGTATAATCCATATATATAAGATAAATTAAGAATATTGGAGCAAAAGATTTTCAAGGCTCTCTATCAACTCTTGGAGATTAAGGCGCAAATGTGGCGCCGCCCTGAAGTGGCGCATGAACATTACTTTAAGGGCCTGTGGTGCAGGACGAACCAGGGCCGACATGATCCAGAAGATGACAACGAGACTGTTCACATCGGCACTCGGGGAGGCCACGCCACCAGTCCAAATTATCTTAGGCATTGCAAACTCCCCATCGTGACGCGTGAACTCATAGTGGCGGACTGGACACAGGCTTCCTATTGTAGCCATGGCGCCTGCGTCCAGGATGGTGACCTGGAGAGTGCCCCCCTCCACCACAACGCTTACGTTGTCAGTCTTTAAATCGTTATGGATATAACCCAGACCGTGTAGAGCCTGGACTATAGTACACATATCCAGCATGCTCTGTATAAGGAGTTTGCTTTCCGGACGGGCGTCTTCTTCCATGTTCAACAATGTATCCACCGTCGACTTCCCATGATATGACATGAGTATGGCGGGGATAGCTGGACATATTCCCACAAGCTTTGGGAACCCTAGAAGATCTCTTACTGTATGCAACATATGTGCCTCCTCAAGTACGTCGTAAATATTCACATGATCCTTAAATAGTTTTAGACAGAGAGATTGGGTTTCGTCCTTAACTTTGAAGCAATAGCTGAAACTCCCGGTTCCCAGGTAGTTGTCTTCGTGACCAGTCGTGACCAATTGAAGCATGTCATTTGACGACATGAACGGCAGTCCACGATACTTGTCATCTTCGAAGGACTTAAAAATGTCATTATCCAGTTCGCCGTTCTTGGGACAATTACCATTGTCATCGACACTGTTATATCCTCTACATACTAGGGACTGGGAAGTGTTGTTCATTTTCCTGTCAACAATATTCTTATTTCCGGCCAACAGTAAAATAGTGGGAACTCTTGCACTCGTCCGCAGACAACACAGGAGCGGACAAAGCTCCTGGCAGTTAACACTTCCAGAGCTCTCACTGAATATAGTATGTTCTTGAAGTTTTCGATTCAGCTGCTCGAAACAAAATGTACCACGTAGCACGGGCTATGGTGAGACAGTAATGAATATGCCAAGTTGCTACAAATCCACAAGGGCCGTGACGAGGATTCGAACCTACGTCCGAGATCTACTAAGATCTCTACTAATTTGTTGTTTTATATTTAGCTACTCAGAACGAAGTGTCCATGTAGCACGGCTATGGTGAGCCCGTAAGAATATACTAACTTTGTGGTCTTATTTATAGTCAAAATATAGTCAGGTGCAGAGAGACTTCTTGGAAAAATTGTAGCACGGGCTATGGTGAGCCAGTAATGAATAAGATTGATTGATAAAGATTAAGCCACACAAGAGGTGGCACGGGCATGAATAGCCCGTAAGTGGTACAATTTTTTTTCAGTAATTCTTTTCAGTACTCTGAGGTTGCATTTAATCATCAAGCTGTTATCGCGGGGGAGGATACTGCTTCATAGTCTTTATGAGGGTGTCCAGCTGCTGGACACCTTTGTTGACCAGGAGAGTGGCTGTGTTGATGGCTTCAGGGTGGCCACTGCAAGATTCAGGAACTCTTAAAGCTCTTCTAAGGTCGTTGGTTGCTTCACATTCCAGAAGATAGTGACGTAATGACTTTTCTGTGACAGTTTGGCAGAAGATGCACTCTCTCTGTCGGGGTTCACCAATCTTCCAGTTGCATCTGTAACCTAGACGTAGTCTATATAACCTAACTGCTATTTCCCTGTGGATTCCTTTCGGGATATTTAACCTTTCTAATTTGGTTGCTTGAAGATACCATGTTGCAGAGGGCGAACCTTCAGCTATTCTCTGGTGTAGGTAGGCTTTGTTGAGGTGTGAAAGTTTTTTGGTGATGATGCTTTTTATGTACTCTAGGCTGGGTTGAATTGTTTTATGTATCACTGGATGACGAGTTGCCAATGTAGCAATTTCATCAGCTTTCTCATTTAATGGGATTCCAACATGGGATGGGATCCAGTTTAAGGTTATGTTGAGTCGTTTGCCTTTAGCGACTGCTCCAAGATACACTCTGCTTGACTCTAATGATTTATTAAATATGGTAGACAATGGTTCGCAAAGTTACTTTTTGCATTCCTTAAACACCCTGGCAAGCACTTCGTCTGGCCCTGGGGATTTGTTTGGCCTAAGTTTCACTATTTGTTTAATAACATCCTCCCTGGTAACTGCTAAACTAGTCAACCTGTCCTCGTCCCCACCCCCATGGACTTGTTCGGCTGAAGGCATAATGTTAAGTTCCTCTTTAGTAAATATAGAGATAAAATATTTATTAAAAATGCCACTCATCTTTTCGTCGTTATCAATTACATGACCTGTCTCAGTTTTTAATGGCTTATCTTTTCCCCAATCTGTGTTCGATATAACTGAAAAAATCATTTAGGATTTGTCTTTACTTGCTCTGCTATACAAACGTCATAGCTTCTTTTTGCCGTCCTTATCTTTTATTTAACATTTCTAAGCAGTTGTACGAATTCTTGTTCTAAACTGACTTCCCCATTCTCTATCCTTTTGTACCAAGCTCTCTTTCTACCTATAAGGTTCTTCAGATCTTTTGTTATCAATTACGGGTCATTAGTATTCGATCTACTCAATTTGCATGGTATACTACGTTCCTGTGCTTTGCTTAGACAAGTTTTAAATAAGTAATATTTTGAATCCACATTGAAATCCCTTTTTACATCACCTGTTACTGGATTCACGTCTCGCTCCAAGACCAGCCCAACCCCTATGCCCAAGACTTTCCAATTTATTTCACCCAAAAACTCTCTTATGACATTAAAATCAGCTTTTTGAAAATCTGACACTTTAACAGAATTTTCCCCTACAAATCTTTTCCATTCTCTGCTAAATATGATTTCTTTGTGATCACTGTTCCCTAGTTCGGTAGGAAACAGTTCAGTAGGGAACAGTTCGGTAAGAAACAGTCCAGTAGGGAACAGTTGGGTAGGAAACAGTTCAGTAGGAAACAGTTCGGTAGGAAACAGTTCAGTAGGGAACAGTTCCCTAGGTCGGTAAAATAAATTTCACTCTCAGCTCTAACTGGCGACGGTCATTAACTCCCAAGAAGCAGGATGATGACCGGCCTCAGAGTCGCTAATCCCCGCTTCTGACCGCTTTATCCTTAATCCTGTGGTAATGCGTAACCACACTTTGAAATTGAGCTAATCCTATACTTATATCCCGAGTTACTGGAATAAATAACCCCCTGTAACAAGACCTTCGAATTTTATCCCACAATTCGAAGATAACGCTAATGATATGTACAAACTGTCTAAGAAAAGATAACCCACACCGTTACCGAAGCTTGTCTACGATGCTAAATATGTAATAACTCAAATCCGTTGACGTCTTGTACCAAATACTCACACACTTTACGTAACAAGTTTAAGCACAATCCTACTTCGTCCACCAAATTGAATATTAGCATCTACTTAATAAATTAAATAGGCAAAATTTATTCCAATAAATCGTTCACACATAGGATTATTAATACTCCATTTCCGCGAATCTTCTGAGCGTTAATGAGATTCTTATCTTCACCATTAGCTGAAACTAATTTTCTGTATGGATTTTTCGTATAGATGTTTTCGTACATACTCTACTAAAATTGTTACCCTTTATTAATGTTAGCGCACAGAAACAAAATCAACCCCACAACGAGAACAATATGCATTATTCCCGAAAAAACACAGATTTTCAAAGATTAACACACTCACAAAGCAAACATTCAGTCCCATATGACGAATTATCAAACATCAATTCCTGTGAAAGGCTGATAATTGCATCAACATGCGACATTCATTGCGAATGATGCCCAATCTCTGTAAACCTTAAATATCCCAAACACTAAGCTTGAGTTAGAAAATGAAAGAAAAAAAAACAAAAGAAAATATTAACACAAGGTACCTAGGTCACTACCCTGTTACTGAACAAAGTTCTGTTACTCCTACAGCCTTAATTCTAAATGTCTGTCTACTCCAAATGTCACGATTACTACCAAGAACCCTACAGGAATCTTTATCTACTCTGACAAATAGGATTACCGTCAGACTCGTCTGTCTAGTACGCAGGCACACGAATTTACCCCCCAGACAGAGCTGAATACTGTCTACTGCACTTCCTTGTGTGATTACCGCCAGAGTCAAGCCCTTGCACTATACCGTGCTCAGAAATAAGACAGGCGTTCCTACTCTTAATCCTGTTCTGACAGACGGACTTTAACCTGTCGATCTGCTGTACAAATCACTTTGTACACCCCTCATTAAATTGAGAGAACTGAGTAACTGATTTTGTCGAGCCAATCAGAGCGTGCCTCCGCAAGACAACGTCAAGCATGTCCCCTTAACATTACGCTACAATAGCCTTACTCCACACAACACCGCTCCTGTGCCAGGTAAGTCCACTACGGGCTCACCATAGTCCGTGCTACTTGCCCCATTCCTGTGGTAGGTAAGTTACGGGCTTGCCATAGCCCGTGCTACTTGCCCCGCTCCTGTGCCAGGTAAGTTACGGGCTCACCATAGCCCGTGCTACTTGCCCCGCTCCTGTGCCAGGTTAGTTACGGGCTCACCATAGCTCGTGCTACTTGCCCCGCTCCTGTGCCAGGTAAGTTACGGGCTCACCATAGCCCGTGCTACTTGCCCCGCTCCTGTGCCAGGTAAGTTACGGGCTCACCATAGCCCGTGCTACTTGCCCCGCTCCTGTGCCAGGTTAGTTACGGGCTCACCATAGCTCGTGCTACTTGCCCCGCTCCTGTGCCAGGTAAGTTACGGGCTCACCATAGCCCGTGCTACTTGCCCCGCTCCTGTGCCAGGTAAGTTACGGGCTCACCATAGCCCGTGCTACTTGCCCCGCTCCTGTGCCAGATAAGTTACGGGCTCACCATAGCTCGTGCTACTTGCCCCGCTCCTGTGCCAGGTAAGTTACGGGCTCACCATAGCCCGTGCTACTTGGAACTTGTTCCGAGTAGCTGTAACAACAACACCAAAAGCCTTACTCACCAATCCTAACCTAAACCAACAGTAGCCACCCAGCAGCACAGGTACGTAAGTTCCTTCAGCAATTACACAATTACTAAAGACAACCGCAATGCCACCATTTATAACGTATCTCAGGTGTATCACCACTGATACACCAAGCGAGTTGTTACTAATTAAACTTAAAGTTACTTAAAACTACTTAATGCCGCCACCACCACCTTCGCCTTCGATCACCTTCGCCTTTGATCAGCATAAGTACTTAACAGTGACCGGCGACGAAGGATACCGGTCACGGGAGAGTTAACGATATCAATTAATGATATCACAGGGTGGGGGAGGGGGTGAGAACACGGTCGACTCTTTACTATTCGCTGGCAATATCACCGAGTGAATAACAGGTCCGAATAGACACACAAGATGGACAGTTTAGTATAATATATATATATGTAATTAGTACAATATATAAATCCTAATCTATCTTTCCCATCAAGGCAATTGAATTATCAACACTTGTGATGTTAAAACATAAGGGACCAGTACTTACTCGAGATAACAGCTACAATTATCAGTAAGATAATTATTTTCCCTGATCCAGTCTCAGTACAGCAGGCCTTGGTTGTTAGACTAGGCCAAAACAACGGAAACTCTTGGGCAGCCACAGGGGGAAATGTCCTAAACAGACTACAATTAAAATGCATGATTCTTGATAGAGAGGGTTTTCAACCACACCCAAACTACATTTGTTCCCCACCGTGGGAAGAGCCTACTTTCAAAATAATAATAGAAAGTCTCCCAATGAAAAAGGCTGCCTATGATCCGACAATCCTAAGGCGCATAATAGGAAAGCAAATATGCAGCATAGCAGTAGCAGGAGCCACCCACATCTTCACAGACGGATCGGTTGATACAGAATATGAGAATGCTGGCGCTGCTCTTTGCATGGATAGTGAACAGGCATATTGGAGATTGGAGACTATCATCAACCCAAACTGAGCTGTTTGGCATACAATAGGTATTCGCATATGTGATTGCACAAAACACTCAAAATGCAATCATACACACAGACTGAAAAGCTGCACTTCAAATATTAGGACAAAAGCAGTGGAAAGACAACGTGGAAGAAATTACCACCATTTTGTATCTTAGAGCAGTCGCTAAAGGCAAAAGACTCAACATTACCCTAAACTGGATCCCATCCCATGTTGGAATCCCACTAAATGAGAAAGCCGGTGAAACTGCTAAATTGGCAACTCGTCATCCAGTGATACATAAAACAATTCAACCCAGCCTAGAGTACATAAAAAGCATCATCACCAAAAAACTCTCACACCTCAACAAAGCCTACCTACACCAGAGAATAGCTGAAGGCTCGCCCTCTGCAACATGGTATCTTCAGGCAACTAAATTAGAAAGGTTAAATATCCCAAAAGGAATCCACAGGGAAATAGCAGTTAGGTTATATAGACTACGTCTAGGTTACAGATGCAACTGGGAGATTGGTGAACCCCGACAGAGAGAGTGCATTTTCTGCCAAACAATCACAGAAAAGCCCCAACTTCACTATCTCCTGGAGTGTGAAGCAACCAACGACCTTAGAAGAGCTTTAAGAGTCCCTGAATCTTGCAGTAACCACCTTGAAGCCATCAACACTGCCACTTATCTGGTCAAAAAAGGTGTCCAGCAGCTGGACATCCTCATAAATACTGTCAAGCAGTATCCTCCCCCGCGATAGCTGCTTGACGAATAAATGCAACCTCAAACACACTGTATTGATTTACTGAACAAAATTTTTACCACTTACCACATTCATGCCCGTTCCACCTCTTAGGTGGCTTAGTCTTTATCAATCAATCAATCACTCGAGATACAGCAGTGATGAAGTTTCCGTGTAGACACCAGATAATCAGTCTCCCTCCCTCCCAGGCTTAGTTGGAGCTCAGGAGCTTGGTTGTAGAGTGAAGTTTAGTAGTTTGATTTTCCCTGAAAATTTTGAAGTTGATGAGCAGTATTCAGAGGACATTTAACGCCTTGTTAGGTACACCGGTCGGCCAAGCGGACAGCACGTGGACTTGTGATCCTGTGGTCCTGGGTTCGATCCCGGGCGCCGGCGAGAAACAATGGGCAGAGTTTCTTTCACCCTATGCCCCTGTTACCTAGCAGTAAAATAGGTAGATAGATTAAATAGAAAAAAATGAAGTAGAGTAGAATTGAAGAAGGTATAAAGATGTTAGATGTTGCCTTATGTTGACTAGTATGTTTATATTATATGTGTAGTGGGTTATATGGATTATATATGTAAAGACACGCTGAGCATAGCCAGTGGGAGCGAGAGGGTATTGTAAGCGGTTTAAGCGTCGTGACGTGAGGTCGGGATGAGGGAGTATGAACCATAGGGAAATGGGAAGTAAATTAGTGGAAATGTACCAGTAATATGTTTGAAATTGCTGGAACTGGAATTCATTACTATAATGAATCCAGAAATCTGGATTCATTATAGTAATAGCTTATTGATGGCAGTTTTAGGCCATGTTTCAGCCTCCTAATGTAAGGATGGAATAGGAAATAGATAAGCAGGAGATGAGTCACAATAACGTGGCTGAAGTATGTTGACCAGACCACACACTAGAAGTTGAAGGGACGACGACGTTTCGGTCCGTCCTGGACCATTCTCAAGTCGCTTGTGAAGGAAATAGATAAATAGTCAAGGAAATAGATAAGGTCCTGTCAGACTCGAGGCACCCGAGTCTGACAGGAAGGGAGGCATGTTTCTTCTATGAGTCGCTGAGAGAAAGGTTGAGGGCTTTTTTTTAGCATTGATTTCGGCAGGCTGTCGTACATCTAAGAAAGTAGGTCAGCCTGGGTAGGGACAAGCATCTGAAGATGAGGTAAAGTGAATCATGAGCATCAATGTCTTCAATCCTCTCATTCATCCTTTTCAGGTCAGTGATCTTCTTACCAAGGACCTCGTCGATGGCGTTCCATCCAAGAGGAGCTCCTAGGAGGGTGCTGTCCTCAGGGTTGATTATATGAACATCAGGCAAAACACCCTTTATTCGCTCTATTATGTGCAGGTTGGTGGAGGTTATTTCGCACTTACAAAAGTTCAGGGTGAGATCTAGACTTGCTCCTTGCTCTTGAATTATTCTTATGTCATCCAAGAGGGAGTCTGTGGAGCCAGCTAGAGTACCATCGTCCAAAACTACATGCTGAGCTCACTAGACAGGTTATCGGTGACTTCCTTGATGACTAGGCAGAAAGAAAAGGAGAAGGAGGGGGGTCACCCTGTTGGACACCTTCTTGTGACTCAATTTCATGTTCCCAGAATAACAGAGTTAGATTTTTGCTGTAACATGAGTTTACAAACGGGTAGAGGGGAAGGAAAAAAGCGATGAATCGCACTGAGTACTGCATCCCTTCTTACCAGATTGAAAGCATTTTTGAAATCCAGTTTTATCAGGGCTTTTCCATCTGTAATGTTGGCAATGTAGGCTCTAGCTGCAAGAGCCGCTGCCTTACACCCTTGGGGAATGCCAAACCCAGGCTATTTTGGCTTTAGCATGTCGGCTGCTGCCTGGCTAACTGTTCTAGCAGTTCCTCGTCGATGGCGAGGAACTGCTGCCTGTTCTAACTGTTCTGCTGCTGCCTGGCTAACTCCGGCGCTTCTGCCTTAGCGCGGAAGCGCCGGAGTGAACTGTCCAGAGCTATCGGTCTGATTCCTCCCTTCTTTTTCCTTAGGACACAAAGGATAGCGTCACAAAAGAGAGGCCGCAAGGTCTCTGGTATGTGTTGGAGAATTTAGTTAGCTCCACCAAAAGGCTCTGTGCAATGTCTCCCAGTGCAGGATTGAGCATTTGATTGACGTGGTTGGATCTTAGTCCTGTGAACCCGCCTGCTGATCCTGGTGGGAAGGATAAAGGAAGGGACACAGGTGGAAACTAAGTGCCCAAATGAGCCACAGAGATATTAGAAAGAACTTTTTTAGTGTCAGAGTGGTTGACAAATGGAATGCATTAGGAAGCGATGTGGTGGAGGCTGACTCCATACACAGTTTCAAGTGTAGATATGATAGAGCCCATTAGGCTCAGGAAACTGTACACCAGTTGATTGACAGTTGAGAGGCGGGACCAAAGAGCCAAAGCTCAACCCCCGCAAGCACGACTAGGTGAGTACAACTAGGTGAGTACACACACACACACACACCACACACACACACACACACACACCACACACACACACACACACACACAAACGCCAGTTGATTGACAGTTGAGAGGCGGGACCAAAGAGCCAAAGCTCAACCCCCGCAAGCACAATTAGGTGAGTACACACACACACACACACACACACACACACACACACACACACACACACACACACACACACAGTACACACACACACACACACACACACACACACACACACACACCACACACCACACACACACACACACACACACCCACACACACACACACACACACACACACAAGGCGGCCAAACAAGAGGGGGAATGGTCTCCCACAGTTTTCTCTAGTATTGATCTATATCACAAACTGCAGAAAGTGTCACAAAAAATTTTTGTATAAAATATAAGAGAAGTTGGCGGTATCTCGAACAAGTGGTTGTGCCAAAGCAAGTGGGCTGTGCCACAAACAAGTGATCTGTGCCACAAGCAAGTGGGTTGTGCCACAAGCAAGTGGTTGTGCTGCAAGCAAGTGGGTGTGTGTGCCACAAACAAGTGGGCTGTGCCACAAGCAAGTGGGTTGTGCCACAAGCAAGTGGGCTGTGCCACAAGCAAGTGGGTTGTGCCACAAGCAAGTGGGTTGTGCCACAAGCAAGTGGGCTGTGCCACAAGCAAGTAAGTTGTGCCACAAGCAAGTGGGTTGTGTCACAAGCAAGTGGGTTGTGCACAAGCAAGTGGGTTGTGCCACAAGCAAGTGGGTTGTGCACAAGCAAGTGGGCTGTGCCACCCAAGCTGTCCCTCCAGCTCCTTATCCCGGCCCAGAATGCTGTAAATGTCGACCACTTTTTGCCAGCAGTACAATGTAAGTGATTGTTGTATCGTAAGTCTACTCCCGCTGACAGCTCGGAAATGCGACCGCATTTCTGAGTAGCAAAGACACGTAAATGATTTTCCTTTATCGTCGCTACGCGATTCGTCAGATAGGAGGAGTTTATGTGTTTCATATTATATTGCTTTTGTGATAACCTTTTTGTGGGGGAAGAAGTTGGTCTTGATGGATGCTCCATTTTTTTTTACTTTTTTTTTATAACATTGATACTTTCAAATTCCTGACATTAATAATCCGGAATTCTATACCTGTTTTTTTCAGTAACTTTTTCCTGATTACTGAGGATGATGAGTTAGTGTTTCTGCATATTATAGTACAGTTACATGATGATCTGCTTTGTAGAGCAAGTATGCACTCAGAGTGTGTTTTTTTTTTATAAAAAGGTGTTGGAAAATTTATGAGAAGGAGGGGTACTGGTAGTATTTTGCGAGTATGTGCATAGTATTTTGTGTCGGAGGGTGTTGGGTGGTTAGTTTGGAAAGAGGTTATTGATTTTGTGGAAAAAAATGTCCTTCGTAATGCAAATTCATCCACTTGTACACTACATCATGTCACCCTCTTGCCGCGGCTTCGATGAGCGACATTTGATAAAGTCACCCTTATTCATTCCATTCATCTGGCCTCTAGAGACTCTAGGACTTCTAGGAGACTCTAGGGGACTCTAGAAGACTGCAGGAGACGCGTGTGAGGCCGAAGCTCTATCGATCGAGCCTTAAATTCCATTTGGCACAGGATACTGTTGTTTAGAATCTTTCCTATATGATGCTACTCAATAGCACGGTTGATATAGCTTCGGGCCTCACACGCGTGGGGTCCGTGGTTCGAGTCTCCCAGAGCACAGGTGAATGGAATGTTTATATCCACGGAAGTGTGGATTTACCTTTACTCATTCACTCTCTTAATGCCTTAAATGTTTGCCATGGTTTGTTTCCACTGATTTCGGCTCTTTTCTAATAATGTACGAATGTTTAAGATAAGATAACAAATGTTTAAGGTAAGATAACAAATGTTTTAAGGTAAGATAACAAATGTTTAAGGTTAAATAACAAATGTTTAAGGTAAGATAACAAATGTTTAAGGTAAAATAACAAATGTTTAAGGTAAGATAAC
>WNGS01009631.1:6626560-6636560 GCA_020271785.1 Procambarus virginalis
AAGAGCGAGAGCGAGAGAAGAGAAGAGGGAGAGAGAGGGAAGAAAAGAGAAGCGGAAGGAGAGAGGAGGAGAAGAAAGAGGAGCGAGAGAGAGAGAGAGAGATGAGGAGAGAGAGAGAGAGAGAGGAGAGAGAGAGATAGCTGCTAACACGGAGGATGAGATAGTGTTATGGGAAGCAAGTCTCAGGGAAGAGTTCAACACAAACACAAAACGAGTCAATTCAGATTCGCGCTTAGAATGCATCTCTGTAAACACCAACATAGATCTTCTTCACATAAGCGGTCTTCAGCGCTGTAGTAAGGTAATCAGAGCCGCCATTCACTTCTGGACCGCCTGGCCTGGGGATGGCGCAAGATGCTCCCTTGACGATAATGGCCGCTGTGCATGACGCGGCGCGACTTCACATCGTCTATACTTTTGTTATCGCAGTTATAATTGAATTTTCTTTATCTTCCATTTGCCAAAAATATGTTTTTAATTTTATTTTTTTTTCCTTCAGTTGCATCGATTTTATTTTTAACTGCCACTCTTAAATAGCCACTTTGGTGCCTGAATGACTTAATGAGACAGGCATTTTGACTGTGAGTGTCCAGTTGTATGCTTTGGGTGGGCACAGGTTACGACCATTCATCTACTTTAAGACTGAGGAAAGTCATATAATATATAATTCCATCGTCATTGTCGGTACAGTACGCCTGTTTATATATCATATAAACCTATTGATTATTAAGGGAACAGATATATTAGGTGAAAGGAAACGTGCTCATCTATTTTCGTCCTCCCTGGAAATCGAACCTGGATCCCTGATTGTGAGTGCTGATTGTTTTCTAGATCCTAACAGTAGCTACGTGCGCGCTGTTGCGCCAAGAACAATAACACGCAAACTGTTCTAAATTTTCAAGGGACCGGTCGGCCGAGCGGACAGCACGCTGGACTTGTGATCCTGTGGTCCTGGGTTCGATCCCAGCGCGCCGGCGAGAAACAATGGGCAGAGTTTCTTTCACCCTATGCCCCTGTTACCTAGCAGTAAAATAGGTACCTGGGAGTTAGTCAGCTGTCACGGGCTGCTTCCTGGGGATGGAGGCCTGGTCGAGGACCGGGCCGCGGGGACACTAAAGCCCCGAAATCATCTCAAGATAACCTCATGTGACGGTGAGGACTACACTATTGGTGGCTGTATGTGACGGTGTAGACTACACTGTTGGTGGCTGTATGTGACGGTGTAGACTACACTGTTGGTGGCTGTATGTGACGGTGTAGACTACACTGTTGATGGCTGTATGTGACGGTGTAGACTACACTGTTGGTGGCTGTATGTGACGGTGTAGACTACACTGTTGGTGGCTGTATGTGACGGTGTAGACTACACTGTTGGTGGCTGTATGTGACGGTGTAGACTACACTGTTGGTGGCTGTATGTGACGGTGTAGACTACACTGTTGGTGGCTGTATGTGACGGTGTAGACTACACTGTTGGTGGCTGTATGTGACGGTGAAGACTACACTGTTGGTGGCTGTATGTGACGGTGTAGACTACACTGTTGGTGGCTGTATGTGACGGTGTAGACTACACTGTTGGTGGCTGTATGTGACGGTGAGGACTACACTGTTGGTGGCTGTATGTGACGGTGTAGACTGCACTGTTGGTGAAAAGTATACAGAAAGAAATAAAGGTTTGGGACCTTTGGGACCTTTGGGACATTTGGGACCTTTGGGACATTTGGGACCTCTGGGACATTTGGGACCTTTGGTCCCTCTGGGACCTTTGGGACCTACTCTTCCAACACTAACACCCGAGGCTCTCATAAACAGAGGCAACATGTGCACAATTTGGCAATTAGAACGTCTTTAATGAACATTAATTAGAGCTATACATAATGAAATCACAATAACGTGGTATATTATTGAGAAAACTTCCAGAGCGTGATGACGGGATCGAACCTGCGTCCTGCTCCAACGATTGTCTCCAAAATCTGGACTCTTTCCAGGCAATCGTCAAAACCTATGTCAGACCATTACTGGAATATGCAACCCAGCTGGGAATCCGCAACTTGTGAAGGATAAAACCAAACTTTAACAAACTATTTAGTTTGCAAAAAAATTAGTACCAGAATTATGAGGGTTAAGCTTTGGGGATAGGTGAAGTGGGATAGATTACAATCACCTCACAATCACAGTCATTCACCCCACCATACAGCCCACACATCCCTTCACCACACCACACAACCCCTTCACACAATCCTCTCACCCCACCCCACAATCCCCTACCCCATCACACAACCCATCACCCCATCACTCAACCCCTACCCCATCACACAACCCCCCTACCCCATCACACAACCCCCCTACCCCATCACACAACCCCCCTACCCCATCACACAACCCCCTACCCCATCACTCAACCCCTATCCCATCACACAAACCCTCTACCCCATCACACAACCCCCTACCCCATCACACAATCCCCCTATCCTATCACACAAACCATCACCCCATCACTCAACCCATCACCCCATCACACACCCCATCAACCCATCACACACCCCATCACCCCATCACACAACGCTCCACTACTGCACACAATCCCCCCATAATTAACACTGTACATGATATGGTAATACAAGCAACTAATTGAAATTAAGGCAGTATTGTCGCAACATCAAACACAGCTGCTCAATAGGACTGTGTTGCAAAGCCAGAGGGGCGTATCTTCGTGTGGCCAAGTGACCCGGAAATTTCGTTCGTGGTGACCTGGACAACGAGGTCCAGAGAGGCGTCTTGGGATCGTTGCAAAACTGGAATCAATGGATTGGTGAAGTGTCTGGAGTCTATGAATTGATGTTGTAAGTTGCACTGCGTTCTGAAGCCAAACTTAGCTTCCTCTTATGTTGTAATGAGGTATTACTAATTTATAGTTCATCATTGCACTATGTACGGTCTTGGCGATGGAACAACATTACTTTGAGCTCCTCAAAATGAAGCTGCTGTGATGGTAGTTGAATGACTAGATGTCAGTAGTGTAAGGGATTAACCCACAGTGGCAGGTTATGCTAAGATATGACTGGGAATCACGATACAGGTTACAGTTCTAGTCTTGCCTCAGCTTAGGCTCTGTAGCTATGAGCAGCCGCTGAGAGGCGACGATAATTCCGTGACTACCTCAGCGTGCACGTTTCTGGGAGCAGAAGTCACGAAAGAAGTAATTGAGGAGAGAAAGATGTGACATTTTCCTTCCAGAAGTAAATAACATATAAGTCAGAAGTCAAGACAGGCTAGATATGAGGTCAAGTTAGATGTCGTCGGGAAGAGTTAAATGTCAGGTCTGGTTAGATGTCAGGGTAACCAGACCTGACATCTAACCAGATGTCAGGTCTGGTTAGATGTCAGATGACATTAGATGTCAGGTTTGGTTAGATATCAGGGTCTGGTTAGATGTCAGGGTCTGGTTAGATGTAAGGTCTGGTAAAATGTCAGGTTTGGTTAGATGTCAGGGTCTGGTTAGATGTCAGGGTCTGGTTAGATGTCAGGTCTGGTTAGATGTCAGGGTCTGGTTAGATGTCAGGTCTGGTTAGATGTCAGGTTTGGTTAGATGTCAGGGTCTGGTTAGATGTCAGGTTTGGTTAGATGTCAGGGTCTGGTTAGATGTCAGGTCAGATGTGAGATTGATACTCTGGTCAAGGGCAATATGACTTTCGAAATGTTGAGGTAACTGCGAAGACAAATACCTTTTGAATCTGAGGAGAATACATAATTTTTTGGGACTCCCTCCTAGCAGTCACTGAGACGCATCTCGCGCGCACGTACGCAGGCACACACACAATCAACCTGTACACCAGTTGATTGACGGTTGAGAGGCTTGATCAAAGAGCCGAAGCTCAACCCTCTTGTACTCAACTAGATGAGTACACACAACCCAACTGATCATACATATTCTCACACTCACGCATACACACAAATCATGAGTAAGTATATAGATAATTATATCATCCTGATCTTTTCATACAGTATACCATTAACATCATGGGTATAATGCTTATCTAACTATAACATATATATATATATATATATATATATATATATATATATATATATATATATATATATATATATATATATATATAAAGCTCTTCCATATATGTCCTCTAGTATATTTGTTTGATGCTAATTTGGGTATGACTCCTTATTATCGCTGGTTCCCACCTCCTTGTAAAAGGACGAGTCATTCTCGTGTTTATTTTGACTGCTGAAAACATTTACGGATGGCGACTGGTTTGTGGAGTTTCACCACCGGCTGTTCTATGCTATGACGGGAATATTAAAGCGGCGGAGAGACGCTCTCCGGTCCAGAGTAATGCTGACACCGGGAGTGTGGTCGAGGCTATGCCCCAAGTGGACGTTGGCGTCCCTTATACCCAGTTCAAAACACCGCTGGGTGAGTCTATTCAGTAACTGGTCGACTGGTCGCGAAGGGCAGCCTCGTCCAGTTAACTTGGGTGGTACGTTTAATATAGGTCTCCCCTTTCATGAAAATGGGATATACTGTTATACCCGCTTCTCTTGGGTGCCAGATTTTCAGCTGGAATTGTGTGTGTGTGTGTTTCTAAAAGGATGTTCCGGGAAGCATTTTGTGGGTTCCAAGGTCCACCTGCGTCGAGTTCAGTCGCGGTAATGGTGTTTGGTCACTGTGAAGGCATTGTTGTGATGTTAACTGTTGTATTAATGCTAGATTGGATACCCGGCGGTGCCCGGGTCTCTCTCCCTTTAGCTCTTCTCTCCTCACCTCTATGACCTCTGCATTCCTTTCTCTTACCTCTCCCATTCTTTCTCTCTCTTTCCTTCTCTTCTCTATAACCCATCTTTCCACCCTTCCCTTAATTTTCCCTCTCCCTTGTGTCCCTTTTTCTTCCCCCCACCTTGCTATTCTCTTCCCTTTACCCTCTTCCCTTCACTCCCTCTTAACCCCTTTATCCCTTATCCCTCTCCTTCCCTCCCCCCCCCCCTCTCTCTCAGGACATGACATGCGTGTCGAGCAAACACACAAAATGACCGCAATGTTATAACCAGGTTGTGGTTAGGTTGCGTGTCATGTACAGCTTAAAAAACAGTTGAAAAACGTAAATATGTAACTATCATTATGTCTGATTAAATGTAAATATGATAAAAGCGTCAGAAACCAGTGATTGCATTACTATTAGAACGTTCGGAAGGTGGAGCTAAGATCTTATATCTAAGATCGGTAGATCTAATCTTCTAGATAAACGCACACGCACGCACACGCTTCTAGATAAACGCACACGCACGCAGAGCAGCACGGTGTGAGTTCTCAGTGTATGTGTGTGTGGGGGGGGGGAAGAATGAAGTTTGGGTACAATAAGTTTCATTCCGTCCCAGATCACTCAGGTTCAACAGACGCGCAAGGCGCTAATAACGACCAAATTACTGTCAATCTCTGATAGGAATTTCTAAAAACGTTAAACTCGCTATGCTTTCATTCAAACTGACTGTCGATCGTCTACAGAATCGCGACCACGTAATTTACTTGATTCTATGTCACGACTGTGAGAAACTTAGAGGGATATAACCATGTGACCGCTGATCAGGAGTAATAGTGATCGGGTATAATCTGTTCCATCCATGTACAAAATGAAGTGTTGAAGTTATCAGAGTTATATGCGTGATAAACAGATCGTTGCCACTTGATTCCTGAAAGATTTGGAGTGAATCTCAAATTTACACCCGCCCCCATGTGAGTGTGTGTGAAAACGAGCTGCCCCGGTTCTTTTCAGCCTTGTGTTTTGAGCCACCAAGTGCATTGTATCCACCGCGTGAACGCCCTGTTATCTGTCTCTCTAACGTGCACTACCCGTGTTCCTTAGAACTGCTACTTGCTCCGTTCCATGAGGAATCTTGAAAGGATGCCACATGCGGTTTATTACCATTAAGATCCAGCATCTAGTCTGTACGAATCTCAAATCTCGCGTGTTTAACCACATGCAGTAGTGCTTGAGACTGATACGAGAAGCGAATGTCATCAATACATCCCATGAGCTCAGCTACGTGGAGCCGTTGTCAATGCAGCCACCAGGTTATCTACTAGCTGCATGGATAAGTTTATTGTGAGTGAATGTGTCAAGGCCGGCCAATTGTAAGTACAAATCTCTACTATTTGCTTAGAGTTACCTTGTGATGATCTCAGTGATTAGTCAATCGATTAGGTTTACCTCCTTTCCACCACAACGCATGAGGGATAGAACGATCGAGGAGGCTCACAAGCGTCAAGATGTTGACTTGCGTGGGAAACACTCTGGGGCCAGATTCACGAAAGCACTTACGCAAGCACTTACGAACCTGTACATCTATTCGCAATCTTTGGCGGCTTTGTTTACAATTATTAAACAGTTAGTGAGCACCGAAGCACCAGGAGCCTGTTTATAACAATAACAACAGTTGAATGGCAAGTTTTCATGCTTGTAAACTGTTTAATAAATGTAACCAAAGCCGTCAAAAATTGAGGAAAGATGTACACATTCGTAAGTGCTTGCGTAAGTGCTTTCGTGAATCTGGCCCCTGAACACCTGTTCTTGGTATAAACGGAATAACATGCGCCACACATTTTTCTTTCATCACGGTCTCCTGTGCCAGGTTATACTACAGTTATAGCCCTGCTCTTGTGCCAGGTAAGTCCACGACGGGCTCACCATAGCCTGTGCTACTTGCAACTTTTTGTTCCAAGTAGTTGAATCTAAAACAACAACAACAATCACACATTTAGTGTCTCTGTGACGTACTTAATTAATTAATTATTGCCTCAGTGACGTGTGTGATTAATCATTGTACTATTAATTTCACTGACGTATATATTATTGTGTGTATCTTATGGAGTTATTTTTATGGAGTCATATTGAGTTATTTTGCATTTCATAGTATTGTTACGTACTGCCCAAGTGTCCTGTAAACTAGTATGGACTCTGATCCGTTTCCTCGTGATACTGCAAGCGTCGATACGCAGTAATTGCCAGGGTTAATCATTGTTCAATTAATTAACAATTGGCCCTTGCATGAGGGGATAAAACTGAGTGTTTCCTCATACTGTGGGGGAACGATGCCCGCTGTGTACGGTTGCACAGTTTTGTTGTGACATTAGATACACTCTAGAAGAGTCAAGCTCTCTGTGTATTGGTTAGTACGTTTATTGAGTAAACCTATCATTAGTACCAGTGTATTTGCGTCAGAAATTTTCCTAAGTACTGCCTAGGCAACTTAGTCATCCATTGTCAATACAATGAAATCAGCTGGTATCTGTTCTGGGCGTCGAGATCCTATCGCCTACTAGCACATAAACACTACATTTTTGGTATGAGGACCCCGTGTAGTCATTCCTTATGCAGGCGATGAATCACAATAACGTGGCTAAAGTATGTTGACCAGACCACACACTAGAAGGTGAAGGGACGACGACGTTTCGGTCCGTCCTGCACCATTCTCAAGTCGATTGTCCTCATACACAATCGAGAATTGTCAAGGACGGACCGAAACGTCGTCGTCCCTTCACCTTCTAGTGTGTGGTCTGGTCAACATAGTCATTCCTTTAGAACAGCATCACGCACTGGTTTCGAGGCTGACGACCCAGTGGCGGGAGAGATACCTGTATCTCTCTGAGTCTGGAGACCTTTTTGTGGTGCGACGCCCTCGATCTTCTCCCCTTGAGGTACAGCCAATCTCTGCGGCTGCTCTCGCATATACTTTCTGTCAACTGATAGTTGCTGTTGTTGTTTTAAATTCAGCTACTTGGAACAAGAAAAGTTCCAGACAGCACGGGCTATGGTGAGCCCGTCGTGGACTCACTTGGCACAGGAGATGTGCAACTGATAGCTTGCAGAAAATATATGCGAGACCACCATAGATAGGCACTGATGCGGATGCATGCAGCTGCAGCCATTGCATAAATATATACCCGTTACATATATCTATATGAATACCTTCATACACACACACACACACACACACACACACACACACACACACACACACACACACACACACACACACACACACACACACACACACACACACACACACACACACTTACGAGGATACATATTGACGAAGACTACAAGAAAGTGTAAAAGTCTTTGGAAACTTAATCAAGTCATAGCACGAGGTTGTTATAGTCAAACTCCAGCAAGTGCAAAATATTGAAAATGTGTGCTGGGGTAATGAGGCCGGACACAAGGTACCAAATTGAAGGGAACCCCCCCCCCTCCCTCACCCGTGGTGTCTGACAGAACAACAACATATAATGCTGATGAACATTACAATCAACCTCTCACTCTCTCTTTCTCTCTCCTGAGGCACACATAAAGCTAATAAGGTCAGTGGCACATGTAAGGTTGGCCAACATAAGGAGCGCGAACAAGACCCACGCTTTCAATTCTTGAACAAGATTCAGGGTTGTGTATCATAGATCAATTCTGGAATATGGGCTGTGAACCACAGGTCCTCATCTCCTCAGTCACAAAGCGAGGTTAGAGAAAATCCCCAGGAAAGTGGCCAGAATGTTCACAGCTGAGAGGTGTGAGTTGTGATGAAAGAATAATGCAACAAAACCTTGGCTCCATGGAAGAGAAAATAAACACGAGACATGATCCTGATATACACAATTTTCAAAGGACAGAGGTCGACACGGATAGACTATATGAAATGGGAAGAACACGAACAATTAAACACGCGTCATTGTTTCTCTCCAAGATTGGACATTACACCTGATATTTCGTTTTCTAATTAACATTATTTAAAAGAAAATGTAAATCCGTAGAGACATGGAACTTGTTATAGCGTACGCTAATGACTCTTCCTTTGTACCTGTTTCTGTACAACTCTTTAAACACTAAACACAAATTCAGTTCATCGAGAGGTGAGCAATCAGAGACAGTTATTACCAGACATTCTGAATGAGCAGAACGTAAGTCACAGTACCGTGGATGAACAGTAGACACTCATCCCCACATCTTAAAATAAAAGAAGTTACGACGATTCGGGGCGTCCTGGATCATTATTCAAGTCGTGTAGAGAAAGAGTGGCGGAGGAAGATCAATATAAGGTAAGAATGGGAGGAGAAAGACGAAATGGTTTAGGTGGACTATAGAAGGTAATTAGGAGGAAGGAAAAAGAAAACTTCAGAAGTCTGAATAGCAAAGAGGAAGAGATGCAAAACGGACAGAAGTGACGGCAGCAAAAGCAAGAGAGCCTACTGGGGCTAAAGGTAAGTCAGACTACGTTTGTTAAGAAGGTTAGAACATTTAAGTATGCGCTGTGAAAGGGAAGAGTCAACAGCAACAAAGCTAAGGTTCATGTTGAGTATGTTGGGTATCACAGCCGATTTCACAAGACGGCGTCTGTGAAGAGTAGAGGCGGGAAATATTATTTTAGAAGAAGCCCAATCTGAAGGTTGGTGAGAGCTCCGAACATGATAGAAAAGAAGATTGTTTGTCTCTGCAGACTTTAGTTTGTCTCTCCTTTAGTCTGTCCTTAAGCGTACGGTCAGTTTCACCAAGGAGGGATACTTTTGGTTTCACCAAAAATAATTCAAGAAGACAAGAGGAACAGGAAATAGAGCAGACACCAGCATCACTAGAAGCAGCAGGAACAGTGTTAACAAGGTTATCTATGGTTATTTATTCCTATTAACTTCTACAGTATACCTTTTCGCCCTTCACTGTATATATGACTTCCTCCGTCTCTCTTTTCACGACTCTATAATACTCCAGGCCGGACCGAAACGTAGTCACTTTCTTATTTTCAGATGTGTGGAATGGATATCTAAACCATGCAATGTATACCCTTAATATATATATTTATATTTTATGCGTAGTTTCTACATCGTTTTTGTGTTAAAACTTAACTGAGTGGGCGGCGTGTTTACCCTGCAGTAGAGGGGCAGGAAATAACTGGCCGTGCTGGGGGGGGGGGGGAGGGTCAACAAGACACGTCATTCACACTC
>WNGS01009631.1:6641506-6661530 GCA_020271785.1 Procambarus virginalis
CAGATTGCGCTTAGAATGCATCTCTGTAAACCCACATAGATCTTCTTCACATAAGCGGTCTTCAGCGCTGTATAAGGTAATCAGAGCCGCCATTCACTTCTGGACACCAGGCCTGGGATGGCGCAAGATGCTCCCTTGACGATAATGGCCGCTGTGCATGACGCGGCGCGACTTCACATCGTCTATACTTTTGTTATCGCAGTTATAATTGATTTTTCTTTATCTTCCATTTGCCAAAAATATGTTTTTAATTTTTATTTTTCCTTCAGTTGCATCGATTTTATTTTTAACTGCCACTCTTAAATAGCCACTTTGGTGCCCTGATGACTTAATGAGACAGGCATTTTGACTGTGAGTGTCCAGTTGTATGCTTTTGGGGCACAGGTTACGAGACCATTCATCTAGACTTTTAAGACTGAGGAAAGTCGATAATATATAATTCCCATTGTCGGGACAGTACGCCTTGTTTATATATCCATATAAACCTATTGATTATTAAGGGAACAGATATATTAGTGAAAGGAAACGTGCTCATCTATTTTCGTCCTCCCTGGAAATCGAACCTGGGATCCCTGATTGTGAGTGCTGATTGTTTTTCTAGATCCTAACAGTAGCTACGTGCGCCTGTTGCGCCAAGAACAATAACACGCAAACTGTTCTAAAATTTTCAAGGGAGCCGGGTCGGCCGAGCGGACAGCACGCTGGACTTGTGATCCTGTGGTCCTGGGTTCGATCCCAGGCGCCGGCGAGAAACAATGGGCAGAGTTCTTTCACCCTATGCCCCTGTTACCTAGCAGTAAAATAGGTACCTGGGAGTTAGTCAGCTGTCACGGGCTGCTTCCTGGGGATGGAGGCCTGGTCGAGGACCGGGCCGCGGGACACTAAAGCCCCGAATCATCTCAAGATAACCTCATGTGACGGTGAGGACTACACTATTGGTGGCTGTATGTGACGGTGTAGACTACACTGTTGGTGGCTGTATGTGACGGTGTAGACTACACTGTTGGTGGCTGTATGTGACGGTGTAGACTACACTGTTGATGGCTGTATGTGACGGTGTAGACTACACTGTTGGTGGCTGTATGTGACGGTGTAGACTACACTGTTGGTGGCTGTATGTGACGGTGTAGACTACACTGTTGGTGGCTGTATGTGACGGTGTAGACTACACTGTTGGTGGCTGTATGTGACGGTGTAGACTACACTGTTGGTGGCTGTATGTGACGGTGTAGACTACACTGTTGGTGGCTGTATGTGACGGTGAAGACTACACTGTTGGTGGCTGTATGTGACGGTGTAGACTACACTGTTGGTGGCTGTATGTGACGGTGTAGACTACACTGTTGGTGGCTGTATGTGACGGTGAGGACTACACTGTTGGTGGCTGTATGTGACGGTGTAGACTGCACTGTTGGTGAAAAGTATACAGAAAGAAATAAAGGTTTGGGACCTTTGGGACCTTTGGGACATTTGGGACCTTTGGGACATTTGGGACCTCTGGGACATTTGGGACCTTTGGTCCCTCTGGGACCTTTGGGACCTACTCTTCCAACACTAACACCCGAGCTCTCATAAACAGAGGCAACATGTGCACAATTTGGCAATTAGAACGTCTTTAATGAACATTAATTAGAGCTATACATAATGAAATCACAATAACGTGGTATATTATTGAGAAAACTTCCAGAGCGTGATGACGGGATCGAACCTGCGTCCTGCTCCAACGATTGTCTCCAAAATCTGGACTCTTTCCAGGCAATCGTCAAAACCTATGTCAGACCATTACTGGAATATGCAACCCAGCTGGGAATCCGCAACTTGTGAAGGATAAAACCAAACTTTAACAAACTATTTAGTTTGCAAAAAATTAGTACCAGAATTATGAGGGTTAAGCTTTGGGGATAGGTGAAGTGGGATAGATTACAATCACCTCACAATCACAGTCATTCACCCCACCATACAGCCACACATCCCTTCACCACACCCACAACCCCTTCACACAATCCTCTCACCCCACCCCACACCCCTACCCCATCACACAACCCATCACCCCCTCACTCAACCCCTACCCCATCACACAACCCCCTACCCCATCACACAACCCCCCACCCATCACTCACCCAACCCCCTACCCATCACTCCCCCTACCCCATCACTCAACCCCNCCACTGGCCATCAAGCTACTTGTACCTCTCCATCCCACTGGCCATCAAGCTACTTGTACCTCTCCATCCCACCTACAAAGCGCCTTCTGCACTTCCTCCCAACATGTTCCCCTCAGAATTTACACACTGTAAACTTTCCATCAGCCTTAAAGTCCCGCAAATTCCACTCCTTCATACCCACCTCTCTGACCCAGTGCCCCACAGCCACCGGAGGAGGAGGAGGAGGAGTGATGGTATCGGTATAAAGAAACTGGAGTTTTGAAGGAATTCCTTTGGAGGCGACAAAGAGCTACAGAGACTACATCGTGGGAATCTTTTCATTGGATGGTAAGAGAGTCGTCGTGGGTGTGGCACAGACTGAGAGCAGACCTCTTAGCAATGGGAGACTTGAGTCGTGGCAAAATTGACTGGTAACCAATTGACTCCAGAGTACGAAGTGAGACATGGCACGCAAAGATTTTCCTGATGCGACATGTCAGGGAGGAAATGGGGAAAATGGGTGGTGACTATAACCAGCCAGACCTGACCACGTCTTCACGCAGAATGAATAGGACATTAAAAAATATTGATCATGAAAGACCAATATGAGCCAGTGGCCAATTCAGATTAATGATATTGTAGGAGGGGAAAGGGAGGAAAGAGGGGAACAGGGGGGCTGAGAGGAGGATTGAGTGGAGGAAAAGAGGTGAGAGGGAGGTGGGAAGAGGTTGATCGAGCTAGAGAGAGAAGAGAGAGAGAGAGAGAGAGAGAGAGAGAGAGAGAGAGAGAGAGAGAGAGAGAGAGAGAGAGAGAAGAGAGAGAGAGAGAGGAGGGGAGGGGGGGAGGGGAAGGGGGGAAAGACATTACTTTGACAACCACGACTTCAACACCTCGATAGTTATGACTGTTCTTTTCGAGTGCTTCTTGGAAGGCAAAACTGGGAGTTGTCACTGTGACCCCTCACTGATGCTGGGGTTACTCTGACCCCCCTCACTGATGCTAGGATCACCGTGAGACCCCTCACTAATGCAGGGGTCACCGTGAACCCCCTCACTGATGCTGGGGTCACTGTGATCCCCTCACTAATGTTGGGGTCACTGTGACCCCCCCTCACTGATGCTGGGGTCACTTTGAGCCCTCACTTATGCTGCAGTCACTAATCAAAGAAAGTCGAAAAGTGTATACTCAGTGGAGCTCAGTGGAGCTCAGTCAGGAGCTTAAAGTTCCGAACAGATTTAAAAGATCTCAAAGATCGCCTATGTCATCCACGAGAAAAGCAGGGAGGAGGAGGAGGAGGCTGCACCTTGACGGACCTTCTCCCAGAAACTATTGTGGCCAGTGACCTCTTTCCTCCGGTCACACGACGAGTTTGTACACATTTGCATATGAAATAATGATTGGGGGCCCCCAGAGGTACATCTATGGTGTGTTTGTGTTGGCTTGGTCCAGCGTGGCGCCCTCTGGGGACTCTTGGCCAGGGCGGGGTCCCATAACTCCGCCTGGAAGCTCTTCATGGAGGCAGGCCTTCGTTCTCCAGTTTGTGTTTGTAGTGACACGCCTTCACGAGCCACGGCCTTTATGATATATATATATATATATATATATATATATATATATATATATATATATATATATTGTGTATTGCGAACGCGAGAAATTGCACAAGAAAACTCAAAAATACCGCACAAGTATTGAATATTAACGGTGGGAGACTTCCGTCCCGACGGCAAAACCATCTCTTTTCCCTAACTGCTGAACAGGTCGTGTCGTCAGGACGCCATTGTGGGTATGCAGGAGCAACTCCCAAGTACGTAATTAATTGACTCTCCTGCTGGTTATACTGCCTCGCCTAATATCCGAGCGACATACACGCTTGTCCTGGTCGTTCACAGCTGTTGACGGTATAGTCAGTTAGATGATATCTACTAATGTTACGTCCACTGCTGCTGTTCTCTGGTCTCTCTAAGGGCCCAGAGAGCCGCCCTGTTGTCATAACTATATGAGGTCGAATATTGCTACATATGTAAAGTGTTATTATTATCTAAGATACATTGTACTATCAAAGTCAAAAATCGGTGTAAATGATGTTCTGTACACAGAGTGGGTAGACACAGACACATACCAGAGGGATGGGGGGGGTTTAATAATGATATAATCAGCACATTTATTAGCGCGACATAGATTAAAGCGACAACATTAGTTGAGCTGCGTTGTCGTGGCCTCTAACAGAGATGTGATCTACTGTGTTTGAGGCTACTGTAAGCAATAATGAACTTGAGGAGCACTTGAGGGCTCATCTTCAACACTCTCTACTTCATGCGCTTCAAATTTTTCTGCAAGATTCCCCCTATTCTCCTTATAAATTAATTTAATTCCTGGAACGGTGAGCATTTTTGAGAGCGCGTGTCCAAATTGGCGATTATGTTTTACGAAGATCTATACCGTGCCCATGGAGAACAAAATACCTGAAATCATTCTTAAAAGGAAAATATGCATAATTTACTCTCACTGAGACTTTTACTGCTGTATCAACGAAGACATTTTTTCTATGATTTCTGTCTTTGGTCGTCTTGAGAACTATGCACGCACCACTAAGACTACTCTTATAATAAGATTTAAAGTTCATCAGCAAAATCAATGACTTGTGAGTATGTCGATGAAAGGTCTATTACTATTGACATTGTCAATTTATTTCAGTAAAAAATTTCATAGATTTAATTCCATTATTTTCAAACCTCATTTTCTACAAATTTCAGAGTTATTCCAGTCACTTACGACTTTAGTATTTTGTATTTCAACTCCTTAAAAGGTACACCATCAGTTATCATGCAAACTGTTTTTGAAACGTCAACCTGTTGATTAGACAATGATTTTACTGACATATTTCAGCCCATGTGGTATGGGCTGTTCAGGTAACGTTACCAGGTAAACCAGTTCTTCGCACATTTCATTATCCCTACAAAATCAATTACTATTATTATCAGCATCTTTACCGACAAAATTTATATACAATTTTGTCTAATCGGGGAAATTCAATTCGGCCGTGTTGCAAAATCGAGCAATGATGGCTGGCTTAGCTGATGGTGCAACATCAATACTCTCCTCAAGCCAAAAAGAGTATAATCTACATGAACCAATATCTTAGATGTTCCGCTGTTTGTTTCCCGAATATTTAGTAAACTTTTTACTGTCTTCCCACTCACCAGCAAATCTTTAATGCGATAATTGTTTCATTTTTTTTGGAAAACAAAGTGGTAAGAAGCACATTGTAGACAGGGGCTTATACACATTGTAGACAGGGGCTATACACATTGTAGACAGGGGCTTATACCGAGTTGTCTGTGCCGGCGCTCCCATCCCCAGGCCTGTGTGTAGACACACACACACAATGAGGGGGCCAACACGACCTCGTTGTCCCTCCCCAGCTCAGTCCTCCACAAGAATTGGCCGGCCAGCTCACTTCTGGAAGTATTTCAGCAGGCAAGAAGCCTCCCCAGACGGGCTATTCATGCCCGTGCCACCTCTTGGATGGCTTAATCTTTATCAATCAATCAATCTCCCCAGACTTAGCTAAGAGAACGACTGCGCCCGAAGACTCTTATCACCCCAAGTCCCATTCCTTACCATCCTCTTCCCGACGTCAGTCGCGTTAATTGGTATAACTTTGGCCTTGAAGCATAACGAAACTCTTATGTATAGAGCTCCTGAGGCTTTCATCAAACGAGGGGGCGTTCCACTTGCTTGTACACAACATCCTCCACAAAATAGGCGCGCCCGACCATGATAAACACCTCCTACAATGAGCGCATCGTTATCGTCCATAAATCAACGACAACAACTCCTCCCACGCTCTGGGGTTCATAGATGTAATTACAATTAAGCTTAATTATAATTAAGAATAATTACAATTAAGCTTAATTACAATTAAGCTATGTAAACATAAGAGAATGGAAACTTACCTCAGGATTGGTCGGTGTCTGTCCTCGAAGAAATTTCTTACCTGAAATGGAAAGAAAGCCAACTATTTACGTGCATTAGTTAAGTACCTACATATAACTCAGCATTCATGCACTGCAAATATAACACATTCAACACAAAAATTATCATATTTTAGTCTAATATATATATATATATATATATATATATATATATATATATATATATATATATATATATATATATATATATATATGTCGTACCTAGTAGCCAGAACGGACTTCTTGTCCTACTACCCCTAGAATAGGGGTGGTAGAAGATAATATTAGTGTTCAATGAGAAACCACAAGGTCGTCTCTTGTATAAAAAAAGCAGTATGAGGACATGTTTAGCACTCCGATACTCAGCATGAAAGTGGAAGATTCGGACAATTTCTTTATGAATGATACTCAAACACCTGTAAATATAACTGATATCAACACGAGCGCGGCAGATTTTGAAAGAGATTGACAATATGCCCATGCACTCAGCCCCGGGTCCAGACTGATGGAATTCAATATTTATAAAGAACATAAAGAACATTTATAAAGCACAGGCACTCAGTATAGTGTGGAGGAAGAGCTTGGACACAGGGTTACCAGATGAGCTTAAAGCTGCAGACATTGCCCCTCTACACAAGGGTGGTAGCAAAGCATTGGCAAAGAATTATAGACCAGTTGCACTAACGTCCCACATAATAAAAGTATTTGAGAGAGTGATCAGGAGTCAGGTCACTAGATTCATGGAAACCAATGACCTCCACAATCCAGGCCAACATGGATTTAGAGCAGGAAGATCATGCCTCTCACAGCTACTTGACCACTATGATAAAATCACGGAGGCATTAGAGGAAAAACATAATACAGATGTCGTACATACAGATTTTGCAAAGGCATTCGACAGTGTGCAATCACCATCGAGTGATTGCACACAAAATGAGGTCAATGGGTATAACTGGTAAAGTAGGACGCTGGATACACAATTTCCTGTCGAACAGAACACAAAGAGTAACAGTCAATCAAGTAAAATCGAGTCCCCAGGACTATATGCAACTGAAAACTCATTCAGGCTTGGGGACCATTCAGGCTTGTTCGCATTTGTGTTCCTCACGTGTTGCCCCAAAATAGAGGTGATTTGATAAAATGCTATGCCCAAGATTACCATCCGAGTGCCGGCGGGGAAGTGGTTTAAATAGCTTCGGCTATCACTTCCTTATGTCCGGTCGTGATGGTTAAGCGGATTAAGGCGTCCTGTAAATACCAGTTGCATTGCTCCTGGCAGTATGGGTTCGAGTCACTTCTGGGGTGTGAGTTTTCAGTTGCATATAGTCCTGGGGACCATTCAGGCTTGTTCATATATATATATAAATATATATATATATATATATATATATATATATATATATATATATATATATATATATATATATATAGAGAGAGAGAGAGAGAGAGAGAGAGAGAGAGAGAGAGAGAGAGAGAGAGAGAGAGAGAGAGAGAGAGAGAGAGAGAGAGAGAACTCGCAGGACCAGCACCCCAACCACCGCCTTCTGAAGCCCATAAGCAATCCAGCTGGGATCGCCCCATTGCCGACCAAGAAGCTGCGACAACACCACATGACACTGCCCGACTTAGAGCTGTAGCAGCTCCCCATGCAGGTGATTTCCTATTAGCAACCCGTCAGCAACCGGCACCCGTCTCACACCGCAGGCCCTCCGAATTGCCGTGGCTCTCCGCCTCGCTGCCCCAATCCACACCGAATACAGGTGTATTTACGGCGAGGCAGAGGCCGACAGTTATGGACGGCATGGCCTTCTCTGCCAAAGGACAGGAGGATGGCATGCAAGACACGGCGAGGTCAATGACATTATTAAGAGAAGCCTTACCACAGCCGGTTGTCCAGCAGAGAGAGAGCCCTATACCTAATGTCCCGCAACTCTGATGAGCCTGTTGGTCGCCCAGACGGAATCACGGTGAACCCCTGGAAGAATGGTAGACAGTTGGTGTGGGACTATACTTGCATTTCAACTTTAGCCAACACCTATGTTGCCTTCAGTGCTACACAAGCAGGAGGAGCTGCCAATCACCGGGAAGCGGCCAAGTCACGTAAATACAGAGACCTTGAGCACCACTACAATTTTGTCCCCATTGCCTCAGAGACACTTGGTGCCTGGGGTAAAAGTGCTGCTAGTTTTTTGAAGGAGTTGGGGTCTAAGCTAATCGAAACAACTAGAGATCCTAGAGCTGCCAGAATTCTTTTTCAGCGCCTTAGTGTGGCAATCCAGAGAGGAAATGCTCACTGCATCCATGGAGGGAGCCGGTCGGCCGAGCGGATAGCACGCTGGACTTGTGATCCTGTGGTCCTGGGTTCGATCCCAGGCGTCGGCGAGAAACAGTGGGCAGAGTTCCTTTCACCCAATGCCCCTGTTACCTAGCAGTAAATAGGTACCTGGGTGTTAGTCAGCTGTCACGGGCTGCTTCCTGGGGGTGGAGGCCTGGTCGAGGACCGGGCCGCGGGGACACTAAAGCCCCGAAATCATCTCAAGATCATCTCAAGATGGTTCCTGCCCGCCATCTGAGGAGCTTGAGGAGCTGTTCAACTTGTGACAAGCAGCCTTGTACCCTGCATGTAATCAATATTGTATTTTTTTGTGTAATGACATTGTCAAATAAAGTTATATATATATATATATATATATATATATATATATATATATATATAGATACATATATATATTATATAATATTATATATTATATACAGGTATATATTATATATATATATAAGACATATACACACATATACATACATACATATATATATATATATATATATATATGTATATATTATATAAATGTATATATATATTACATATACATACATATACATATATATATATATATATATAATATATATATATATATATATATATATATATATATATGTATATGTATGTATATGTAATATATTCCTATGTTTGTTTCCTTAGTGTAGACTGTAGTGTGGAAACCTCCGCTCCTTTCCATGACTGTTACATCTAGAAAGGGCAGCTTCCCATCCTTCTCCATCTCGTAAGTGAAACGTAACACAGAATTCTGCTCAAACGCTTCTTTCAGCTCCTGCAGATGTCTGACATCAGGTACCTGTGTAAAAATGTCGTCAACATACCTGCAGTATATGGCCGGTTTCAAGTTCAAGTCGACTAAGACTTTTTCCTCAATAGTACCCATGTAGAAGTTTGCAAACAGGACGCCTAGGGAGAACCCATAGCGACCCCATCTACTGCTTATACATGTGCCCATCCGGGCTCAAGAAGGGTGCCTCCTTAGTACAAGCTTGTACCTGATGTCAGACATCTGCAGGAGCTGAAAGAAGCGTTTGGGCAGAATTCTGTGTTACGTTTCACTTACGAGATGGAGAAGGATGGGAAGCTGCCCTTTCTAGATGTAACAGTCATGGAAAGGAGCGGAGGTTTCCACACTACAGTCTACACTAAGGAAACAAACATAGGAATGTGCCTAAATGCCAACAGTGACTGCCCAGATAGGTACAAGAGGAGTGTTGTTAACGCTTATGTCGACCGTGCTCTCAGCCACAGCTCAGAATGGAAGCAAGTCGACGAAGAACTCTGTAGAGTAAGGCAGGTCCTAGTCAACAACGGCTTCTCCAATGGTTTCATTGAAGACATCATAAGAAGGAAAGTGAAACGCCATGCAACCTCTGAAGATACAACTAACACAACACCTATACCCCCTATTAGACTATTTTACAGGAACTTCTTCTCCACAGCTCATAAAACGGAGGAAAGGGTCCTGAAAGATATTGTTAATAGAAACGTTATCCCTACAGACAAAATCAGAAGATACAATTGACGATTTACTATAAAACCAAGAAAACTGCCAACCTACTCATGAGAAACTCTCCAGACACAAAGCAGAACGCTTTGAAAGAGACCAATGTCGTCTATGCCTTCAAATGCCCACTTGGGGACTGTAAGCCCCAAAGAACTCAATATATAGGCAAGACAACAACATCTCTTTCCAGGCGACTAACGATGCATAAGCAACAGGGCTCTATCAAGGAACATATAATCTCTTCCCACAACCAAACCATCACCAGAGAAATCTTGACAAACAACACAGAAATCATTGATAGATACAGCGACAACAGGCGGCTTGACATCTGCGAGGCACTACACATCAAGAAGTCAACACCAGCAATCAACAGCCAATTAACGCACTACTATATTCTACCCACTTCAAGACTCCGCTCCAATATAGAAACATCAAGAAATACGGGCCAATAGGCCTTCTGCAGTTACAGATCTATTCTTCCCTTATACCCATTGTTTCGTGTTCTGTGTTTGTTCTCACCTCACCCCAAACCATTGTAACATGTCACCTCACCCAAATGCAGGTATTTAAACTCTGTTCAGTTATAGTTGTTCTGTGTGTGTGTAACTAAAGTCTTTGAAAATGTAATAAGTTTTACGAAACGCGCTCAAGTGTCGCGTCAGACTAAGAAATAAAGAATGAATTTTGGAGAATTGATTTTTAATTTACCGTCATCAGTAAAAACAAACATAAGGAAAATTGAGAAAATTCGTGTTAGAATTATTAATCTTACTTTTTCGGTCATATTTAATAGCATATGTCTACAGGAAAGACTGCTACCAAATATACTAATATATGTATATATTATATAAATGTATATATATATATATATATATATATATATAATATTATATATATATATATATATATATATATATATATATATATGTCGTACCTAGTAGCCAGAACGCACTTCTCAGCCTACTATGCAAGGCCCGATTTGCCTAATAAGCCAAGTTCTCATGAATTAATATATTTTCTCTAATTTTTTTCTTATGAAATGATAAAGCTATCCATTTCATTTTGTATAAGGTCATTTTTTTTATTGGAGTTAAAATTAACGTAGATATATGACCGAACCTAACCAACCCTACCTAACCTAACCTAACCTATCTTTTTAGGTTAGGTTAGGTTAGGTAGCCGAAAAAGTTAGGTTAGGTTAGGTTAGGTAGGTTAGGTAATCGAAAAACAATTCATGAAAACTTGGCTTATTAGGCAAATCGGGCCTTGCATAGTAGGCTGAGAAGTGCATTCTGGCTACTAGGTACGACATATATATATACATATATATATTATATATTATTATATGTTATATATATACATATATATTATAATTATGAACAGTGGTGTGGGTGATGTTTAAGGACCGAGAGGACCTTACCTGGTGATGAAGGAAGAGGACGCAGGTGGTGTACCTCGACGAGTAAGGTCACACAAAACATTGTTTGCGACATGCCTTTCCATCCACAAATCTTACAAGACGTCGTAAATATTCATCACAAGACGAGAAACACTGAAAGTAGGATCCAAGGTACCGACATGTGTGTCAATTAGCCACATCAGCAAAGGCCTGTCTTCAACCGGTATTGACAGCAAAACACTGAACTCTCGCGAGTCATCGTTAACCCACATGCAGAAGCAGCGGCGTTTGCTGCCCTGGTTTCATGCTTATCCATCACCAATCCCCCACAAAACAATTCTAAGATCATGCTAAACAAGACTAGTTCAAGTGCCCGCGCCTATTAAAACACATCAACTGACTGAACACACTCAGCCCTTAGCTGACAGTAGTGCGTGCAGAAGGCAGCAACACTTTAGGTTCTCTCGTCACACTTAACACATCCCGCAGCTCCCGTAGCAACGTTTTTACTGATTTGACCCGTGGAAGCAAAGGGCTGAGCAAGCTGTCCTCACGCCAGGCTCGTTAAAGCAGCAGCCGTTCCTCCCAAGACACATTCATAGATTTGAATGCATCGTGTGTTGAAAGTTGGTTTGTTCTGATATATAAGTTAATATTATTATATATTAAAGTTCTATGTATAGTTAGGTGTAGGTTAGGTTAGGTGTTTGTGTTCTGTTTGCGATTATTTATATATGAAGTACGAGGGTGAAGCCTTTACGAGGTGCGGGTCGACCAGAGGGCGCCAGCAAAGCACTATTAGAGAAATGTTCGAAGGTCATTAGTTGTGAGTTGTGTGTAGTGTTTATCATTCATAAACAGGGGGGTTTGGCAGCTGCATTTACGAGCTTTTTGACCTTTGTTGATAAAGACGGGCTGAGGTTAGGCTCTGTTGCCAATTATTTGTATTTGGAGTACGTGTGTGAAGCATTTGTAGAGGTGCAACCCATCCTCGACTCAAGTCCATTACATTCAGCGGTCAACCCCACAGACGCATTCATAAATTTTAACATGCTGTTCATTCAAAACGGGAATTTTCTCAAGTATAAATTAATATTATAATATTAGCATATTGTGTATAAATAGGCATAGGTTAGGTTAGGTTAGGTTAGGTGTTTAGGTTCTGTTGGCGATTATTTGTATTTGTAGTACGTGGGTGAAGCATTTATAGCGTTGTGGTTCGAACAAAATTCGTCAGTGAAGCACTTGTTCCGGATATGTTCGAACGTCAGCAGTTGTGAGTCGTGTGTAAACCGCTTTTCATTCATAAACAGGGGGTTTGGCGGGTGGATGGAATCACTTTTGGATCTTTGTTTGGAGGACGGGCTGAGAGGTGAGAGGTGGGACTCGAACACAGGACGTCAGCAAAGCACTGTTCGAGAAACGTTCATACGTCATCAGGTGTGAATTGCGTGTAAATATTTTTCATTCATAAACAGGGTGTTTAGCTGGTGGATTAATGATCATGTTTATACAGCCTATCCTCATAAACAAGAGCCAAGCGCTCTTTAATTACCTAGGATACAATTTGACTCACTACTTCTGGATCCTTAAAAACAACTTTTATATAAAAGTCACCTCGCGTACAACACGGTGAAAGCCTCCCTGAGGCCTAATGGCTGGCCGGCTGATGGTCCAACACCAATGCTCTCATCGCGACAAATGGAAAGGAAATTATGTGAAATAATATCATTCTTAGTTGTCCTGTAATCTATTTTTTAATAGATTATTATGTGTTTCCTTGAGGACAGGTTGTACTTATCATTACTATTGCTCGTACAATCCTTACTGTCATTCATACCTGTATATTGACCAGACCACACACTAGAAGTTGAAGGGACGACGACGTTTCGGTCCGTCCTGGATATATATAAAATAAATTAATTACAATATCACTCATATGTTNAGAGAGAGAGAGACGGGGAAATCATAGTGAATGGATGAACAAAGTAGCCGAGGGATCAGTACCAGGTCTCATGTCGCTCCTCATCAATGTCAGAGAAGCAATCAAGAAAGGTGAGACATGCGGCTCCTCTACACGTGGGAGAAGAGACAACGGCTGGAGTCGGACAAACTAAAACAGTTCTGCAAGTGGACATAAATACCATCAGTCAGCTGTGGCATACATGATGATGATAACATCAGCGGCACACGCATTCTTGGTCAACATTTGTTTTTTCTTCGTAAACCTGGACAAGGAAGCCTGGGGAGGTTATCATACACGTTAGAACACTACTGGAATATGTAATTAATATAAAAATAATATACAATGTAAAAAAAAAATTACTTGCTGCAAATGATTATTCCTAAACTTTAAGGTCTGACATACGAAGAAAGGTGAAATAGCTTCTTCCCTAGGAAAAAAAAGGGGGTAGAAGGCGACATGATCACACCATACAAGATTGTTGTGATCACGGAGGAGATCACAAATACTCAGGAGGAGGGCGCGCGAGGGCATGAGTGGAAAATATATTAATCTGGATAAGTCACTGGAATGTCAATACACACTTCTTCAGTGTAAGAGTACCAGTAGTGACCAAGTGTGAAAGAGCCACAATCTTTGCGACTAACTTCATAAACAGCCACAAAAGCATGCAGGAAAACGACGCGGAAACGACTACACTAGACAAAGTGGCCCTCATTCGTGCAGGCGATGAGTCACAATAACGTGGCTGAAGAATAATGGACTTGACAATGATCCAGGACGGACCGAAACGTCGTCGTCCCTTCACCTTCTAGTGTGTGGTCTGGTCAACGAAGTGGCCCTCATTCGTGCTCTCCGAAACCCTCGAGGGAAGGTTGGAGGGGGGAGGGGGTGTCCGTTCGGTTTCGGATAGCCGCACGGCTCTCTTGGGGGTTCCGCTGGGGTTCCGTGCGATACATTCTCATGGCAGACTGTTAACGGGAGCCCCGGGGGGATTGGTGGGGGGGGGGGGGGCAGCAGTGAACATATTTATGTTTTTCTCCATGGAAGAGTCCAAAATTTCAGTGACAGGCGTCTGTGAACAGACATTTCAGACATTTTACTTGTCTGACCGGCGAACAATGGCTAAAGGAATACTTTCCTCCTCCAACAAAAATATAATAGAATGGGTTCAGATTCCTTCTGTTGCATCTGAAAATGTATCGAATTGAAAAAAAAAAAGAGGTGAAACAATATTTCAACTGAACTGACATTAAATTGAGAAATTCTGGATTCAGCTTTTCTCAAAAAATTCTGATATTGCAGATGCGTAATTTGCAATATCTCACGCTCCTGCATCACTATCTCAGAGAGAGATCCTTCATAAAATCAGAGATAGGCTGACTGCAGAAAATAATTTGCTTTTGCAATTAGCAACATTGCACCTGACGTTGAATGAAAGTCATTGACACAAAACCCAATGTATATTCATTAAATTCCTTTAAATATTAAACTAATTCAATTAAAATAAATCTTCATTTTATCAATTGATTAAATTCGGGTAAATATTACAATAAACAGAATATAAACATTTATAACCTTTCGCTTTCTATATATAAATGGTTAATTAGGCAATCATGGCTGATACTCGCCATGTGAGTACATGTTATTATGAGACCTTGTGAGCCATACTCACAAGCGGCCAGCATGAAGGACTCTCAAGCAATACTTTATTTACGATAGGTTACAAAACATATATATAATGAAGTGGATGTTAGGTCACATTCGAGATATGCGTCTGGTAGACGTCTGACATCATCTCCATCAACGACACTTCACTGATCTCGTGACCAGATGTAGCCAATGGGAGGAGATGTATGATACCATGCGACGACGAGAGCGTCTGTGATTGGGCCGTAGAACTCACATGGTTCTTTGACGTCACGTAGACAGAGTGCTCGACCTTTGACGGTCTGCGATCGTTGAAGTTCTGCCTATTTGAAGCCCTCAGTGCCGGGGCCGAACCGATGTTTTAAGCCCTGGTGAAGCAGGGCATGCCACATGAACCACTGTTCAACATGCAGACCTGTTCGACAGTAAGAATGTATTGGGCATGACTCCCTGAGAAGTCGAGAGTACTCTGTCATTTGACAGGAATTACTGGTCTGTGATAGTAGTCGATACCAGAAACAACAGAAATGTTGTCTTTACAACTACCAGAAAGAGGGTAGTCGACACGTCGACTACTCTCTTTCTGGTCGTTCCTGAAGTTCAGAAACAAATCGTCTGGAGTCTGGAGGAGCAACGGAGCTACTTGGTAGTGCCCTGCAGTATTCCCATCAGGTATCTGACCGCGTGTACCTAGACAAATAGCTGCACTGCTAATTTGGCAGTGAAAGCCCTGGCATTTGTAGTAGTCAGCATTCACTAGGAAGTTCGCGATGCAACGTTGATCTTCGTCTCGATGAGAGGAGTCAGACTCAGATGACCTGGACATCTATTGCTCATATAAAGAGGAATCGCCCAAACACAAGACGCATCAGCCAAGGAGAACTGCCTCGCGTTCCAGGGTAAATCTGTTTCCATTTACGTCAGGGAGTTGTGGGGCAATGAACAGGCCCGGCACACCCCGTCCACATCCCCTCCCTGCCACCCCCTTCCCTACAGGTCAGCCACACCGGTGCCGGGAGTGATGGGTGTGGCATCCTAGCGCCAAGAGAATAATGATGAATATTTACTGGACATACACACGAGGTTACTTGAATACTCTTTATCGACCCATCAGCCTCACTGTGTAAGTGTGTATTGAACTTTGCTCTGATCATGTACCAATATGAGAAGTGTTTTGGTAAACTATATATATATTTTTTTGAGCTAGAAAATGTATATATCTCCTGGTATTCAGAAGCGACATTCTCTTACTCTAATATTTTCAGGACATTGCTTATAGAGTATTTTTTTGTAATTGTCTGTATTTTGAATACGGCTTTGATTATAACCTTCGTTGAAGGACTATAAATTATTTAGTTTAATTGTGCTTTCGTAATATTGATCTTTAAAATGAATAGACGTTTAACCGAGAATTGACTGACATGTTGCCATTGTTGTTGACAATGGTGTGCATTTCAACTTTAGAATCATAGATGAGTATGTGGCTTATATGTCAACTGTAAAGTGGTAATAGACTAATGAGCTACATGAATTATTACACGAGACTTTTCTTACTCTGGATTTATTATTTGAGGGGGTATAACTTTATTATATTGTCATTCAATATTTAAAAAAAAGTATTAAATGCATGCAGTATAATTATCGCTCCCTGTTAACAGGCTTGGCTTTGACAGATTGCGGTGCGACCACTTCATAATATACTTATTTGTGTGGGCGAGATTATGGACATTTGATTTTACTGTGGCATTGTTGCATTCCGAACCTGGTACCTGTGGCCATGTTATTGGTCGTGGAAGATTTGTATTTACAGTTTCCATGAGCCTAGCAATCAACATACTTTTATAAATAACCAGTTAGGAATCAAAGCTGAGGGGGGGGGGGGGGGCTGAGCTCCCATGCAGCCCTTCCTCACGAGCCTTCACGACGTCACTAATGTACTAAATTGCCCGTACCTAACCTAATCGAGGACTTACGAATAGAAAACGGGGATATCACGTCAGTTTTGCGAGCCACTATGATTTTTAGTACATAATTTTTTTGCCGTACGGGGATTTGTACGTCAAAATACGATGTACTATTCAAGAGGATAGGTTGAAGATCCTCCACCTCACACAATCCGTTCTTTCCAGTGGTCATAACGGGCAGAAAGTGATGTATTAAAACACCCGAGACTAACCTAACCTAACTCAGCAACCCGCCCACAGAAAACGAGAATGTTTGTGAACCGCTATGATTAATAGTACATCACATTATGTCCGTTGGGGGAGTTTGACATCAAAATGAGATGTATAGTACTGGAGACGACAGGTTGCCTCACTAGCGTGTCTCAATGCCCACATAAATGTCTTAGACGTTAATGTCTTTAACAAACCTTTCAATGCCAGAGTGAAAGCACTCCACTGAATGTGGCTAACGCGGCTGCCAAATTACCTGTGTTCATGTCTATTTTGGAACAACCACTTGGGTGCTTGAGTATATATGCTGGGTACTAAAATGGTATCAAACAATGGATGCTACATAGCCAGGGTCCGGGAGCTGAAGTCTCATAGCACACAGATACATAGGAACACTTGCTTCATCACCTCTGAACCTGAACCAAACGTAAGAGCTTAAGATTCCAGATTTACAAACTCCATAACACAAAGCAGTAACAACAAGCTCAACTTTATAAAGGATATAGAATGGTGAAGTTAAAGGTAAATAACCTTATTTCTATTATTTTCTGTATTATAGATTCTTGCAGCACAAAAAAGGGAAGAATTTATAGATTGGATGCCATCCTGGAGGCGCATAGATTCATCGAATGCTTGATATTATGACCTATGTGTCGACTTATATTCGACCTTTTGGGTGCAGAAAACCCCAGAGGCAATTTTTCTGGCATTGTGAGTAATGTTACGTTCTTGCAAATAGCTGAAGTCATGGCTTAAAATGGCTCCAGCTTGAGGTTGACAGATAACTATCAGGTATTGTGTGAAAACTGTGATACTGTGTGTGTGTGTGTGTGTGTGTGTGTGTGTGTGTGTGTGTGTGTGTGTGTGTGTGTTGTGTGTGTGTGTGTGTGTGGTGTGTGTGTGTGTGTGTGTACTCACCTAGTTGTACTCACCTAGTTGTGTTTGCGGGGGTTGAGCTTTGGCTCTTTTGTCCCGCCTCTCAACCGTCAATCAACAGGTGTACAGATTCCTGAGCCTATTGGGCTCTATCATATCTACACTTGAAATGACCCAGTGTGTGTGTGTGTGTGTGCGCGCGCCTTAAAAACAAACCAAAACCAGCATACATTTCGTTGGCAATTAAACTTCTGAAAATAAGAACTTTATACAAATTTCTGGAGAATAATCGAAAATCATCACCTTCCACCACCAACTATAAAACAAAATTAACAATTCTTGATCTATACACTATCTAACAAAATGCCAAATTGCGTTTTTTTCCCCCCCGTTAATTAAACAACCTGAGCTTTTGTCTTTTATATATGACTTAGACATAGATCTTGACATTGACACAGCGATGGTGAAGATAATAGTGATGATGTGCACCAAACAACTACACCACTTGACCACTCACTATTTACAGGGAGAACTGGTGCGCCAATCACCCAATCGCCCGAGGGACATCAATTTCACAATCAGAGTTCCAGATCAACACCGAAATATTTTTTTTTTTATTCAGATCAGACAAGCAATATAAATGTCTAAAATCAATTATCATCTAGCGACACGTATAACAGGATCGAGAGGCGGAACACCGGCCGGGGAGGATCGTATGCGGTCAGACAAGTTGGCCCAGGGACCATCGGTGCTTGTTTCTGACCGCTGGCCAGAATACTTGCTCGGAATACTAAGTCTTGAGGCAATGTGACGAAACGTATGGGTCTGTATGGAGGTGGGGGTGGGGGGTGGGGGAGGACGGTGGAGAGGGTAAGGTGTGTGTGTGTGGAGGACTGTGGAGAGGGAGTGGGGGGGGGGGTGTGGAGGACGGTGGAGTGGTGTGTGTGTGTGTGTGTGTGTGTGAAGGACCCCAGTAGATATACATTTATACACATTCACAATAAATGAAAAAAAAAACAGTCGAGGAAGATAATACAAAAGGAGAGAACGATAAATAACAATCCAGGGACTACCACAGATAACTACAGAAACGAGGCACAGTTTAAGCAGTTGACAGAGAACCTGCCAAAGATCACCTGAGAGGGAGACGCCTTCAAGAGTTCGAGGGAGATTAGCGGGGAAGTGTGCAGGCTGGGGTCGTGCACCGGGGAAGCTGGACCACTGAAGCTGATATTTACAAATGAAGCCGCTCCAAGAATTCTAATGAACTGAAGAAGAGATCTAAGAATATAAGGGGAATTTGAAAGGGTCTTCTTGGAAAAGGAACGTGATTAAGTAGGAAATAAAACAAAGATCGAACAAAGAAAGGTGCAGGGTAGAGAGAAGGAATGAAGATAGAAGAGTTGGCAGTAAACAGGAAGAGGAAGGAAGGAAGGAATTATCAAGGGAAAGCGCCAAGCCATTACGACTATATAGCACTGGGAAGGGGTCAGGGTAAGGATTTGGGATGGGACGGGGAAAGGTATGGTGCCCCAACCACTTGGACGGTCGGGGATTGAACGCTGATCTGCATGAAGCGAGACCGTCGCTCTACCGTCCAGCCCAAGTGGTTGGGTAACAAGAAGAGGAGAGTTAGACAAGAGACACGGAACACAGTCCCATTATCAATTGAAAGAGCAACACCATATATAAGCGATACACTGCAAGAATAAATGAATGGCAGCATAAATAACCGAAAAGCCACAATCTCGAGTAGAATTGTAATAATTTACTTTGTCAGGGGACAGGTAGCTTGTGTATGTATACACGTTAGGCTGGCATCGAGGCTCCTCCAAGGTCCAACTACGGACCCTCCCCAGGATGCAACTCCACAACAGTTGCTCACTACAGCCCGTGCTACTTCGAACTTCTTGTTCCAGGTAGAGAATCTTAACTTTTAACAGTTGACTAACTACCGGGTTATACCGGTAAATAAGCAAACCTTACTTATTTA
>WNGS01009631.1:6661630-6672969 GCA_020271785.1 Procambarus virginalis
TTAATCTTTTCCACCTAAATTAAATACGGAGAATGTCTTGTAAACAAACTTCTTGTATTTCTATATTGGTAGGAAGCAGGAATGTAAGTATTTCACATCTTACTTAATGCTTTCTTAACATAATAAGATATGTTAGGCTGCATTAGATCAAGAATTTTAATGTGCGTAATAATAATTTTTTCACTATCTTGCACTCGCTGTTTTTTTTTTATTATTCAATTCGTTTAAAAAAGAAAGTGTGCCGTAACGTAGGAGAGAATAAATACAGCGGGACACCATTATTTTGTCCGATTCCTTTCTCTTATTGCGGTGCTTTTCTTGATTTTTCTTTTTTGATTCCCTTCTCTTATTACTGTACTTCTTTTGCCAAAAAGTATGGACCTTCATCTCCCTTCACTCTTCAACAGTCCCTTCAAGTCTCCTGCTGTCTGTCGTCCGTTTCAACATCCTACAGCTGCCGCTAACTCCCTGCAACATCCAATAGCTGCCGCGAAAGTATTGCAATATTCTGTAGCTTTTGCAACTCTTTGCAAAATTCTATAGTTATCGCCAACCTCTCCTTTAGTTGAGATAGTACGTTTTGTTAGTAAGTGGACCATCGAAAATATGTTGACGTAATGGGACAATTGGGAAGTAGAATTTGGTACTATTCAGTTTATAAAGTCCGGAAAAAATAAAGCTAAAAACCAACTTAAATATTTCTATGCCTAATATAGCACATATATGTACCATGTTAGGCCTCAGATGGCGTGTATTAGCCCAGGAGGGCTAAATTAGGCTAGGTTTTTATTAAAACATAAATACTAACCCTTTCCGGTTTGTCCAAATTCAATAAAACCACTGTTTAGTTTTTTGTCATGGCCCCTTACATCAACATGTGTACGATGGTCCGCATCGCTACTCTCAATACTATCTATATAGGAGGCTGGGCCTCCTTTTTGAACAAATTCTTTGCAGACTCCTGCTTTAAAACTCCTGCAACAAACTCCCTAAGCATTCTCCCCCAACACACTACCTACTACCCCCCATTTCCCTCACCCACTATACCCCCATCCTTCACCTGCCAGAAGGCAACAAGAGAGCTCAGCATCCTGCAGTCTTGGGCGGGGGGGGGGGGGGATAAAGAATGAACCAGGAAAGCGTAGCTAACGTGATTAGAGCGACGGGAAAGGCACATTGAGCGTAAGGGATGCTGAGGTTAGAGTGAGTACCCCCAGATGATTCTTAATTAATTGTGGCACCCCTTTATCATCACTCAGCGGGGTGCCATCTGTCTAGGCACTCTTCGAGAATGCTTTATTAATTAAATCTTCTCATGCTCTCTCTGCGCTCTGGATGTCTTGAAGACGTCGAGTGAATAGGTGGATCACCGGGGGTGCTTTGACCGGTTTAAGCCAAGAGGAGTGAAAAATATTCACTCAACCAAATATACCAATTATGATAGGAAAATCAGTTAGAAATATTATATATATATATATATATATATATATATATATATATATATATATATATATATATATATATATATATATAAAAGGGGGGTGGTAGGAGAAGCGAACACTCTTATGTATTCAGAGTTAAATGGCAAGTTTTTCCCTGAATGCTCTGTGTTCCCTTCTCTGAGGCTGTGGGTCCCTAAAATTTCAAGTACTTCTTGGCCTTCTATGCAAGGCCCGGTTTACCTAATAAGCCAAGTTTTCAAGAGTTTAAATATTTTTCAAGTTTTTTATGAATGATAAAGCTATTCATTTCATTATACATGTACCAATTTTTTAAATTTGACTTAAAACTAACGTAGATATATGACCGAACCTAACCAACCCTACCTAACCTAACCTAACCTATCTTAACCTAACCTAAACTAACGAAACTAAATCAATAATTCATGTTCTTAATATAATATAATCATTATACTTAAAATAAACCAATAGGAAACAATTTATTGAAAATAAAGAAAATCACTCGGCCTATTAGGCAAATCTGGCCTTGCATAGTAGTCCGAGAAGTGCGTTCTGGCTACTAGGTACACAAATTGTATTGTGTGTAAAATATATATATATATATATATGTTATATATATATATATATATATATATATATAATATATATATATATATACATATATATATATATATATATATATATATTATATATATTATATATAGATATAATATATATATATTATAATATATATATATATATATATATATATATATATATATATATATGTATGTATGTATGTATGTATGTATATATAGATAGATAGATAGACATGACTATACTGTTTCAGGCATTTTAGTCCCAATAGCTTAGATCTTTCTCCTGGTAATTACCTTGACCTGTCTTTTGTATAATAAAAATGCGGATTTTGTTAGTATTGAGCAGAACAATATTAAAATTAAAGAGAGAAATAAATATATTTGATTTGTTTATACACACTTACCAGATGTAGTTAAGAACAACGTCTTGCGTTTGCAGGTGGTGGTTAAGCCGATGAGTCTGGCTGACCGCTCCTGACCCGGGTAATTATTGATGCTAATTAGTGAGCAACGGCTGTTAAAAGCCTTTACCTCATGCCTGCCTTCACTGGCCCCTAATAGCTAGAAACCATTAACCTCTGTTATTGTTATCTGTGAGTCTGAAACATGGAACTTTCTTTTTTTTTTGTTTGTTTTTGTGAGTTTGCGTGATCCTGCAGGCTGTGGGTGAGGTAGCTTTTGGATGTTTCAGTGTTGCTGTGGTGGTTGAGTGGCATTGGTGCAGCTCTGGGTCTAGATTCACGAAACAGTTACGCAAACACTTACGAACCTGTACATCTTTTCTCAATCTTTGGCGGCTTTGTTTACTATTATTAAACAGTTAATGAGCTCCGAAGCACCAGGAGGCTGTTTATAACAATAACAACAGTTGAATGGGAAGTTTTCATGCTTGTAAACTGTTTAATAAATGTAACCAAAGCCGTCAAAGATTGAGGAAAGATGTACACGTTCCTAAGTGCTTGCGTAAGTGCTTTCGTGAATCTGGCCGCTGGTCTTTAAATTAAGAGACTGTGTGGTAGTTATCCAGGAAGAGTCTGCGTTTAATACAGAAGAAACAGAGTTTTGTGTTTTCGTAAACAAGAGCCAAACGCAGAGTATATTTAAAACACGGAGTTACCGTCTGCGTATCCCTGTTATGTAGAGTTTTGCTCTTCGCAAGAGAGGGAAGAGCATCTGTCAGTGCTCTCTGAGGGTACATCTGCTATCCGTAATTAATGTGCACACTGGCACACACTGATGCCTGGGCAGTATGGCTGCGTTGGTTTATGCCGTGTATAACAAAAAATGAAAGATGTCTATCCACCAGGAGAGGCAGAGCGTACGTGTATATCCAGCAGGACAGACAGAGCGTACGTGTCTATCCAGCAAGTCAGACAGAGCGTACTTGTCTATCCACCAGGACAGACAGAGCGTACGTGTCTATCCAGCAGGACAGACAGAGCGTACGTGTATATCCAGCAGGACAGACAGAGCGTACGTGTCTATCCAGCAGGACAGACAGAGCGTACGTGTCTATCCAGCAGGACAGACAGAGCGTACGTGTCTATCCAGCAGGACAGACAGAGCGTACGTGTCTATCCAGCAGGACAGACAAAGCGTACGTGTCTATCCACCAGAACAGACAGAGTGTACGTGTCTATCCATCAGGCCAGACAGAGCGTACGTGTCTATCCACCAGGGACAGACACAAACGTCTGAGTCCGCGACCCGTCGCGCTGGAGGCTGCCCATGCCCGCGTGTGCCTCAAGAACAGCTCTCTCTGTTGTGGCAAACCAGCTGTTGAAGGCTGTGAGGACGTCACGTGCGCCACCACTTGGCCAGACCCTCATCGAACAATATTAATTAAGCGTCTGATTTACGAGCTCACTTATCTCTCATCAGTGATATTCATGATCACAGGCGCCGCCGCCGCCGCCGCCGCCGCCGCGAGAACGGATTGAGGATTCGTGCTACGAGAACGCATTGAGGATTCGTGCTACGAGAATGCTGAAAGGCACAGATTTGCCTGCTGAATACCACATGAGTGAAGTCAGGCGCCGGGGCTGAGAACTCATCTAGCCAGCTATAGAGTTCCCTTTTCATGTTGCTCCGCTTGTAAATAGTCATTTGACAAATCATACAATGATTACATGCACACCCAATTGATCTTAACAGCATATTAGCTTCTGGGAACTCTGGCTAGCTGCTTAGACTCTAACTTGCTGGTAAGGCTCTTGTTTGTTAGTGAGAGCCTCTAGCTTGCTGGTGTGGCTCTTGTTTGTTAGTGAGAGCTTCTAGCTTGCTGGTGTGGCTCTTGTTTGTTAGTGAGACCCTCTAGCTTGCTGGTGTGGCTCTTGTTTGTTAGTGAGAACGTCTAGCTTGCTGGTGTGGCTCTTGTTTGTTAGTGAGAACCTCTAGCTTGCTGGTGTGGCTCTTGTTTGTTAGTGAGAGCCTCTAGCTTGCTGGTGTGGCTCTTGTTTGTTAGTGAGAGCCTCTAGCTTGCTGGTGTGGCTCTTGTTTGTTAGTGAGAACGTCTAGCTTGCTGGTGTGGCTCTTGTTTGTTAGTGAGAACCTCTAGCATGCTGGTGTGGCTCTTGTTTGTTAGTGAGAACCTCTAGCTTGCTGGTGTGGCTCTTGTTTGTTAGTGAGAACCTCTAGCATGCTGGTGTGGCTCTTGTTTGTTAGTGAGAGCTTCTAGCATGCTGGTGTGGCTCTTGTTTGTTAGTGAGAGCTTCTAGCATGCTGGTGTGGCTCTTGTTTGTTAGTGAGAGCTTCTAGCATGCTGGTGTGGCTCTTGTTTGTTAGTGAGAGCTTCTAGCTTGCTGGTGTGGCTCTTGTTTGTTAGTGAGAGCGTCTAGCTTGCTGGTGAGAGACTCAGGCGTGCGGAGTTAGAATGCGAGGTCACTGGTAGTTAAATTGTGATTCAGCGGGTGAAATTACTGGTTGTTAGGGTGTGAGATAATTGGTAGTTAGAGTGTGAATTGTTCTGGAAGTAACGTTGAGTTGATTGTCAGGTGGTTCATTATGGGTTTGCTGGGTGCCTTTGGGTGTTGGATTGTAGTAAAATTGAGCCATTTAGAGATAAACCTAAGTTCACTCTGTATGATATGGCAACCTATCTTATTACCATGGATAAATTACCTGAAATCCTTGCACTGTATCCACATTTCGCTTCCAGTAGATGAACGACATATGAGATGAAGAAACAAGTAGTGTATTGTGAAGACTAGCAATAACAGAAGCTACCCAATGACTATCTCCATTGGTCAAACTATTATGTATTAGCAATAAGACCTACCATTAATGTATAATGACTTACTGTAAATATATAGCTCTTGAAATAGCACTTTCTCTGTAACTAGCTGACATTGTAACTATAAGGTGTGAAGGATTGATGAAATTGTTTATGTAATAATCTGAGATGAGGTCTGATAAAGACCTTTTGTGCTCTATGTAATGCTTTTTGCGCTACTGCTCACAGGATGGGTATGGGGTGCACAATAAACTAGCCGCCTCCGGCGGCAAGAATAAAAAAATTATTGGATGTGCTTGCATATAATAAGTTGATTAGTTGTGAGAAGGACGGTCGATTGGAGTAGGATCGTTGACTGGTTGGCGTAGGGTAGTTTATTGGTTGTGGTAGGATGGTTGATTGGCTGGAGTAGGAAGGTTGATTGGCTGAGATAGGATATGGTTGACTGGTTGGGGGTTGGATGGTTGATTGGCTGGTTAGGGTAGGGTTGAATCGTTATGGCAGAATGGTTGACTGTTTGGCGTGCGATGGTTGACTGGTTGTGGTAGGATGGTTGAGGTAGGATGGTTGATCGCTTGCTCGTCGATCCGCTCTTCTACCTTTTATTCTCCTTTTCAACCATATACTCTTCCACTCTACTTCCTTGGCTCCCCTACTCCTACCCCTGGCTCCCCTTCTCCTACCCTGGCTCCTCTAGTCTCTCCCTGGCTCCCCTACTCCCTTCCCTGGCTCCCCTAGTCTCTCCCTGGCTCCCCTACTTCCTCCCCTGGCTCCCCTAGTCTCTCCCTGGCTCCCTAGTCTCTCCCTGGCTCCCTAGTCTCTCCCTGGCTCCCCTAGTCTCTCCCTGGCTCCCCCTAGTCTCTCCTGGCTCCCCTAGTCTCTCCCTGGCTCCCCTACTCCCTCCCCTGGCTCCCCTAGTCTCTTCCTGGCTCCCCTACTCCCTTCCCTGGCTCCCCTAGTCTCTCCCTGGCTCCCCTACTCCCTCCCTGGCTCCCTAGTCTCTCCCTGGCTCCCCTACTCCCTTCCCTGGCTCCCCTAGTCTCTCCCTGGCTCCCTACTTCCTCCCCTGGCTCCCCTAGTCTCTCCCTGGCTCCCCTAGTCTCTCCCTGGCTCCCTAGTCTCTCCCTGGCTCCCCTAGTCTCTCCCTGGCTCCCCTAGTCTCTCCCCTGGCTCCCCTAGTCTCTCCCTGGCTCCCCTAAGCAAGAGCTTATATAGTTAAGCGCGGCGCGGTCCTCGAGGGCTCGAGGGGGGAGACATTGGGGAGTTATGACCCAGGCTTGCAGCAGTGGTGGCCGAGGTGGAGGCTGCGACGCCCACACCACTATACCTCTCAGCTCCTGCTAGGACGTATATACACACAGTTCACCCCCTCTTCTGCTAGGATGCACATATTACCCCCTTCTCCTGCTAGGATGTACTTCCAATTCCTCCATATCTTCTGTTAGGACGCGTCATCCATTCCCATACTCTTTTATTAGGGCACCCCTTCCCCCCCCCCTTATCGGCCCTCTCTTATGCTAGGACGAAACCCCTCAGTCCCCCCCCCCCTCCAACCTTCAACAGGATGTAGCTGATCTGTAATAATATAAGAGCATTGTCAATAGTAGGTAAATTTCACAACCCATGTGGGACCTGAAACTACAATTTTCATTAAAATTGAACCAATCACGACTATTCTTCTGTCTGCGGCGATGGACGGGTACTGTGAGACGAAAATTGGTACGTTAGGAGGAGTTAGCGCCTTGAAAAAAAATAACTGGGAATCTACCACATATGCACTAATTCATAAGCAAAATATTGACTAAGCATCAAGTCTTATATATAATTCCCCTTCCCCAACCTCTCCTGCTAAGATGGGTTCACTTCTCCCCCCCCCTCCCCCCTTAACTTGCTGTATGGGAGAAACAATTTTATTAAAGTAAAAAATGTCGTGGCTTGCAGAAACCTTTATATCCTTATTTGACGAGTTTCGCCACAATTTGTGCTAACTTACGGCTATTCATGCCCGTGCCATCTTTTGGGTGGCTTAATCTTATCAATAAATCTGTGCTAACAATCTAAAATACAAAAAAAAAAAACGTAAATGTTCAAATTAATTATGAAACGATAACATATCGTTTAAACAAATATTAATATCGACTGCATCATAAAAAACACACACACCAATAAAACCATTTTAGTGATATAATAATTACAATTTTAACTTTGGTCACACCTTGTTATAAGACAGTATTATCCTGCAGGTAATACTCAACCATTTGAAAGGGGGGGAGGAAAAAAGAAGGCGTATAAAAAGCTAATTATTAACTCTGGACCATTGATCCTGTCGAACAGGAGTGATATTAGCGCGGGAAATTTCATGCCTGACTGCCCAACAGAGCAAACGAGAATAGTGGCGCTTTCACCAGGTCATTACCTTACCTTACCTGGTCATTGTTGCTTGATCGGTGACGTAAAACGAGTTAAAGTAGTTTGGTAATTAAACGCCTTGTAAGAATTGATCTTGCAATGTGTTCATATAGGCTTGTCTGGAAGCTTTGACGAGTTGGTCGAGTAGTTGGCCAGTCTGGTGCATGATAAGGGGGGGAGGGTTTGAAATTATCAAGTGAAAGCACCAAGCCAATACGATTATATAGCTCTTGGAGGGGTCAAGATAAGGATTGGGATGGATAGGGGGGGGGGGAAGTAATGGTGCCCAACCACTTGGACGGCCGGGGGATTGAACGCCGACCTGCGTGAAGCGTGACCGTTGCTCTACCGTCCGGCCCGAGTAGTTGGCATGATAAAAACTGATGATTGTCTGAAGCTTTAGGGACGATGTGAGGCAACAGATGGAGTTGTATACCGCATAGAAAATTTGTAAATAGTGTTCGGAGACTCGTAGCAGCATCCAGACAGAATTATCTCATCATTCGGGACATCCAACCACTTGTGCTGGACGGCAGAGCGACGGTCATGATTCATGCAGGTCGGCGTTCAATCCCAGACCGTTCAAGTGGTTAGGTACCATTCTTCCCTCTCTATCCTTTCCCAACTCCTTATCCTCATATCCATCCCCCCCCCGTCCCATCCCAAATCCTTATCCTGATCCCTGCCAAGTGCTATATAGTCGTAATGACTTGACGCTTTCCCCTGATAATTCAATTTCAATTCATCCTACGGGACAAAACTACTTAATGTCGTGTCTACTGAAGGATTTACCTTCCCATCCCGAGGCTGTCTTAACCAGAGAACATTTGTGTGCTTCAGAACAGACCGGACGACCTGTACGCCTCGAGTCTATCTTTTCTTCTATCATCAAATTAACCACTGAATGAGTTGAACGAAAGCTATACCTGGATGACACAATATGCCCCTTCTCTGCAGCCTTGTTGCATTGGTTGCAAACACGAGTTTCTTTCCTCTCTGCGCAATTTTTAATCTAACCTGATCGAGTGTATTAATCATTCCATCCATTTCAATGTATATCAAAGCCTACCGAATTAATCAGAGATGGTAATTGGCAGTAATCTGTAAGTGAAATATAGTGTAGAGCAGAGAGTTAGCGAAGTGACGCCATATTTCTAACCCCCGGAGGGTGCTTCACTCATTGTAACTATAAGATGTGAAGGATAGATGAAAACTGTTATGTAATAATCTAAGATGAAGTCTGATAAAGACCTTTTGTGCCCTCTGTAATGCTTTATGCGCTACCGCTCACAGGATGGGTATGGGGGTGCACAATAACTAGCTGCCTCCGGCGGCAACAATCAAACAAAATCAATCTCTCAAGATGTCTTGCAGGACGAGAGGCAGACGTGGAGATTGCACAAACAATCGTTTACACGAATGGGGAAAGGAATCAATTACTACGTTCGCAGTTTCTCGTTCACCAACTGCGCCAGTTAGTGAATGGAGGGATGACGAGGTGTTTGTTTGTCGGTACGTGTGACGTCACGGGGCGTGGCGCGACCGTTCACATCACAGTGTAAGTGAATTTGATTTTATGTGTGTAGGACCATTGGAGATGTGTGTGTGTGTGTGTGTGGTGTGTGTGTGTGTGTGTGTGTGTGTGGTGTGTGTGTGTGTGTGTGTGTGGTGGTGTGTGTGTGTGTGTGTGTGTATATGTGTGTGTGTGTGTGTGTGTGTGTGTGTGGTGTGTGTGTGTGTGTGTGTGTGTCCCACAATGACCAGCTGGACACAATGGCTGCCTGCTGGTCTGTGTCCATAATAACCAGTTGGACACAATGGCTGCCAGTTGGTATGTCCACAAGGACCAGCTGGACATAATGGCTGCCAGCTGATATATCCACAATGACCAGCTGGACACAATGGCTGCCTGCTGGTGAGTGTCCACAATGACCAGCTGGACACAATGGCTGCCTGCTGGTGAGTGTCCACAATGACCAGCTGGACACAATTACTGCCTGCTGGTGAGTGTCCACAATGACCAGTCTGGACACAATGGCTGCCTGCTGGTCTGTGTCCATAATAACCAGTTGGACACAATGGCTGCCAGTTGGTATGTCCACAAGGACCAGCTGACATAATGGCTGCCAGCTGATATATCCACAATGACCAGCTGGACACAATGGCTGCCTGCTGGTGAGTGTCCACAATGACCAGCTGGACACAATGGCTGCCTGCTGGTGAGTGTCCACAATGACCAGCTGGACACAATTACTGCCTGCTGGTGAGTGTCCACAATGACCAGCTGGACACAATGGCTGCCTGCTGGTGAGTGTCCACAATGACCAGCTGGACACAATGGCCGCCTGCTGGTGTATGTCCACAAGGGCCAGCTGGACACAATGGCCGCCTGCTGGTATGTCCACAATGACCAGCTGGACACAATGGCCGCCTGCTGGTGTATGTCCACAAGGGCCAGCTGGACACAATGGCCGCCAGCTGGTATGTCCATAATGACCAGCTGGACACAATGGCCGCCTGCTGGTGTGTCCACAAGGGCCAAGCTGGACACAATGGCCGCCAGCTGGTATGTCCATAATGACCAGCTGGACACAATGGCCGCCTGCTGGTCTGTGTCCACAAGGGCCAGCTGGACACAATATATGACCAGCAAGACACAAGAGCTGTTAGCTGTTGATTACTCCCTTCTCTTGCCTCAATTAGTCCTTCATAGATCACGAAAGGAAAAAACATATTCCCCGAGGAACTCATTTGTATTCTCAATTCTCTCTCCCTAACACACCCAGCTTCCAGCTCCCAACTTTTTGTGTAATTGGTTCACATTTGGCGTGGGTGGGCGTAGGGGAGCCATGGGAGAGACTAGGGGAGCCAGGGGAGGGAGTAGGGGAGCCATGGGAGAGACTAGGGGAGCCAGGGGAGGAAGTAGGGGAGCCAGGGAGAGACTAGGGGGAGCCAGGGGAGGGAGTAGGGGAGCCAGGGAGGGACTAGGGGAGCCAGGGGAGGGAGTAGGGGAGCCAGGGAGAGACTAGGGGAGCCAGGGGAGGGAGTAGGGGAGCCAGGGAGAGACTAGGGGAGCCAGAGGAGGGAGTAGGGGAGCCAGGGAGAGACTAGGGGAGCCAGGGGAGGGAGTAGGGGAGCCAGGGAGAGACTAGGGAGCCAGTGGGAGAGACTAGGGGAGCCAGGGAGAGACTAGGGGAGCCAGGGGAGGAAGTAGGTGAGCCAGGGAGAGACTAGGGGAGCCAGGGGAGGAAGTAGGGGAGCCAGGGAGAGACTAGGGGAGCCAGGGGAGGAAGTAGGGGGGCCAGGGAGAGACTAGAGGAGCCAGGGAAGGAAGTAGGGGAGCCAGGGAGAGACTAGGGGAGCCAGGGGAGGGAGTAGGGGAGCCAGGGAGAGACTAGGGGAGCCAGGGGAGGGAGTAGGGGAGCCAGGGAGAGACTAGGGGAGCCAGGGAGGAAGAAGGGGAGCCAGGGAGAGACTAGGGGAGCCAGGGAAGGGAGTAGGGGAGCCAGGGAGGGACTAGGGGAGCCAGGGGAGGAAGAGGGAGCCAGGGAGAGACTAGGGGAGCCAGGGAAGGGAGTAGGGGAGCCAGGGAGAGACTAGGGGAGCCAGGGAAGGGAGTAGGAGAGCCAGGGAGAGACTAGAGGAGCCAGGGGTAGGAGA
>WNGS01009631.1:6673969-6691254 GCA_020271785.1 Procambarus virginalis
TAATTAGGATTTATTTTTAAATTATGGAGAATAAAAAAGTCATTATTACTGGATAATTGACTTTTATTATTCCTAAATACAAAAGTGATCATTTGTGTTGCTTGAAGCTCTATAAGCGCGTTCAAAACACACATTATGCCTTATTTTCTGAACACCGGGTGAGACATCACTTAGTGTTCGTGTTAATTTTGATGAAGAATAAGGCTTCTTAAGGGAATGTTTAATGAAGGTTTTGTATTACCAAGCCGTATCACACCCTCAACGTCAACTGCATTGTCGTCCTCATCTTTGTCGTCGTTCCTGGAGACACTGTCATTGTCGTCGTCGTTGCCTGCGTCCTAGCCGCTGCACTTGTCGGCGTTCGAGACCTTGGCATTATCCAAAGTGTCATTGTCGTGGTCCCAGTTATGTTTTGTGTGACTTCCATCGTTCTTGCTTCTTTTGTCCTCACCATTAATTGTCATCATTTTGACGTTCGTGTCGTTGTTCTGATCATCCTTGCAGCTGTCGTCATCCCTATTACTAACTCTGTTGCTGTTCAAAAGATGCCCGAGTTCAAATGCTTCTATATTTCAAAGGACACGTTACTCTTTTTGTATATACTTGTTTGAGTTTTGTTACGAGTACATTAGTGATACATAAAAATCTTTGCAGTATAATGAAAGACTTGATAAACGGGGTTAAATATCTTCTCCAACATTTAGTGGACTCGGTAATCGTGTACTAACAGAGACTTCGCATTCATTTACGGTATAGAGGAGGGAGTCATCGCTCGTAAAACTAGCAAGAACAGGGCTCAGCGTAGCAAGAGTCGAGAACAGGCAGGATAACCCACACACTTTCTAGTTTGTTTAAAATTTCAGATAAAAGATTGTGTGATATTGGATTGTGTACTCACCTATTTGTACTCACCTATTTGTGCTTGCGGGGGTTGAGCTTTGGCTCTTTGGTCCCGCCTCTCAACTGTCAATCAACCGGTGTACAGATTCCCGAGCCAACTTGGCTCTATCATATCTACCCTTGAAACTGTGTATGGAGTCAGCCTCCACCACATCACTGCCTAATGCATTCCATCCGTTAACTACTCTGACACTGAAAAGTTCCTTCTAACGTCTCTGTGGCTCATGTGGGTACTCAGTTTCCAATGTGTGTGTGTGTGTTGTGTGTGTGTGTGTGTGTGGTGTGTGTGTGTGTGTGTGTGTGTGTGTGTGTGTGTGTGTGTGTGTGTGTGTGTGTAAGTGTGTGCGTGTGTGTGTGTAATTACCTAAGTGTAATTACCTAAGTTAGTTACAGGATGAGAGCTACGCTCGTGGGGTCCCGTCTTCCCAGCACTCTTTGTCATATAACGACAAAGTGTGTGTGTGTGTGGTGTGTGTGTGTGTGTCCCTGGGCCCGAGATTTGGCTTATAGTTGTTTTATAGTATTTAATGAGAGAGAGAGAGAGAGAAAAAACCAAAAACAAAAACCAAAAACCAAAAATAAAAAACACAGAAAAAAGAGAGAGAGAGAGAGACACACAGACAGACAGAACAGACAGACCGACAGACAGACAGACAGACAGACGACAGACAGACAGACAGACAGACAGACAGACAGACAGAGAAAGAGAATGAGCCAGAACAGAGAATCAATTGGTTTACAGTCAATTTCATAATTTTACTGGGCAAATTTACTGGGGTTAGAATCGGTGTCCCAGTTACTTCCCTGTCCGAGGAGCTCGAACCCGGTCGAATTTGCTAAAGTGGCGGCACGCAAAGCTGTTACTGCTGCATCGTACTGGAGAAGACTCTTGAAAGCCAGTTGGTGCCAGGGCACCACAGATTAGTGTCATTGGCTTCTTTTGATGGAATGTCTCTTCAAAACAAAACAAAACAGAAATGAACTAATAGTCCCGGAAGTTCTATCCTATGTTGATGACCGCGTTCGTAAATGGTACATACCCAAGAGAAGAGCTACCTACTGAATGATTTTGTACCCGGAGCAGGCACACGGTTCAATTGAACAGATCAGAGCTCAGTGATGAAATTGACACTTTGAAGATGACGTTTAACTCTACCATAACCACGAAGAGCCACGTACGTAACCAAGCAAGGCAGCCAAGAAACGCCCAGCCCAAAGGAACATCTCCTACCTGCTCGACAGCAAGGGTTGCAAAACCTTATTGAAGCACAAATTTTGTGCCATGTTTGGTACTCACCACCCTTTCAGATAGCCTGGGCCCCTCCCCCATCATTTATCCGAATTCAAGTCAAGACTGAATCCGTAAAAAACAAAGATATTTTAGCTCTTGACCTGAATCTTGCTGGACTTGACAGTACATGGGAGCCATCACTACTGGAGAGATGTCGACAACCTTACTGGTATGTGTAAGGTTAATGTTCTCATGTATCCTTACCTGACCCAACTTTGGCAACAAGATGAAGTTGGCAACCACAACACACGAGGTGTCCAGTCATTATCAGCCTCGTGATGCCTGTGCTTTCTCAAGAACATCACTCCATTATCAATCAATCATTCCTGGGCTGGCTCACATTTTGGATCATGTTCACTCAACACAAGATGAATGTGAAATCAAGTCAGCCCGCCACATGGAGACTTTGGCACACAGTTAGCTCCAACGTCATCCATTAACTAACAAAATTGTTACTTAACATTAAATCAAGTGTATTCCTCATGATAAATTAATAATAAGCTCATTAAAAGACAAATATGTTCATAGAGTCAGGTTCCAGATGAGCTGATGAATGTTAACAGCTCCCAGCTTGAAGTTTCATTAGCGACTCAAACAATTTTATTAATTAATCATAGTCTAAGTTTACAATAAAGAGAGAGAGAGAGAGAAACAAGAGAGAGAGAGAGAAGAGAGAGAGAGAGAGAGAGAGAGAGAAGAGAGAGAGAGAGAGAGAGAGGTAGAGAGAGAGAGAGAGAGAGATATTAAGCACATATTATTACATTAAAGGGGTATTGTGAGCGAGTGCTACGTATATACCTCCCCCCCCCCACCCTCCACCCTCCCATCCTCCGCTCATTAAGTCATCAACACGTTGATGCCTAATTAGCCAGGAGAGAGCTTCATGGCTGGTCTCTGAAGTGAGAGCTCACTGCATAGTATCCATTTGTATAATGTTTGTATGTGTTCACTCGTGGATTACTACTTTTCAATTTTTCAATGTATTCTTTTTCTAAATGATATGCTGTAAAAATATATATATATATATTATATATATATATATATATATATTATATATATATATATATATATATATATATATATATATATATTATATATATAAATAAAAGAAACTCGCTCTAAAGTTTCTTTGGTAGCCATCCTCTAAACGCAGCGTTTCTTCACAGGAGGGCGCTGAAAACCCTTTCAATGGGTGCCGTAAATGCTGTAGAAATGATAAACGAAAGTTGCAAAAATATAAAAATTACTTTATTTTACACACGAGGAAGAGCGAGGCGACGCTTTTACCAACAAGATGAGAAACGAATAGTTTGCGATCATCTCTGACTTCGGTTACGTTTGGTTTGAGGTCTGTGACACCATGCTTTTTGGACGTGTTCTATCTCTGCACTGTGTTACCAGACTCTATGTCTGTAACACAGACGTGAGGCTGTAACTCTGCAGGCAGTATTAGTAGAGCAGGTCAACCTCTGCATCCTGAATCATCTGCCTTCGAAGGGGGATCTTGTATTCTTCTATGTCAGTTTGGCTGTCTTCTATTGACAAGTCATGTTAATGTGATATGTTTGTGCATTTGAAGAGAAGCGTGGAGGTGGAACTCCTAGATCACAGTCAGAGTGTATGGGGGGCAATACGTGAATACCCTGACTTGGCTTTAGTTGAAGTCTCAACACCCTTACAGGATTCGGTTGAATCCCAGTTTGCATTGCTTTTGACCATGTCGTGGTGTATTGGTCTGAGGTGTGCGCTTGGGAAAGCCCAGACCATAGGCTCGAATCCTCTTCGTGGATCCTACTGGTTTTCTCAATAATAATAATAATAATAATAATAATAATAATAATAATAATAATAATAATAATAATAATAATAATAATAATAATAATTATAATAATATTAATTAATTCAGAGTTCAGTCATATAATGTTGCAAGGTTTCTCTTGAGAGGTGCGGGTGGTCCAAACCACCCGCACCTAGAACCTAGACGCTAGACGTTTGGACGCTAGAACCACCAAAAGGTGGTTCTAGCGTCCAAACCTCCTTCAGAGGGACAATCAAACAATTTCTTGTAGGGATATAATAGATTGACACGATGATCATTATGGTCATAAGCACTAAAAAACAGATAGGCCTTCGAGTGGGACTTAAAACTCAGAACATATCTTAACAGACACAAGCAACTGGTTAAGGCATCGAGAGCAGACTGGGAAAAACAAGTTCTCTCTAAAAGCACGAGGCTCAACCAATATTATTTGTAAGATGTTTTATAATTAACTCGAACAATTTTCGACACTACATTTCCTTATCTGTCACATGACCAGGAAGGTAAGTTTGTAGGGGGGGGAAGTAGTTTTATATCAACATAAACTTTCCTTAGACATTAGAGAAAAAATAATCAAATTAAATATCTGTGTGGAGAGCACCTTGGCAAGCTTTATTTTATTATTATATAATTATGAACTCATTTCTTTTTACATTACCCAACAAATCATTGACTTTAAAATCTGATAACCACTTTCACTGCACCTGTGTGTGTGCCTGATATCACAAGGGTATACATCTTGTAAGACAACTATTAGATCGTTACTCTATAATTACCTGATTCACACCTCGGTTCAATTTACCACTCTGCTTGCAGGGAAATTACATTTGGGTTATAATTACATGACCTGTGAATAACAATGCCTCAACCGTATGAATATAATGTTATACAATTAAATCGTAAATTCATACTCTCAAATTTCATTTTATTTACGATATATTCCATCTGTTCTGTCGCCTACCACACAAGAATCTAGTGTAATCTAACCAGCGTGCCTGGGCTTGCAGAGGTACACTAGCCTCTCTGGTCACCTGGACCACTCGGCAGGTAGAGCTGAAGGGTACCACAGGCCGGCAAGCCGTGCAGACGGGTACACACTGGGCACTCCGGCCACTAAGCTGGTCGTGCAGAAGGGTTCACTAGCCATTCGTAGTTCACCAACTCTCACCAGCGCTTCACACCGGCTCCGCCTTAATGACTCCTCTCTATTACAAATCCTCACACCATCCACCCCTGTTTAATACCCACGCTACCCTCCGGCCCCAACAACAACCCCCACTAACAACAACAGTACCACGACGCACCTACAAGCACCTACAAGGGCCTGCTCACCGCGGGGTCGTCTCGAAGCCGCCAGTTGAACCTCTCGAGGCGGGCAGAGGAGATGGCCATCACGACTCTTATGCTGGACGAGGCTGCATGCTTGTCGGAACTCACCATCTGTCAGTGACCGCCGCGCTAGACTCGATTACCACCATGTTTTGGGGAGACTTTATAGACATGTTAATTCTCTATACTATTTAAAGAGAAGCCATAAGCAGGAGAGAGAGCGCAGGGGGGCGGGGGGTGGCCATGGGATAAGCGTGAGAGGTTATGAGGATGACGATAAATTAGAGATAAGTGTATCGATTGGTTCGGGACCTCAAAACGGTGTATGAAGCAAGGCTCGTAAATCAAAACAGTATTAGGCGTGAGAGGATAAGTGTTTTATGGTTAAGGCAACAAGATTAGGGGGTGTCGTCTCAGAGGTAAACAAAATATATCGAAGAAAATTATCGATACTGAAAACAAAATTATTTTACTTTAAGATGATCAATTAAATTTAAGACAGGATTAATAATTATCAACAAGAGAAGATAACGGTAAAAACTGCAATAAAAGCCCCAAATAGTTTCAAAGAAAAGTAGAACTTAAAATTAGAATGAAAATTAAACGAAAAATTTAATTAGAATTTGAAGTAAAATGAAAAAAGGTATCTAATCGATGGGGTGAACATTGAAACTGAATAACAATGTATAATAATATTGAGACAGATGTAGAAGACAGACAGTAAGAACCAAAAGAAACCCAATGAATGAGCAATACGAGTACAGGACTCACTAGCATCTGGGGGACTCGACAGAGAAGCAGATGGCTAGCATCTGGGGGACTCAACAGATAAACTGATGGCTAGCATCTGGGGGGCTCAACAGATAAACGGATGGCTAGCATCTGGGGGACTCAACAGATAAACGGATGGCTAGCATCTGGGGGACTCAACAGATAAACGGATGGCTAGCATCTGGGGGACTCAACAGATAAACGGATGGCTAGCATCTGGGGGACTCAACAGATAAACGGATGGCTAGCATCTGGGGGACTCAACAGATAAACGGATGGCTAGCATCTGGGGGACTCAACAGATAAACGGATGGCTAGCATCTGGGGGACTCAACAGATAAACGGATGGCTAGCATCTGTGGGACTCAAGCAGAAGAGTAAATCACTGAAGACAGTCGCGATGTGTAGCACATTGCCAACCAGATATCAGATAATAACAGTGATCATTTTGATTACTTGCAAGACTTAAAACAACATACTGTATATATGCGTTCCGGTAACAATTTCATCCAGGATAATGCAAGCACAATTACCGGGTAAAAATTTATGGCGAAGCAAGTTGTATATTTAAGCAAATAACTGCATTAAAGAATAACGTACGAGATCTATAGCATTTGTTTGAGGCTGTTGATGCAGATGGCAGTGGTTGTTATCAATACAAAAACATACAAGGGAGAGTTAACTCGTGCTATTTGTTAACGTTTGAATAGTATATTTTGTAAACATGTATACGTTAACGTTTTATACCGGAACTTTATGGGAAGCGTTAAACGAGAGATTGTGTGAAGCACTTACGAAAAATGTGGACAGTAAGAGGCTGTTGGTAAGAGGTAAATGGGCACTCTGCAATGGGTTATTCTATAAGAGCCCGACATGTGGGCCTATTAGTATGATTGTTTACTTATATCTTTCACTTGTTTATCATCATATATCTATCTATAAATTTTAAGGAGTTCCGTATTAAATAAGCGCAGCATAAGGCACTCAAGATTGATCGAGCTACTTTTTTAGTTTAATTAATGTTTAATTAGAGGAAATTAGAGGCTTAATTTAGTTAAATTAGAGAAAACTTTTTAGTTTAATTAATGTTCTCATTATTGTGCACAAGTGTGTTCCACTCCGTGATTCCCATGCTCGTTCTCAGGATTTGTCGAGCGTCAAATACGAAGTGGTTTTGTCTCACCTGAAGCGTGAGAGCGCAGCCCTCTGAACTTATCAAGGCGAAAACCTATTTTGCCTGCGTTAGCATTGATATTTCAGTGCATTTAACTTCAGTAAAGCATCGGAGTTTCGTACGATCCTGTCGACAGCGTTATAAATGTTGGGGGAAGGGGGCGGAGGCATTTTATGTAAGCACAGGTTGAAATTTGACTTTAAATTTTGCTATCGTTGTCCCAACTATGATTTTTGCGTGTCATAGTAAACATGGGACAGCGGCTAGAGGTTATAGCCACAAGTCACGTATAGCACACTCAAGCACAAGCACCTGTGTACACACTCAAGCACACACCAGCACCTGTGTACACACTCAAGCACACACCAGCACCTGTGTACACACTCAAGCACACACCAGCACCTGTGTACACACTCAAGCACACACCAGCACCTGTGTACACACTCAAGCACAGCAGCACCTGTGTATACACTCAAGCACACCAGCACCCGTGTACACACTCAAGCACACCAGTGCCTGTGTACACACTCAAGCACACCAGCACCTGTGTATACACTCAAGCACGCCAGCACCTGTGTACACACTCAAGCACACCAGCACCTGTGTACACACTCAAGCACACCAGCACCTGTGTACACACTCAAGCACACCAGCACCTGTGTACACACTCAAGCACACCAGCACCTGTGTACACACTCAAGCACACACCAGCACCTGTGTACACACTCAAGCACAGCAGCACCTGTGTATTCACTCAAGCCCGTCAGCACCTGTGTACACACTCAAGCACACACCAGCACCTGTGTACACACTCAAGCACACACCAGCACCTGTGTACACACTCAAGCACACACCAGCACCTGTGTACACAGATGTGTTCTGGTCGCCCTTCTCGACGACTGGAATTACAACCGGATCAACGCGGTCAGTTGGCGCCAGAGTTCCAATGAGCTCTTTCCCGTTCCTAGCCAGAGCTCGCTGATCAGAGGGAGTCGCGGACCTCTTGAGGCTAGCAGCGTCGTGCTCCTCTCCTCAGCTCTTCTCTAGAGCCGCTTGGCCTCCTCAGCTCTTCTATAGAGCCGCTTGGCCTCCTCAGCTCTTCTCTAGAACCGCTTGGCCTCCTCAGCTCTTCTCTAGAGCCGCTTGGCCTCCTCAGCTCTTCTCTAGAGCCGCTTGGCCTCTCGCTTGGCCTGGGCTACGACGCACTTACGGGAATGGGACCTCTAGTTGCGCTCATAGTCACTAAACATATAAAAAACGAACTGTTGGGTCTACTAATTCCTTCTGAGAGTGGTCAGCTCAGTCAGGATATAACTGCGGGAATTGAATTCAGAGTTCAATTCCCGCGGCAGGACAGAAACATTTTTGCAATATTTCCTCTCTCTCCTGATGCCTCTGTTCATTTAGTAGTAGATATATTCCCGGAAATTAGGCATCTGTTAAGAGCTAGATCCTGGTACAGAAGGCCGAGGAGGGACCGCGTTCAGCCCGACAGGCTTCCTGTGCCTGACAATGGGTAATCAGATCAGTCTCAGTCTTCATATGGTTGTCTTGGTTAAACATTACAGTCCTCCCAGAAAAGGTATTATGGTGTTGTGTACCTGGAGCCCGGTCCAGGTAAATCCTGGTTTGAATCATTCACCTTGGCAAGTGCAGCAATGACTCTACCCGTAGATAACTAGCAAAGACTTCACGTGATGAGACACCAGAGATGACAGCAGAGGCGACACCAGAGGCGACACCAGAGGCGACACCAGAGACTTCCGAGGCGTCTCCGGAAACGACACCTGAGATGCACCAGTCTAGACTGGCGCTGCACACGGCCTCCGTCGAGCCGGACGCTTACCTCGACGGACAAGGAAAAGCCATTGCCCCTCCAGTTTTCTTTATCCTTGTCTCGACATGTTCAAAGACTTCAGCTTCTGCAGCAGTCATCGGCGTCCCACACCGTTAACCAGATTCATCACCGATACTTGTCATCACTGAGGTGATGACAAGATCACCGCCAACATCATCACATCAACTTGCTACTCGTGCAATTTATAGTATTAGTTGACTTGTATGCAACTACTCATCCTCAAGACAGTAGCAACGTTATCTCCTGGTATTAGCTTCACGTCACCTACTGTTACTGACTATTTCTACTCTAGTCTTCCTAGACCTTCACTTTCCGTCCGAGACATTTATTTTGTATTTCTACGTTTTAATATTTTGAATTGCTGGGAGGTTACAGGAGATTTCCCTCGCTGTACCACAAGCGTTAGAACGCAACTCGAAATTTCCATCAACTTATATAAATCCACTTAATGCGTGGCAAGCAAGACAAACAACTGAGGATTAACATGTTAAACATAGGAATTCATGTACATTTAGCGCCAGCAAAAATCTCAGAACCGGAAAATCTACTGCCCTTACCGGAGCGTGGAAGGTACTTATTTGGATTCCACAAATCCACTTTTTATCTGAACCCCCCCCCCCCCACCACTGTAGGTAATGAACATATCCTCAGCGACAACACTTAAGTCATGTAAAACTGAAACCAATTTAGATTCGGGGAGAAATTGGCGCATGATAACTATATAACCGATAGCACATATTGCAACTCACATGGAGTCATTTACTCACAGCTTCATGATCGTGAGCCTCGTCGCTCTGCCCATGCAGCCAATTCCACTTCACAAAATGAATGTAACTTGGCGATCTGCAATGACTTTCGGCAATGGTGTTATGTTTGGGGTTTCTTTAGATCACGGCAATGTTAGTTTGGGAATGACTGTGAAAGTGCTGTTGACGATGCTAAAGGTGTACTTTAGGGTGTTAAAGTGTACTTTAGGGTGTTAAAGTGTACTTTAGGGTGTTAAAGTGTACTTTAGGGTGTTAAAGTGTACTTTAGGATGCTAAGGTGTATGTCATCGGAACGCGTCAGGCCCACAAAAAAAAGGTGAAAAATCACTTTATGGAAGTAATGTTTCAACTTCTGTCTCAAATGGAATTTTTTCTGTCCCGTGTTGAAAAATGCAAATAAGAGAAATATATCGAAGATTTCCGTTTGAAATATAGATCACTCCTTCGGACATATCCAGTAAAACACACACACACACACACACACACACACACACACACACACCACACACACACACACACACACACACACACACACACACACACACACACACACAGGTTGATTGACAGTTGAAGGCGGGAGAACCAAAGTGTCGTACCTCCCTCCCTCCCCCCTCCCCTCCCTCCCCCCGTAAACACAATTATCTTGGTTATCTTGAGGTTATCTTGAGATGATTTCGGGGCTTAGCGTCCCCGAGGCCCGGTCCTCGACCAGGTCTCCTTTTTGTTACACACACCCCGAGGAAGCAGCCGTAGCAGCTGTCAAACTCCCAGGTACCTATTTATTGCTAGGTAACAGAGCATCAGGGTGAAAGAAACATTTTGCCCATTTGTCTCCGCCTCCACCGGGGATCGAACCCGGAACCTCAGGTCTATGAATTCGAAGCGCTGTCCACCAAGCTGTCAGGCGCCCTGGATGGCGCCTGACAGCGCCAATTAGGTGAATATAGACACACACACATCTACCAATTGAAAACAAAAACCAAATCGATTATAAGACACTTGAAGGATCAGTTCATTGCACTTGCAAGCTGACAGTGGTTGAGGTGGGTCCCAAGGTGACGAGAGTGGGCGTGGTGTTAGGACGGGGTGCAGCAGGCAGCCGGGCCCTGGCCGCCCGCTCCAAGGTTGCAACCCTCCCCTCTCTCCCTCCCCCCACTCACCTGTCACTTGCTCTGCAACATGTTCAGTGTGTCACCTGTGCTGGGCAATGTCTCTTGCCTTGCGTTCCTGACCAGTGTTCCAGAGTTTGTGGGCTTAACAGACGCTAAAGTTACTGGACGCGAAAACAGGTTTCAGAGAACGCCGGTGAGCGACCGTCAATTGGTAAAAAAGTAAAAAAAAAAGAAAGAAATAGAAATTTCCGGGACTTGTGAAATCTTTATTACAAAATAATCGACTCCAGGCGGTGTCAGACCTGGCTGTGTAGCAGAGGTTTTGAACCTGCACAGAGAAGTAAAGGTTTCGAACCTGCTCGAGTAGCAAACTTTGAACTTTCTTAAACTTTCTTGAGTAGTTGAGGTGTCGAGCCTGGCTGAATGGCTGAAGTTTCGAACATGGCTGATTAGTAGAGATATCGAACCTTGCTGCCTGTGATGCCTTAGGATCAGGTAACATTTTGGATTTTAAAATCATCAACCCGACTTCCCAAACCGGAGGAGTCAGGGCTCTGCGACTCAACGTGGTCACATCGCTAAACTTCAGGAAAAAAGGAGTATTCTTATTCTGTCTGCAATCCTTCGGCCAGAAGAGATGAGGCTCAAGCCCACACTCAGCTGGGACATCGGAGCCCGTAATCTCCCCCCTTCCTCTCCCTTAGCTCGCCACGAAGACCTATGAGCCACGCCCAAAACTAATACTAGAACCTAAGCCTCGTCCACGAGATAAAAGAATGGTTAAGGAGCATCTTTCTGAAACGTAAACGCGAGAGGAAGACAAAAGAGTAACACTGGGATGCAACGCAGTGGGTACAATGTCACTTCAGCGCCGGACCGTTGAATAACGTTCGTTCATCTTATTCACTTATTTTTTTTATTTATTTATTTATTTATTTATTTATTATTTATTTATTATTTATTTATTTATATACAACAAGGTACATTTGGTTCATGAGAGTATAGAGACTTGAATTTTAACATTCTTGTAAAGCCACTAGCACACATAGTATTGTGTAAAGGAGGAAATGTATATGTTTATCTCTCAGAATGTTCGGTAATATGTTTATTGCTTGTGATGTGTGTCTATGTGTGTATTAACACGATGTACTGAACGGGGTGAGAATAGCTTGAGCTACCTCATCCCTTTGTGTGTATTTTACCTCAATAAACTTATTTCAATTTCAATTTCAATTTCACATAGCGTTTCGGGCAGATCCTTTTTTAGACCATCATTTTAGACAACCGAACTCAGAACCATCGTCGAACCAACGCCACTTTTGGATATTGTCCCCCACCGGGTAACTGCTGACATATATTTAATTCAAATCCATTAAAGAAGTGAAAACACACCCCAGTAGTAGGTCCAAAATTTGTTCATACAAGAATCATTATAAATTATATACAAAGGCATTATTATTATAAATTGTAAAAGTGTTTGAATGTGCACAATATTGAAAATAAATAATGAGAATGAGAGTAAGAAACTTTAATCAAAATTGACAATATGACAAAGAAGTCATGACACACATATATATGTAGGAACACTGACAGGGTTGAAAGTGTATGACACGCTTCAGCAAACAACGACCAACATACAAACAAGGCAACGATCAGTTCGACCCTGAACATAAACCCCTAAACGAAGTGAAAAGTTAATAATAAAGCAGCTTCTGAAATATAATAATGAAAGCATGCTCCTTATATGCAGATGGTGCCGGCGGTCTCCGCCACCTGCCACCACAAGGGCGCTTCTAGCCACCCCCTTCCACCTGCCACCCTTTCCACCAGCTACCTTTCTTCCACCATCTACCACAAGACGCAACCCGGCCAACCTCACAACCTCCACCCCTTCCTCTCTCCCCCCCCCTCCCCAGGCCTACACTACCACCCAATAAACACCTCCACAGGTACACTTCGGGCCCCCCACTCCTCCCCATCCCCCCATCACACCACCATCCCAGCCCGGCCAGCACTTCATTAAACACACACACAAAAAATATACCACACCTCTTTTGTACATTATTATAATAATGCGCAAACCTCCAGGTAGACACAGGTAATAAGTATTAAGCACTTAAGAGCAAATAATAATTTTACCCAATAATAATCCCCCCCATCATAATTATCTGAGGATTATTGACCTTTAATTTTGGAATGATGCCCGGGCCATTTTATTCAGACCTCTTATAAGTGAGTGAATTCCTGCCTTCCCCCCACCGAGGGGTGACTCCCCTCAGATTGTGTGGCGTGATTAATGGGAGCTCTATATAGGACTCCGCCGTCCTGGCTGCCTATGTATCATCTGCGTCTCTATGCTAATTAACTGGTGTAAACGGGACAAGCTCCTTGTAGAGAAGGGAGGTCCGGTAAGTAATGGTCGGGTGTGTTGGAGCCGTGGAATGCGCGCGCGCAATAGTTTAAACTGGACCCGTAACCCAGAAGGGGAAACCTAGGTGAGCAAAAACTTGTCGTAGGTTGACTGGTAATTAAGGTGATTGTCCCGTGGGAGTTAGGGGGGGTGGTGGAGGGGGGGGGAGGTGGTGTAAGGGCGAAATACATGTTCTTTCTCTCTCTCTCTCTCTGGAGTTGTATTTTTGGCGGGAAAATGCGTTGTGTGTGCTGGTGCTATTTTTGGTCGTCCCTTCAATAGGTAATGGTGAAATGAAATTACTGCGCGTGTTAACACAAGTGCTAACGACCACACTGACAGGAGCCCGCCGGTTCGCACGCACGAACACACACACGCACGCACACACACACACACACACACACACACACACACACACACACACACACACACACACACACACACACACACACACACACACACACGCGAAAGCAGAAACAAATGGGCAGAATTTTTTTCACGCTGATGTCCCTGTTCACCTAGCAGTAAATAGGTACCTGGGCGTTAGACATCTGCTACGTGCTGCTTCCGTGGGATGTGTGTGTGTGTGTGCATGTGAGTTAGATAAATATATATGTAATAAACATTATAGAGTAAAATTAATTGGTTAGAGAGACGGGGGTCCAAGAGCTAATAGCTCGATTCTGCGGACATAGATCGTGAATACACACACCTACTCCAGCAGGGGGGTGGCAGGCGGTTAACCTACTTCAGCTGTCTTTGTAAGCCGCCTCTCAGCCGTCTCACCTCAGCCTTCCCGTCTCAGCCGTCTCCTCACCTCAGCCTTCCCGTCTCAGCCGTCTCCTCACCTCAGCCTTCCCCTCTCAGCTGTCTCCTCACCTCAGCCTTCCCGCGTCAGCTGTCTCCTCACCTCAGCCTTCCCGCGTCAGCTGTCTCCTCACCTCAGCCTTCCCCTCTCAGCCTTCTACCCTTAAACATAATCTATCAGAAATAAAACAAAAGGGTAAAACTTTCTCAGTTATATTTACTCATCAAAGAGAACCTAACCCTACTATATAACGCAGCAACGCAATAGTAATTCACTTCCCTGGATATATGTGTATTTATCTGAAGGAGAACACCTCAGAGAACAGGAAGCCGGCGGCTTGTCCCAGTGTTATTCTTGAGGATATTTTCCAATTGAATTTCAAATTGAGTGCCATCTTTACGTTTTGGTTTCGGTGGGTAGGCAATTTTGTCCGTTTATTACTCTATGGGTGAAAAAGCATCTTCTAGTTTGTCCTGCCTTATGGCTTGTTGAGCTTGAAGCCGTTGCTCCTTGGCAGAGTTACATTTGACCTTTTAAAGAAGTGGTCTGGATTAATGTCTTCCAATTTGTTCAGTATTTAAAAGGTCTTGAAGATATCAGCTCCGTCATGTTTGGTTTGTTCTAAGTATTGTGCTCACTCAACCTTTCCTGGTGTGAGAATGGGCTTAGTTCTGGGGTGATTTTTGTTGCTCAGTGTTGAACTTTTTCTAAAACAGCTCGCGTCTTTCTGAAGGTGAGATCTCCAAGTTTGGATGCAGCAGTCCAGATGGGATTGCGCCAGNAAATCAAAATCTACATTGAAAACACAATTAAACAAGAAATTACATTACCTCCACATGTTTCCTATCGTCCGGAATAACACAGAGAGCGTAAGGTAAGAATAATGGTCATAGCAACGGAAAAAATAGAAAAACAAGAATAAAACTTGCAGGACGAAGAGAGAAAAACAAGTGAAACCGTAAACAAACGAAGAGAAGAACAAGCAGGCAGAGAGACATGTAACCAACACAAAATCCACCGAAGCAGGAAACACAAAAGAGGTACTAAGCAAAACTCTAAAAAAAAAATAAGCTCCTACGCTCTTAAAAGCTCGGGAAATTAATTTCGTATGTCCAGTAACGACCGTGAATTAATTAGACACATTCATGGTGAATTATGACCGAGATAATAGATGAGGGTAAAAAAATTAGTATTGTTATGTCAAACATATTTAGGACGACGAATAAATCTAATTTGGACATTTAATGATAGACTTGCATCAAATTAATAAACTATTTGTAGCAGCCTTAAAATCAATCGGGAAATATTGCAAGTTAAACCGTGTTTTTTTTGTAGTGATGTACGTGACAATACAACAATTTATATTGTATTAGATATTGACATAATAATAGTAATAATGCAAAGATTTGAATCATACAAAATATAACATTGATAATAAAAAATATTGGAATTATTAATAATATTATTATTGTTGGTAAAAACAGTGATCGGAACAAGGACGATATCAACTGAGTTATTTGTTGACACGCGCAAGTCATCGACCCCCGCACTGTAATGAGTGAATAACAAAAACTTTTGGTTACTTTTGGTAACCAAAAGTAACCAAAATATCCAACAAGTTACCAACAAGTCACAAAAAGTAACCAACAACTAACGAACAAGCAACCAAAAGTAACCAACAAGTAACCAAAAGTAAACAAAAACTAACGAACAAGTAACCAACGAGTAACAAAACCTAACCAACACGGTCATGGTGTTACCCAAAGTGTGATAGTGTTATCCATGCAGTGGGTGATATATATATATATATATATATAATATATATATATAATATATATTATATATATATATATAATATATATATATATATATATATATATCCAGGTTCCTGCCCGCCATCTGAGGAGCTGGAGGAACTCGACAACCTATGATAACCATCTTTGTAACCTATATGTAACTCCTTTTTTGTAACACAGTTCAAATAAAGCAAATATATATGTGTACATACAAAAGAATGGGGGTGGTAGGAGAAGAAAATATTAGTGTTCAGTGAGAAACCACAAGGTCTCCTCTGAATACGTTTTATTTTCTTCTCCGAGGCTATGGGTCCCCACATGGCACCAGAGGTGGTACCCTCACAAACTTTAAAAAAAAAAAAAAAAAAAAAAAAAAATATATATATATATATATATATATATATATATATACACCCTGGGAGTTATATTAACTAGAGGGTGACATAACCAAATCTTCTTAGAATGGACAAACACTACCTCACACACTTATGACAAATCATGACGTCACAAGCATAACAACCAATTAGTATACAACTATTATTAGGCTAAGCTATACTTAGATATCCACATACCTGTGTTAACCTTATAAAGATACTGCAGACTCACTAAGGCTACGAAGCTCTATTATTAAAAAAAAATTTTTGTTTAGATATGATGCATATGGGCAGCATAAATACTCGTGTCTTTTGGGCAGCCCAAAACGTCCACCAGACTGTGCGACACAGTGTTTGTCAGGAGCAGGTTAATGGGCTACCGTTACCTGTGACAGATTAATGGGGCACCGTTACCTGTGGCAGGTTAATGGGGCACCGTTACCTGTTCACCCCAAGGGATAAGCTCTATGAGGAATAACTGGGTCATGATGAACAAATCCACAAGGGCCGTGACGAGGATTCGAACCTGCGTCCGAGACGCTGCCTTAATTGACTGAGCTACGTCAGTGTAGTGTAGTGTAGTGTAGTGTAGTGTAGTGGGTCATGATCTCAAACACTACATTATTTTATGGTCAGTCAACAGAGCTGTGAGCTATATTTTTCCTATCATTACATTTTCCGTTTTCTCTTGAATCACGCAAATAAGCTTCATTAATTGGTTAAATACATATGCTTCCTTATTTTTAGCTTCTTGTTTTCGGCACAATCTCAGATGTAGCGTATTGTATTTGGAAAATATAACAGCGGTTCTCGAGCAAAGCATAAATCCATTAACCCAAATGAAAATTAGATGGTACAGGGAACAAGAAGGTAATT
>WNGS01009631.1:6733624-6750702 GCA_020271785.1 Procambarus virginalis
AATATCGATTAATGGAAGTGACAATAGGGTGAGATGATTAAGTGGACATTAACTGTGGTAAATCCTATTGTTAGTCACATTTCTAATTCAAATATAAAGAATAAAGTTGATTTAGTTGAAAAATTATGTAATAAGACAGCCCTTTGTAACTATAAAATGGTTAGCTTTGATTTAACTTCTTTAGTCACTAAAGTTTTAGTTTAATGACTTACTAATATTTTATGTGATAAACTGTTAAAATATGATTTGCTCCTTCCAGTTGTTACGTTAATAAAATTAATAAAAACGTGTATGATTAACTAATTATATTTTTATAACGAATTATATTGTCAATATAGAATGGTTATGGGTAGCCCCCCTTTCTCCTGTTTTTAGTAATCTATATGGAATTTTATGAAACAAGGAGCCCATCCTCCTGAGGTTTCTCCAAAATTTTCTGGTTCATTTTAAAGAATGAAGAACAATTTTATTTACATTTATTTATATTATATTAGGTGCAGAAGCTGCATCTCTTATGAACCCATCCCTGCCCTTGTGTGGCAGTGTACAACAGAGAGTTGCTTTTACATATTCGTACATTAAAACATGATATATATGTGCTTCAGCCTACTGTTCAGACCTATTGACTTATGAATGACCCTCTGTCCTGTGTGACAGTGAATACCAGCATAATCCTCACCTTAATAAGACTTAAATGAAATCCTCAGTTTAAGCAAAACTGTAATTAAATTTTGTCAATAAAGATGTTTATAATAAATAATAAGGTAGAGTATGCGTTAAAATAGGACGCTGTATTAGGAGGACGGGTTGAAACAAGATTATTAAGTGTAGTTTTCCTCCTAATGTTACATGGTTCCGTTATGTTGATGATATGTTTTATGGCCTATGAATAGAAACCTGGACACGTTTCTATTAGAGTTAAATAATCTAGCCCCATCCATTAGGTTTACAATGGAAATAAATCATGACAACTCTTTACCATCCTTAGATGTGCTAATTTATAAATGTGAAAATAATTTCAAGTTTTCCCTATATAGGAAAATATAAAAAAGTTCGCTCTTATATACACTTTAATTCATCCCATTATCGAAAAACAAAACAGGGTGTATTTTCTTCTATGTTTCAGAGGGCTCTAAGAATATGTAGTCCTGAGTTTATAGATTATGAAATTAGTGCCATATATAGCCTAGTTTCAATTTAAGATACCATAAGTTTTTTATTGATAAAGCCAGTTAAATTGCGTGTAATACTGTTTTTAGTTTCTAAGAGAAAGAAGTATTCAATATTAGAAATACAATAATTTTACCATTTTATTATAATTTCAATGAAATTCCTAAATTACTAAAAGAATTTGATATCAATGTAAAATTTAGGAATCTTAATATCATTAAAAGCACTCCCGTTAAACACTCTCCTGGTAGACGCAATGGATGTGTGTATAAAATTCAATGTAAGGATTGTAATAAGTTCTATGTTGGCCAGACAGGTAGACATCTTGACCAGAGAATAAAAGAACATGAATTTAGTATAAGAACAGATCACAGATCAAGAGTTTAATGAATTATATGTTTACTTAAGAGATTTTAATTATTTAATTGACTGGACTAACTCACGCAAAATTGTGGAGTGCAAATCAGTTACTGAAATAAATATTTTTGAGTTATCATTTATAAAAAAAAGTAGTGAATTAGATAATATTAATGTAAGTCCAGGATTAAATAAATTAGATAACTTTATAATTAGTAAGATTTGTGATTGGTATAAAATTATGTAAGCAATAAGTGTCTGTTTAGTATATTCCAAGAATGAGGGAACAACCTGTTATTAATATTCACTTAATATCATAGTTAATATCTACTTAATCATCTCGCACTGATGTCACTTCCGTTAATCGATATTTTAACTTGCGGAACTTTGTCTAGTCAGGTGTAGTTGAGCATATAATCGCAAACTCTTATGTCTTCTGCCTCTAATTCCTTGATATTGTTATGAAACACTAAAGAGTTCAGAATTTGTTTCATTTTACTAGTGGATACTAACGCATATATATATATATATATATATATATATATATATATATATATATATATATATATATATATATATATATATATATATATAATTCATTTATAATTAAAAAGAAAATCCTAATAAACTACAAGTCTAGTGGAGTCTTGAGACGACGACCATCACTCGGGTCCTCAGGTGTGCAGGTGTCATAAATCTCAGATCACCGGTTTAAGATGACTCGTGTGATGCGATCCTCGTGGAGACCCAAAAATACCATCCGGAGTTGTTAGCTTCTCGGGCTCCGAGTTCAGTGTTCAGTGGTAGACTGTAACGGAGCACAGATGCAAGCTCAGATCTTGGGATCATTGGGCAATAAAAACTCAACTCTTGGATTATAGGAGTTCCTCTTTTAGATTAATGGGTAATACAAAGAGCATCAGCTCTTTGATAATTGCGCTTCGGAAGAAGCAAAACACAGCCTCGTGTCTTGTGTCAGATAATGAGTTACAGCTCACTCGGTGGCCTCGAAGATGGAGTCACTGATTGCTGTTCAAGGAGTCAAGGAACTTCTGTTCCGAGGTGCTCCAACAGACGACAGCTCAGAAATTCCGCAGATGAAGTAAAACTGTGTAAAGAATTTTCGTCTCTCTCTCCTATAGTTATTTTTCGGGGTACCTGTTTCAAGCTCAGAGGGAAAATAGAGTTCGATCCTTCAGTCTTATGTTGTAAAATATATGTAATCTGTTCTGCTCTGTATTCCACAGAATAATTGGCTCTGTCTAGAATTTTTTTTTAGTCATTATCGCTCTAAAAAGCGATAAAACACAGCGTTTTGGACCATCATTAGAGGTAATTCTATATTTTGACAACACTGCTATTTGAAAAAATGCAATATTATTGACCAACATAATGTGTAACTTACAGGAGTGGACAAGGTGTTAACTGGCTGAGTACTACACAATATTTCTCCTTTTCAAGTCATTTTACGTGAATATAAATCATTTTCAAAACGGAGAATAAGAAAAAAATGCGACACAATACCCCCTGTGATTCCATCTTGCCAACCTTTAATGCATGTTGCAAGCCTGTAAACCCAGTGATATGGTAATGAAGGGTTGAAGTAAGCAGGATACTAAATGCCAACAGAAGCAGATCTAAGGACTCGGGAGGCTACCTGAGAAGCTTTTCAGCTATAGAAATCGACTCGCCGTATTTAGTTGGAACACCCTAGTTGCTTGTGGTGTTCGGTACCCCTCAGTAGGGAGGGTATCGGACCATCAGAGTTTACTGTGCGTTAACGCTCAGCAGTTGATATATGTCCGAGTTTAATGTCGAGAATTTATTGCTGTTTGTGCCAATTATAGATTCAGTGGGATATTTACGACAGCCGGGCCTTGATAACGGCCTACGGACGCGTTGAAAACTCCCACTGGATCACCCGGAGTCTCCCCCCACTGGATCACCCCGGAGTCCCCCCACTGGATCACCCCGGAGTCCCCCCACTGGATCACCCCGGAGTCCCCCACTGGATCACCCCGGAGTCCCCCCACTGGATCACTCCGGAGTCCCCCCACTGGATCACTCCGGAGTCCCCCCACTGGATCACCCCGGAGTCCCCCCACTGGATCACCCCGGAGTCCCCCCACTGGATCACCCCGGAGTCTCCCCCCCCTGGATCACCCTGAGGAGTCCCCCCACTGGATCACCCCGGAGTCCCCCCACTGGATCACCCCGGAGTCCCCCACTGGATCACCCCGGAGTCCCCCACTGGATCACCCCGGAGTCCCCCCACTGGATCACCCCGGAGTCCCCCTACTGGATCACCCCGGAGTCCCCCACTGGATCACTCCGGAGTCCCCCACTGGATCACCCCGGAGTCCCCCCACTGGATCACCCGGAGTCTTCACAGGGGACCCAGTCGGAAGCCTCCTACTGGCTTTTATTAAAGTACTCTCCTAGCTGGTATTGCAGGGCGGAACTTTAGCTCTGGGCGCTGACTCCCAATCTTTATTTGACAAGTTCCTCAACTTATTATATTCTGTTATTCTTCATATGATTTCGTATGCGTTAACTGTCTCATTCACTTCACTCCTTGATTTATTCCAATTATTATCTTCTTCGAGACTAATTACATTCGCTCCTACATTTTTCTTGTTTATTTCCACTACTTGGTTCCAGCTGAAATCATTCATTCATGTCCTCGTCTCAAATAGCCATTGCTAGTCTTCACTCTCAATTCCCCTAAATATTTTGAATGTCGTGATCATGCCTTTACACTTTTTTGTTTCTTCCAGGTATATGAGAATTACTTCTTTAGACGTTACTCCTAACCCATGCTAATGTGCTCCAGAAATATGCTTATAGCATACTTCACGATTTTCTTTCTAAAATCGTTTTGTGATTAACTGGATACAAAGTATATGCTTGCAACGCATATTAAAAAATTGGTCTGACATACGTGGGATACTGATTCTTGAATGATTTCATGTAAAATCCCGCAAGGCAGGCTCTTTGTTGACCGACCGTGAATATTCATCTGACGGTTAATGTGTCTGGTTAACGTGACTGGTTACTGACTGGTTACTGACTGGTTACTGACTGGTTAATGTGTCTCTGATGGAAGGTTCGGTCAATACAACAAAAATCCAGACATAGGTTTACAGAAAAGAGTATCCACATTCCTTATTAACTCACTAATGCTGGTCGGCGTTCAATCCCCGACCGTCCAAGTGGTTGGGAACCATTCCTGTCCCCCCCCCCCAGTCCTATCCCAAAGCCTTAACCTGACCCTTTCCCAGTGCAATATAGTCGTAATGGCATGGCGCCTTCCCCTGATAATTCCCTTCTGTCTTTCTTTCTTTCTCTTCGCTTTGTGCTTTATATATATTTTTCCCAGAATATAGTTTAAGATCGCTTACCATATGTGTCTGGTATCTTCCCCTACATACATCCATACATACCATACATGTCCCTATCTACACTATCCCTTGCTCCTCCCTAACCCAAATTGGTTTCATCGAAACACACACACAACGATGGGCAGAGTTTCTTTCACCCTATAACCCTGCTACCGAACAGTAAATAGGTACATGGGAGTTAGTCAGCTGTCACGGGCTTCTTCCTGTGTGTGTGTGTGTGTGTGTGTGTGTGTGTATTCACCTAGTTGTGTTTGCGGGGATTGAGCTTTGCTCTTTCGGCCTGCCTCTCAAATGTCAATCAACTGTTTACTAACTACTTTTTTTCCACCCCCCCCCCCCCAGAAAGCAGAGCGTGACAGCTGACTAACTCCCAGGTACCTATTTACTGCTAGGTAACAGGGGCATTCAGGGTGAAAGAAACTTTGCCCATTTGTTTCTACCTGGTGCGGGAATCGAACCCGCTCCACAGAATTACGAGTCCTGCGTGCTATCCACACACCTACCAGTGTGTGTGTGTGTGTGTGTGTGTGTACTCACCTAGTTGTACTCACCTAGTTGTGTTTGCGGGGGTTGAGCTCTGGCTCTTTTGTCCTGCCACTCAACTGTCAATCAACTGGTGTACGGATTGCTGAGCCTATTGGGCTTTATCAAATCTATATTTGAAACTGTGTATGGAGTCTGCCTCCACCACAACACTACTTAACGCATTCCATATGTTAATTATCCTGACACTGAAAAAATTGTTTCTAACGTCTCTGTCTATCTTCATCTGTTTTGATTCTTCTCATAATTTTTGCATCATATCTCCCGTCACTCTTCTGTCTTCCAGTGTCGTAAGGTGTATTTCCCGCAGTCTTTCCTCGTAACTCATGCCTCTTAGTTCTGGGATCAGTTTAGTGGCATACCTCTGAACTATTTCCAGCTTCTTCTTGTGCTTGACAAGATTCGGGCTCCATGCTGGGGCCGCATACTCCAGGATTGGTCTTATGTATATGGTGTACAAGATTCTAAACGATTCCGTACACAGGTTCCTGAAGGCTGTTTTGATCTTAGCCAGCCTTGCATATGCCGCACACGTAATTTTTTTTATGTGGGCTTCAGGAAACAGGTTTGGTGTGGTATCAATTCCTAGATCTTTCTCTCTTTCCGTTTCATTAACTACTTCATCTCCTATTCTGTATCTTGTGTCTGGCCTCCTGTTTCCACCGCCTTGTTTCATTACTTTGCATTTACTCGGGTTAAATTTTAACAGCCATTTGTTGGACTATTGATTCAGTCTGTCTAGGTCATCTTGTAGCCTGCTACTATCATCCTCTGTTTCAATTCTCCTCATAATTTTTGCATCATTAACAAACATTGAGAGAAACGAGTCTATACCCTCTGGGAGATCATTTACATATATCAAAAACAGTATAAGTCCAAGGACTGACCCCGGCGGGACTCGACTTGTGACGTCACGCCAATTCTAGACTTCACCCCTCACACAGACTCGTTGTCTTCTGTTACTTAGGTACTCCTTTATCCAACGGAGTACCTTCCCTTTCACTCCAGTTTGCATCTCCAGCTTTTTCACTAGCCTCTTGTGTGGTACTGTATCAAAGGGTTTTTGACAATCCAAAAACATGCAGTCTGCCCACCCCTCTCTTTCTTGCCTGATTTTTGTTGCCTGGTCGTAGAATTCAATAAGCCCTGTGAGGCAGGACTTGCCATCCCTGAACCCATGTTGATTCTGCGTTACAAAGTTCTTTCGCTCCAGATGTTCCACTAGCTTTCTTCGCACAATCTTCTCCATCAGCTTGCATGGTATGCAGGTTAGGGACATTGGCCTGTATTTCAGTGCCTCCTGCCTATCCCCTTTCTTGTATATTAGAACTACATTAGCTGCCTTCCAAATTTCTGGCAGTTCCCCTGTTGTCAGTGATTTGTTATACACTATGGAGAGTGGCAGGCACAGTGCTTCTGCTCCTTCCCTTAGTATCCAAGGGGAGATTCCATCTGGGCCTATAGCCTTTGTCACATCCAATTCTAGTAAACACTTCTTTACTTCCCTACTGGTAATCTCAAACTCTGCTAGTGGTTCCTGGGTAACTGTTCCCTCTCTTATCTTTGGAATCTCTTGTTGCTCTAAGGTGAAGACCTCCTGGAATTTGTTATTCAATTCCTCACACACTTCCATGTCGTTTGTAGTGAATGCTTCTGCCCCTATCCTTATATTCATTACCTGTTCCTTTACTATTGTTTTTCTCCTGATGTAGCTATGCAGCAATTTGGGTTGAGTTTTTGTCTTGCTTGCGATGCCATTTTGTATTGTCTTTCTGCCTCTCTTCTCATCCTGACATATTCATTCCTGGCATTCTGGTATCTTTCTCTGCTCTCAGTGTCCTGTTATTCCTATAGTTTCTCCATGCCCTATTACTTTGCTGCTTAGCTAGCCTACATCTCTGATTAAACCATGGGTTTCTCACGTTCATTTCATTGGTTTCCTTTTGGACTGGGACAAACTTGTTCGCTGCTTCCTTGCACTTGTGCGTGATTTAGTCCATCATGTCCTGGGCCGTCTTTCCCCTGAACTCTGTTTCCCATGTTATATCTGTTAGGAATTTTCTTAACTCCTCATAGTTTCCCTTTCGGAATGCCAGTTTTTTTGTTTTCAGTACCCCTCCTCGAGTTCAATAACCCTTCCTCAACTAGATACTCAAACGCCACTAGATTCGCCAACGTACTCAAACACACACACACACACGACACTGTGTGTGTGGGGGGGGGGAAATAGTAGTAGAAACAGTTAACTGACAGTTGAGAGGCGGGCCGAAAGAGCAGAGCTCAACCCCCGCAAGCACAACTAGATGAATACACACACACTAATGAATCTGAATCTCAAACCCTTTCCGATTATAACTTCACTGAAGTTTCCCATCAAAAGGAGGAAAAGACGTGCTAATTTTATTGCCCAAAAAAAGTACCAAAATTGTATTAAAAGAAATTCCCCCAATCTTTTCCCAACCCTCCCTAAAATGGTGTCGGGACTCGTATACCCGCAATAAGTCAGGTGAACTATAATCTGGACGTCCTTAAATCAGATTCAGACCCTCTAAGGCGCCGCTCATTAAGTCGGGTCTTCATTAGCGGAATTCATCATCCATTGATCGACGGTCATGATAGAGCAGCGAGCGTTCCCGACGCTGCGCGAGGTCAGGTGGTAACGAACACCCGTGGTCGGGAAGGTCAGGTGGTAACGAACACCCGTGGTCGGGAAGGTCAGGTGGTAACGAACACCGTGGTCGGGAAGGTCAGGTGGTAACGAACACCCGTGGTCGGGAAGGTCAGGTGGTAACGAACACCCGTGGTCGGGAAGGTCAGGTGGTAACGGACACCGGGGGTCGGGAAGGTCAGGTGGTAACGAACACCCGTGGTCGGGAAGGTCAGGTGGTAACGGACACCCGTGGTCGGGAAGGTCAGGTGGTAACGAACACCGGGGTCGGGAAGGTCAGGTGGTAACGAACACCCGTGGTCGAGAAGGTCAGGTGGTAACGAACACCCGTGGTCGAGAAGGTCAGGTGGTAACGAACACCCGTGGTCGGGAAGGTCAGGTGGTAACGGACACCCGTGGTCGGGAAGGTCAGGTGGTAACGAACACCGGGGTCGGGAAGGTCAGGTGGTAACGAACACCCGTGGTCGAGAAGGTCAGGTGGTAACGAACACCCGTGGTCGGGAAGGTCAGGTGGTAACGAACACCCGTGGTCGGGAAGGTCAGGTGGTAACGAACACCCGTGGTCGGGAAGGTCAGGTGGTAACGAACACCCGTGGTCGAGAAGGTCAGGTGGTAACGAACACCGCGGTCGGGAAGGCCAGGTGGTAACGAACACGGGGGTCGGGAAGGTCAGGTGGTAACGGACACCGCGGTCGGGAAGGCCAGGTGGTAACGAACACCGCGGTCGGGAAGGTCAGGTGGTAACGAACACCGGGGGTCGGGAAGGTCAGGTGGTAACGAACACCGCGGTCGGGAAGGTCAGGTGGTAACGGACACCGCGGTCGGGAAGGTCAGGTGGTAACGAACACCGGGGGGTCGAGAAGGTCAGGTGGTAACGGAAGGAGAGAAGGTCGAGAGGAGACAAAATCACAGGATGTTAGGAAAGTGTAAGCAGTTTAAAGGGAGAAAAAAATGCGAGTAAATATTCTTTTAATATTCTTTTAATATTCTTTATTCTTTTATATTTAAGTATTCTTTTTCTAACCTGGATTAGGTTTGTGTTCTTACTGTGGGTGTTTGTGTACTCACCTAGTTGTGCTTGCGGGGGTTGAGCTCTGGCTCTTTGGTCCCGCTTCTCAACTGTCAATCAATCAACTGATGTACAGGTTCCTGAGCCTACTGGGGTCTATTATATCTTCTCTTGAAACTGTGTATGGAGTCAGCCTCCACCACATCACTTCTTAATGCATTCCATTTGTCAACTACTCTGACACCAAAAATATTCTTTCTAGTATCTCTATGGCTCATTTGGGCATTCAGTTTCCACCTGTGTACCCTAGTGCGTGTGCCCCTTATGTTAAATATCCTGTCTTTATCTACCGTATCAATTCCTTTGAGAATCTTGAATGTGGTGATCATGTCTCCCCTAACTCTTCTGTCTTCCAGCGACGTGAGGTTTAATTCCGTAGTCTTTCCTCGTAGCTAATACCTCTCAGTTCGGGTACTAGTCTGGTGGCAAACCTTTCAACCTTTTCCAGTTAGTCTTATGCTTGACTAGATATGGACTCACTCTGGAGCTGCATACTCCAGAATTGGTCTGACATATGTGGTGTACAAAGTTCTGAATGATTCCTTACACAAGTTTCTAAATACCGTTTTTATGTGTGTGTGTGTGTGTGTGGTGTGTGTGGTGTGTGTGTGTGTGTGTGTGTGTGTGTGTGTGGTGTGTGTGTGTGTGTGGTGTGTGTGTGTGTGTGTGTGTGTGTGTGTGTGTGTGTGTGTGTGTACTCACCTAATTGTACTCACCTATTGTGCTTGCGGGGGTTGAGCTTTGGCTCTTTGGTCCGCCTCTCAACTGTCAATCAACTGGTGTACAGTTTCCTGAGCCTACTGGGCTCTATCATATCTACATTTGAAACTGTGTATGGAGTCAGCCTCCACCACATCACTGCCTAGTGCATTCCATTTACTAACTACTCTGACACTGAAAAAGTTCTTTCTAATGTCTCTGTGGCTCATTTGGGTACTCAGCTTCCACCTGTGTCCCCATGTTCGCGCCCTCCAGTGTTGAATAGTTCATCCTTGTTTACCCGGTCAATTCCCCTGAGGATTTTGTAGGTTGTGATCATGTCCCCCCTTACTCTTCTGTCTTCCAGTGTCGTAAGTTGCATTTCCCGCAGCCTTTCTCATAACTCATGCCTCTTAGTTCTGGGACTAGTCTAGTAGCATACCTTTGGACTTTTTCCAGCTTCGTCTTGTGCTTGACAAGGTACGGGCTCCGGGTGTGTGTGTGTGTGTGTGTGTGTGTGTGTGTGTGTGTNTTTTTTTACCCGAGTTACTACTGGGACCAACTAATGGTGTTACTACTGGGACCAACTAATGGTGTTACTACTGGGACCAACTAATGGTGTTACTACTGGGACCAACTAATGGTGTTACTACTGGGACCAACTAATGGTGTTACTACTGGGACCAACTAATGGTGTTACTACTGAGACCAACTAATGGAGTTACTACTGGGACCAACTAATGGAGTTACTACTGGGACCAACTAATGGTGTTACTACTGGGACCAACTAATGGAGTTACTACTGGGACCAACTAATGGAGTTACTACTGGGACCAACTAATGGAGTTACTACTGAGACCAACTAATGGAGTTACTACTGGGACCAACTAATGGTGTTACTACTGAGACCAACTAATGGAGTTACTACTGGGACCAACTAATGGTGTTACTACTGGGACCAACTAATGGAGTTACTACTGGGACCAACTAATGGAGTTACTACTGGGACCAACTAATGGAGTTACTACTGAGACCAACTAATGGAGTTACTACTGGGACCAACTAATGGTGTTACTACTGGGACCAACTAATGGTGTTACTACTGAGACCAACTAATGGAGTTACTACTGGGACCAACTAATGGTGTTACTACTGGGACCAACTAATGGTGTTACTACTGAGACCAACTAATGGAGTTACTACTGGGACCAACTAATGGTGTTACTACTGGGACCAACTAATGGTGTTACTACTGAGACCAACTAATGGAGTTACTACTGGGACCAACTAATGGTGTTACTACTGAGACCAACTAATGGAGTTACTACTGAGACCAACTAATGGAGTTACTACTGGGACCAACTAATGGTGTTACTAATGGGACCAACTAATGGTGTTACTACTGAGACCAACTAATGGAGTTACTAATGGGACCAAATTAATACTGCACTAACTCACCAACAACAGTGAACTCTAAGCCTCCTTCACTGTCCATTTTTCTTCATTGGACAGTGAAGTAAGTAACAGTAAATCGTTCTATATCCGACACATCCTTCATTGTCTCTTCCTACAGCCTGTCCTCTCACTTAATACATCATATCTATTTTTGTTTGTACAAAATCGACCAATCCGATAGAAATAAAACGCATTAGTACAAAAATAAACCACAGTAATACTGACGTTTACGTCGTCCTCGATAGGTTAAGTGGGCTGCTGGGGTTCGTACGTTTCTAGTCAGGCAAAACACTTGCCTTTTTTTTTAATTTTTTTACTGAGGGGCAAATCGAGAGATCGAGCTGCTTCATGGTCAGCGTCTCTCCTTCTGGTGTATGGAAGTCAGGTTTGATTACCATGTTTGTTGGGCCGTACGTGGAGTCGAGGAAACTGGCCACTATGTGGTCACGATTCAATCAATCATGCAGCCAACTGCAGCACGCGTTCCATCAAGCCTGGACAGGACTTACACTTTTGGATATCATACCAACTTTGGTTCCATATTCTTGATGTTTGTGTGCGTTTGTAGACAGGTGTACACACATGTGTATGCTTAAAAAGACTTGTCTGCCAATGTACATGTATATATGGAAAATAATTCGTTTTGTCTGGGACAAGAAGCCTTTATATATATATATATATATATATATATATATATATATATATATATATATATATATATATATATATATATTTATATATATATATATATACATACGTCGTACCTAGTAGCCAGAACTCACTTTTTGGCCTACTATGCAAGCCCCGATTTGCCTAATAAGCCAAGTTTTCCTGAATTAATATATTTTCTCTAATTTTTTTCTTATGAAAAGATAAAGCTACGCATTTCATTATGTATGAGGTCAATTTTTTTTCATTGGAGTTAAAATTAACGTAGATATATGACCGAACCTAACCAACCCTACCTAACCTAACCTAACCTATCTTTATAGGTTAGGTTAAGTTAGGTAGCCGAAAAAGTTAGGTTAGGTTAGGTTAGGTTAGGTAGGTTAGGTAGTCGAAAAACAATTAATTCATGAAAACTTGGCCTATTATGCAAATCGGGCCTTGCATAGTAGGCTGAAAAGTGCGTTCTGGCTACTAGGTACGACATATATATATATATATATATATATATATATATATATATATAAAAAGATATATAAGATATAAGACTTGGCAATAATCTCAATGATCAAAATCTTAATCCATAAAAAAACACTCAAAGATTCGAAGGAAGCTTAAAAAAAAGCCAAACTTGCGTCCAGGAACAGTAAGGTTAAGAAAGGCCATGCTAACACTATTCATCTTATTACCGCGACATTATCGGCGAGACAAAATCCCGTCGAGGTGAGATCATCGTCAGAAATGAGTCTCCCTCTTTTTCTTCAAGTCAACAGGAAAGAGTTTTTGCCTTGAGCCTATTAGTTTTGAGTCTGTGAGCAAGGGGTTATATGATTTCCTTTGAATCAGGGGTTTCGGATCAATTTCTGCATCTCCAGGCGAAAATCTCTTCTTGAGATTTTGGGGTTAGGATCTCTCTCTCTGAATCTAGAGGCGAGAGTTTCTTGAAATCATTGGATTTGAAACTCTTTGAGACTAGTGGTTAGAGTCTAGTAATGGAGTCTGTATCTTAATTCGACGAGAAGAATAACAGTGCTAATAGATTTTGTCAACAATATTGTTAACATTGTCAATATTGTCAATGCTAACAATATTCATTGTCGTTATGTCAATGCTATTGACAATAACGACAAATAAATGTCATAGTTTAATAATATTATAAATAATAATATCTACGAAAACCTACATATCAACAACTGTTGGAACCCTGCTTGATGATTTGGTCTCTATTAAATTTGGATGAATCACTGGATTCTCTAAATAAAGAAGGAAAGCCAGACTCTATGGCGGAGGTTTGTAGAATGCTTTATTACAGACACATTACAGGAGCAATCCTTAGAAATGAATCTACAAAGTTATTTCAAATATATATTATATAGGCTGAAAACATAGGCCAGCGAGTCAATTATCTTTAGCGTACGCTATCACTCTCATTGACAAGGCATTAATACAATATTGTACTGACTAAACATCTAGATTTGGTTCAATAACAAAATCAATATGAACACTCCATCCTTGTGAGAGATGTGAATCACAACGGGTGTTCACCAAACTCCACACTGTAAGATGAAGAGACGACGACGTTTCGACCTGGTAATGGTCCAGGACGGACGGAAACGTCGTCGTCTCTTCATCTTGTAGTGTGTGGTTTGGTCAACTTTCTTCAGCTACGTTATTGTGACTCATCATCTGCAACAACGGGTGTCCGAGCATTTTACGATTTTTTTGCCATCTTGGGCCTTACGAACCATGTAAACTTTGCTGACCACTTGTCAGGATTATCACTTGACCCGGTGATCGCAGACCTGACACAAAAACCTTAACATATGTTGGGCTTTGTTGATTCCTCGTACCATCATGTACTACACAGCATCAAGAATAAAACTGTCAGAGATAGCGTGGCACCATGCACCACCTGGCTCTGGGATCAGAGATGTTATCCTGACGGGAGATGAGACTCATATTTCACGCTTTTGAAGACTGTGTCCGTGTAGAGGACCTTGATAGCGGTCCGTTATTGGTCGTTCTTTAAAGTCCCGAGGAAGGAAGTTCGGATATTCAGGGTTAGCCAATGGACCTGGTAACGCCTGATAATATCATTCACGCCAAGATCCCCTGACGTGGTGCTAGAAGAAATCTTACTCTGTATGTTGAACAAGTTCTACAGAGAGATTGGAAATCGACATTAATGGAGGTTAGTGAAACTCTGAACGATCCCGAATTTTCCTCGTAGAATGATACCGTCCAAGTTAATAGGAAATAGTCATGAGAAATTACCGAAGAGGAATCTCAGATAACGTTGCTTAAGTTGGGCTGAATGTTGACGAGAGTGGGATTATTAGAGACACATATTCGCCATCAACGAATTATGTAACAAACTCACCAGAAAGGACAACAAAAGTTGCCCAGTGCCATCTTTAGTCATCTCTCATAGTAATACGCACGTGTGAACACACAAGTAACTACTTCCTCCACAACAACCTCCAGCTATCACAACAACAACCTCACACAACAACATTATCTTCCCAACATCACAACAACCTTCCATTATTACCACATCAACAACAACAATCAACAACTTCTGCAGCTATTCTAATTATTGGCATTAAAAATACAACCTCTTTACTAGTCTCATCTCTACCTTATTATCCACATGACAATAAGGTCTATATAAAAATCGAGTTCGTGGAAATATAATGGAGCTGCCAGACATCACCTTCCATAGTCAAGTTGAGGAAGGAGAGTAATACAATTTACTCTAGATAGTGTGTAAGAGAGGGAAGCATCAAACTGGAAAAGGAAGCAGGAAAAGAGGAAGGGGGAAAAAGAACGAAAGGGACGATGGGAGGGAGAGGGACGAAGGGAAGGGTGAGGGATGATGGGACAGATGGACATAAGAAGGAAGGGGAGAAAGGGAGAGAGACTGGAAGAGATGTAATACCAAAGGAAGGACGAGTGAAAAGACTAAGGAAATAATAAACTGTATCGTACTGGTATCTATTTCCCTGTGTTTAAAACTCGAATTTTGGTGATGTTGATTCCGCTAACCCTTAAGACACGACTTATCTGACCCCTTCCCGTCCCCGAGCGTCCATTATTCTGAGCGACTTAAATTAAAATGCCGAAAAGGAGAACCGAAGTGTTGGAAATTAGCATACGAAGAGCCTCTCTTGATCCTTATTTACATGCTTCATTAGAGAGTTGCTTTCATTACGTAGTCTTCCTTCAAGAGGAAATTATTTTTTTCTGAGGTCATAAATGCACACACACACACACACCAAACAACCACACACAACACACCCCACACACACACACACACACACACACACCACCACACACACACACACACACACACACACATACACACAACACACACACACACACACACACACAACACACACACACACACACACCCACAACACACACACCCACCACACACACACAAACACACAAGCCGTCAGCTGTGACTGACGGTCTGAGACAAGCGCTCGGGATTCGTAGCTCCTAAGCTCCGGTTCCATCCCCGCGCAGTCTGGTAACAAATGGACGAGTTTCTTTCTCCCTGATGATCCTCGTTCACCTAGCAGTAAATAGGTACTGGGAACACACACACACTACATGACTAAGGGCACAAACCATAATTCTCCTAACAAAGTGAGAAGACGGTGGCCGTAAGAAGTGAAGGACCAAGAGAAGAAGTTAGCCCAACGAAGAGCGGATACACGGAAAGAGCCAAGGATGATGAGCCAAAATAGAAGAGCAGGACTATTGAGCTTCATAGGCAACAGTTGGGGAGGAGCAGGAACCCCAGCGAGGATAGCCTGAGAGAGACAAGTGCAGGGAGAAGAGCACAAGAAGACGGGGGGTGTCTGGGGGGGGGTGCATAGAGAAGAGCAGAACCAATTGGAAAAGCAAGCCCTGAGAGGAGAGCCCCCTGGAGAGGAGCGGGTCAAGATAGGATCTGTTCCAGCGGAATAGCAGGCTCTGAACAGAAAAAATATTAGAGGAGCGTGTCACATGATAGAGGTGCAGGAGCAAGTGAAGAATGCACATATGCCCCTGAGAGAAGAGCTCGGAGAGAGAGGAGCCCCCCTAAGAGAAGAGGCCCCGGAGATATACCAGACGGATACCTGTGTGCGTCGTGAGGGCCCGTCAAAGACTCCCCCAGCAGCACACAAGGCGATAATTTTTAACAAATTATCCGCACTTGTAATATGATTTATGGCTCCTATTGGCTCACGGGATAAGATGGAGCGGGCGTTCTTTTATTAATTCTCATTCCTCTCTCTCTTGTTCATGGTTCACTTTCTTTTTCTTTCTCCTATCTTTTATCTGTAGTTTTCTGCGGGGGATTGTTGGGAGGGAGAGAGAAATTTTGAATCTATCACGAATTTTTTAGCGGGGGATGGATTTAAGTGTTTTGAGGTGTGATTTGTATGTATTATAGTTTATATTCCTTTCAATCGTTTATTGGTGCGCTTGTGTACTAGCTTCCAAAAGTTCTTCACCAGATTGCTTTGAAATTTTGACACACCTTTGCACTCGAATACGGCGTGTTTTTTTTTTAATTCCTACTATAAAGATGTTACACCTGTGAGAGGTAAAATAATTTTTTGTTGAAAACTGTGTTTACATGTGAGGGTGAGGGGGGAGGACGAGGGATGGGGGAGTGGGGATGGCGGGGGAGGATGAGGGGACGAGAGTGGGGGGAAGGTGGTGACCGGGGATGGTGGAGGATGTTGTTGCTCAGCAAACACGCCATACGTTCTGAGCCACAGCAAGCGTACCAGGTACATGCTTAAACTATACTCACGAAATGAACGGTATGGTAACAAACAGACTCGAATTCCAATCCAATGTCAGTCAAGTAGTTAAATCAAAATAAAATAATCAAAATCTATGAAAATTCAATTATCAATGTAATTGGAAGTCATGGAATCGTAACAGATTTAGAAGACGTGTGTTGCTTTTACTTCCACAGATGGCACTGTTTTATAAAAAAGCATGTTTTTACCTGTCACAGGTGTGACAATCTTATAGTTTGGTATATAAA
>WNGS01009631.1:6770184-6786631 GCA_020271785.1 Procambarus virginalis
GTCATAATTGTAATTTCAAATTAAAGCATTAGAAATGTTCACAAGATCTGTGGACAGTTGTGCAAATGAACTCATCTCCTGTATTAGAGTAAATCATGATCATGTCATTCGATATATATTTCTTAATAATTTTTATAAATATTTACAAGTTATTCTTTGCAAGGTGTAGAGATGAGAAGTTGGTTTAGAAGTGGTAGAGTGTTTGTAGAGCCTTCTCGTGAGGTTGGCTCAAAATGAGGATCCAAAATGAGGTCTACTTAGAATTTATAAATCTACTCACACGCACACACATACACACACACACACACACATACACATACACACACACACACACACACACACACACACACACACACACACACACACACACACACACACACACACACACACACACACACACACACACACACACACACACAAGATTCTCAGGGGAATCGACAGGGTTGATAAAGACAGGCTGTTTAACACAAGGGGCACACGCACTAGGGACACAGGTGGAAACTGAGTGCCCAAATGAGCCACAGAGATATTAGAAAGAACTTTTTTAGTGTCAGAGTGGTTGACAAATGGAATGCATTAGGAAGCGATGTGGTGGAGGCTGACTCCATACACAGTTTCAAGTGTAGATATGATAGAGCCCATTAGGCTTAGGAAACTGTACACCTGTTGATTGACGGTTGAGAGGCGGCACCAAAGAGCCAGAGCTCAACCCCCGCAAGCACAACTAGGTGAGTACAACTAGGTGAGCACACACACACACACACACACACACACACACACACACACACACACACACACACACACACACACACACACACACACACACACACACACACACACACACACACACACACACACACACACACACACACACACACACACACACCACCCTCAAGACCCTTCTACCTCTACACAAACACACACTCAGGCAGGCCGTAGATGCAGCGGGCGGGGTGTGACCTCTGACCTTATGATGGAAGTTCTCAAACAGCTCCGCGGCGTTACGTGTGTCTGGTGCATCCCTGAGTGCCCCTGGTGGGAGAGGCAGGGATGGCATGGAGCGATATTAGGGACGGAGAAGGGTAGGAGGGGGGATTGTTGGGGTCTGGACGAATGGTGGGGGGGGTAGGGCTTGGATCAGAGAAGGAAGGGAGGGCTGGATGGGAAAGGGAAAAAAAGACTGCATGGATGAAGGATGGGGGAGGGGAGGGAATAGAGCCTAGCAGTGTGGGATAGCGAAGGAAAGGGAAATTGGAGTCATTAGAAAATAGAGAGAAGGAAGGGGACAGGCTAAGATGTGAAAGGAGATGCAAGGAGACGAAATATGGTATGAGAAATGAGGAAAGGGGTAGACGAGCTGAGGGAAAGGTGGTTGCATGAAGAATAGGTTTAAACAGACATTCCCATATTCACAGAGAGAGATAGACAGATATACAAGCACACAGGCATATTCAGGCATGCATATTCACAGGCATATTTGACAAAGTTAGAGAGGGATCCGCGGTATGCCACCAGGCTCGTCCCGGAACTGAGAGGTATGAGCTACGAGGAAAGGCTAATGGAGTTGAACCTCACATCCCTGGAAAACAGAAGAGTAAGGGGAGACATGATAACCACCTACAAAATTCTCAGGGGAATTGGCAGGGTGGACAAAGACAAACTCTTCAGCACGGGTGGAACACGAACAAGGGGACGCAGGTGGAAACTAAGTACCCAGATGAGCAGATTGAGGCTGACTCCATACACAGTTTCAAATGTAGATATGATAGAGCCCAGTAGGCTCAGGAATCTGTACACCAGTTGATTGACAGTTGAGAAGCGGGACCAAAGAGCCAAAGCTTAACCCCCGCAAGCACAATTAGGTGAGTACAGACAGGCATATTCACTGACAAGCAGACATAAACACACAAACATACAGATGGACACACACATAGAGATACCTACCGATGGACAGAGAGAAACAGTAATAAGGAGAACATGAATCAGAGCCTCCAGACGACACTAAAAAGCCCCAGAGATAGAAAGACAAACAAGATGTTCTACAAGTCACCAGATGAGGACACATGCAGAAGAACATAAGACAGATTCATAGAAAGATGTTGGAAGCCTAGCTTGAAGACTTTCCCAAACAGGAACTATATTGTTGGATCAAACGCCTCACAGGTATTTAGGTTGAAATAATAGACACTGGACGAAGAACAGACGGTAATGGAAGAAGAAGAAAAGGCAAGGAAGTAGGAAGAGGGGGGTAGAAATAGCCTAAGCTACTCTATCCCTTTGAGATGTATTTCTTTCCTGTCTCAATAAACATACTTGAACTTGAACTTGAAGTAGGAAGAAGCTCCAATAACGTAGAAAAAGAAAGGTGAGGGGTGATGAAAAGAGGAAGAGGCTACAAGGCGGACTAAGCGGAAACATGGAATGAGAAAGAAATGGAGTAGAAGCTGTAAGAAGGAAGAAAAGGAAAGGAATGATCCAGGGCCGGTTTAAGGTACCGGCAGGTAGGGAAGTCGCCCCAAGAGCTCCACTCCAATGGATTCCTTCTCCATATTGGTCTCTAAATGCATGATAGAACTGATGAGTTAGCCAAACCATTTGCCCGTAAAGAGGAGGAAATTGATTACCTTCTTAGATTACCTTTGAGCAGCCTGAGGGAGGGGCAGCAATATTTCGGGAACAATAACAAAATCTAATAGACTATTGGCAAAGTGAAATTCACAGCAGTTACTCCATCTATCATCATTCTGTTATGCAGGAAGAACAGCACTTCTGTGTATCATCTAATAAGGTTAGGAGACCTCTAGATGTCACCACTGCTAGGCTTAGTCTAAGCTACAAGTACCTCTGGGAGTTTGCATCACCTGCTGATGTAGACTTGACTAAATGTAAACTGTTAGCAGAATTATTCACATTATTTGCGTCATTATACAATTGAATGCGGAAAAGTTGTGGAATTCAGAGTTGTGTTCAAGAAATGTGTAAAGTACTTCATCTATGATGATGTACTACCAGAAATCTTAGACATGTATCCAAAATTTGCTTACTGTAAAGTAAACAAACATTTGCACATGACTGTAAAGCTGCCGTCCAGTTGGGTGGGTGGGGAGCAAAATTAATAACTGTTTAACAGATTAACCGTAGATGTAAACTGCCTGTATAGTGACTGTTGTTGCTCACTCCTTGAATCACTTGTGATATAAAAAGACTGTTGAAATGTGTACGTGTATTAAAAAAAAATGTGTAACTAGTTTCACAAAAATTTTTACTTGCTTAGCTAAATCAACTATGGAGTTCAGTTCCTGAATCTATTATGTGCCTCTGTAACCCTTTCCTCCACGGCCCATTAGATGTGTATGGAATGCATAATAAATGTGCAAACTAACTATATAGGTTACTAGCAGGCGCCACATCTTGTGTTTGGGGTCTTCTAAAAACAAAAACAAAAATATGAAAATAATAAATAAATTAAATAAAGAGCCAAAATGCTAAAATTCCTTGAGTGGAGTCAAATTTGTGAGAATCTGATGATTAATTCTTGTTTCAGTTGTGGTAACCAAATTGTGGTAACAATTTGGTTTCCTTCACAAAGGAAATCTCCACTACTGTCAGCTGGTACACGTCACCTAAATTAGGTGAAAACTACAATGTCTTTGACTGTTGTCTTCAGCTTGTATAATTTAATATAAACTCTCTATTCCTTCAGTTGCCGTTTTTCCTCCTTGTGAAAACTAAAACCAAAAAATTACATTGTAAGGGGGACGAAGTTCAGCTTGCCAGGAGGAGCCAGTAGGGCCCGCCCTGGAATGAGGAAAATATCACAATGGCGGAGGAAGAATCATCATTTTATACGATACCGTTATATAATAGTCCTCCACACTCACCCCCTTCCCTCGTCATCTCCCCTCCCGCTTCCCCCCCTTCCCTCGTCATCTTCCCTCCCGCTTCCCCTCTTCCCAAACTACACACTCTCATGGCCTTTGCCCCCTCCCCTTTCCCCCCACCACCAATTAGCCTTTCTTACCTTTCATAAAATAGAATATAAAAAAAAAATTAAAAAATTTTTTGTTTAAAGATTTTTTTTATTAATACATGAGGTACATCTGCATTTGTGTAGCTACCCTAGACTATATGAAGTGGAGTACAGTGTGTCAAAAAAGCTAACTAGGTGATGCTAAAAAATCCCCATCACACAGGATGGTTAGTCATACAGAGGCATGTGATAAGCAGTCTGCACTGGCAGACTCCGGATGCATTTTGAAGATATCATCAACACAAGATTGAATAAGGTAGCAGTGGTAATAAAAGTCCCCATCTCGCAGGATGGTTAGTCATACAGGGCCATATGTTTAGTAGCCTGCACTGGCAAATTTTTGTTACACTGTGAGAATATCTTCAAGAATATGAGAGTGAATAAAGTAATTGTAAAGCTCCAGGTACCTCATGCCAACTGGTCTGAAAGGTCTAATAACTGGGCATTCGGTGATGTAGTGTGGGAGTTCGTGCGTAGTTCCTGCTGACAGAGTTTGCAACTGAAGTGCTCAGGATTGGGAGACCCGTCACCTGCAGCCACCTGCCACAGGTAACGGTAACCCAACCTGATTCTGGCAACCACTGTGTCGCACAGCGTAGTGGACGTTTTGTGCTGCCTATAGATATAGGTTTCAGATCTGAACAAATCATAGTTTTTTATACTAGTACTTTCAGGATTATTTATGATGGCGAAATAGTCTTAGGACATCAGAACGAGTATTTCACATTTGACCAGAATTGGATCTGCGAGAACCTGGAAGTTTGTCAATAATTAATACTATATCTTAAATCTTTTAATTTAGGCCTCTCGCAACCAGTCTATGTTCGTTCCGCACCCTAGACCATTTTCCTGGCAAATTTAGGTAAGACAAACTCCAAGGGTGGGGTCTCCAACTTTGAACAGACAGACAGACAGACAGACAGACAGACAGACAGACAGACAGACAGACAGACAGACAGACAGACAGACAGACATCCTCTTTTATAATTATGATTTATTTAACACCGAATGAAAATCTCCCATCAAGCACATGTTTCCCGACGACTGAAAGCATCAGATGCCGCCGGTGAAGCGAGGTTCAGTATCGGATTTACCTCTCACAAACTTTCCTTTAGTGTTTGCGTTCGAGCATAAAGACTGATCGAGGCGGATTTATGCCGGATTTGGGCTTTTTGAAAACATTGAATGTAGCGAAAAGCTACATGATGGAAGGCGAAAAACCTGCCGAAGCAACCATGTCTGTATTTAATGCATTGAGTGATTTACCTTTGGCATAAGACGGCACTGTCGAGATTCAGGTAGTTTTACGAAGACAGTTCATGCTGCTTAACGATCCAGGTGATTGAAGCGACGTCAAGAATCACCTTCAATTGCGAATCAAAGCGTAATTTATTTACCACGGTTTAGCGCATGATATGACGGTGCCGTCGCAGGTATCGTCAGGATAAATATTTGCAACGATGCGATAATAAAGAATATTGCAGAATAATTATATATTGCACAGGAGAGAAAAAAAATATATCGCCCGTTTCACCGTGGCTTATTTTCTCATTTGGTAACCAGCTGCGAAGGGCGCTACTTGTACGTCGAAACGAGCGAAATGAAACGAAAACGATCGGTTATAAAAGTTACATTTGATTGGAATATATTATCCTCACGACGACAGGCATTGTGGAAAATTTTAATTGGAAATACTTCTCAGGAAATTCAGGCTACACAAACTGGATATAATATGAAGGATTCTTATAGACATTTATTGCCCTATAGCTGGCACTGCCTGCATCCTGTTCATACTGTCCAGTCTTCCTGGGTCCTGCTCATTCTGTCCAGTCTTCCTGGGTCCTGTTCATTCTGTCCAGTCTCCCTGGGGTCCTATTCATTCTGTCCAGTCTTCGTGGGACCTGCTCATTCTGTCCAGTCCTCCTGGGATCTGCTCATTCTGTCCAGTCCTCCTGGGTCCTGCTCATTCTGTCCAGTCCTCCTGGGACCTGCTCATTCTGTCCATATTGTACAATAAATAATTTCCTGGATATGGTGAACATTTATTTCTTGGATAGAGTTAACATTTCTGAATTACCTGTGTAGAGTGAACATTTAGTAATTAACCGGGGTATAACGAGCATTTATTTATGACCTGGGTATAGCGAATGATCAATAATTGCTTGAGTACATTGTTTAACCTTTCAACCAATTATATCACATAGTAACGGAAGGTCAACATCTGATATATAAATAATTGTAAATAACAACATTTAAGTTCAGGTACTAAAGTTAATTGAAGAAAAACGCAGAAGTTGTTGGTGTCCCGTCAAGTCGTTCAAGTTTACGTCGTGTTTGGTGACAACTGCGATGAGTTGTGGCAGCACTGTCTACGACCGTGGCAGCACTGTCTACCCCCGTGGCAGCACTGTCTACGCCCGTGGCAGCACTGTCTACGACCGTGGCAGCACTATCTACGCCCGTGGCAGCACTGTCTACGCCCGTGGCAGCACTATCTACGCCCGTGGCAGCACTATCTACGCCCGTGGCAGCACTATCTACGCCCGTGGCAGCACTATCTACGCCCGTGGCAGCACTATCTACGCCCGTGGCAGCACTGTCTACCCCCGTGGCAGCACTATCTACGCCCGTGGCAGCACTATCTACGCCCGTGGCAGCACTATCTACGCCCGTGGCAGCACTATCTACCCCCGTGGCAGCACTATCTACCCCCGTGGCAGCACTATCTACCCCCGTGGCAGCACTATCTACGCCCGTGGCAGCACTGTCTATGCCCGTGACAGCTGTAGTCGTATCCACAACTAAGAATCTTTGTACTGTAATTGACTGACATTTGTAGCAACAGATTTGATGTGCTTCAATTACCTCTGAAACAAAAATACATAGTAAATAATTATAATTTTGGTTATTTTTTGTGTTTGATCAATAATTATTTTTTGAAGGTACCAATAAATTTAAGGAAACACATCTCCCAACAGTATCTTTCTAGTGTCTCAGTTTTCTTTTACTGTGCAGAGACTTTTTTTTCAGATTAGTAATACCATTTCTTATGTAGCTGTAGCACGAAGGAGGGCTGCGAAAGGGTCCTGCTGGTAGATGTACACATCATTTAACGAGGAAGGAATTAGAAAGTATGCTCCAGGGCTTTACTAATACCAGTGTCGTGAAATTGTTCAGCATATTTCATTTTACTGTTTTTTTTTACCGGTAGTGAAGCTGGAATGGGTAATGGGTGGTGGTAAGCAGAGAGAGAGAGACACACAGGGGCATGGCTCAATACATTGCATGTTGTATGCCGAGTGATATGCAGGACGTTCGCCAGACATCCTATTCTCTCGAGTTGCAACCTACACACTCCACCGTCCTAAGCTTACCAGAAACACACACGACCCATCCCACCCACCTAACCTCACCACAGAACCCGTCGATTTTGGCGAGTCGCTACTTGGCACAGTATGTAGCATTTGTTGACCAGACCACACACTAGAAAGTGAAGGGACGACGACGTTTCGGTCCGTCCTGGAGTATTCTCAAGTCGATTGTGAGAATTCGGTCCGGGACGGACCGAAATGTCGTCGTCCCTTCACTTTATAGTGTGTGGTTTGGTCAACATATTTCAGCCACGTTATTGTCACTCCTCGTCTGCAAGTGGCATTTGTTACGTTGGTTAATATAACGTTCTATATCGTCGTATTAGTTGAGAGGACAGGCTGCTCCATTACAGCACTGGTAGCTACGTAACCATCAGGTTTGATAAGTAGAGTAAAAAAGAGTCATCAGGTGTTAGCTCTTTGCAGCTCTTTTAATATGCGCCATTACCAAGCTTTACTATTCATCAGATAACGTGGTAAATGTTCCTATATTCCTCGTACCACCTGCCAATTGGCAAATTTTGAACGTGTCTCGTGTGGTTCCTCGAGCTGTCTTTTCGAATCATGACTCTGTGGGCTGGTTCTCTGTCATAGAGACTCCACGCTTTAGAATTTTCCCCAAAATTTTTGTATTAAAACGCAACCTGAAAAGCTACGTATTGACGTTGTGAGATTACCATACTATCTTTAATATTTTTAATGAGGTATGCAGTCTCTGTCAGTCTCCTAAGTATCAGAGCCAGGTGGTGCTTGATGCTGTGGTGTGCGATTCACAGTTAGATTGTTCCATTAAACAGCAGAGCTCAACGAACAAGTAAACGCCTATTTTTTTTATTTGTTTGCCAAATGTACGATTCCCGAGTCAAGTGTTGATAATATGAGATGGGGCATCAACTTTTGACCAGGACATTAGAATTAATTCAATTCTTGCCTCACCCAGGATGGGTACACGTCTCCCACAAAGGTTACCTGCTGGCATTGGGACAGACAAAGTTGATCATCAAGAATCTCGGTCACATGTAATACCGGATCATTGTCTCTTCACTGAAGGCGACAGCACACGTAAAGTGCAAATGATTCACGAACATTCGTCTATAATCGAAAAAAACGACAATAATAACCATAAGGGAATTGTTATCACTGTTGATATTCACACCTCCACCTCTCAGAGGTAGAGGTGCCCTCGCACTAATATTAAGATTTCTTACACAAAAGAATCTTAATTAGTAAACAAATCCACAAGGCCGTGATGAGGGTTCGAACCTACGTACGAGATGTTCCCTGATGCGCCTTAGTCAATTGTGCCACGACATGGTAAAAGACTTAATAAATATACCCAACATGTTGTCCTTTCCTTACACTCAAGTTAGCCGCATCAGCAAGCGCCATCTTCCTCCTCTAATTAGTTACTCCGTTCTCTTGATTTCCCATAACGTATAAAATAAAGAGTACCAAAACGCATGAACCCAAGCCACTCACCTAACCTAAACAACCAACGTAGAGAAAATATGAATATTTGTGATCCGGTACGATAACAACCTGTCTTAAAAATAACGTCGCTTTTGGCCGTTTATCCGTATGGCCGAAAGTGGACGTAATTTGAAAATGAAAATAAATTTGGGATTTTTTTTCAACAAGTTAAGGGTTCTCTGGTAGGTTAGGTGGCCAGAAAATTCTCATAAAGTTTCAAAACGTTATGAAAAACGTTAATCGAATGTTTACTCTTCTATCCTGTCCGAGTATGCCGGATGACTCAAACAGAAAACGGGACAGTACGTCACTTTTGTGAGTCGATTTTATTTCAAATTACGTCCACTTTTGGCCATAGCGGCGCATACGAGCGAAAAGCGACGTAATTTTTAAGAGGACGGGAAGCAAGCACTCTTTATCTTGCCCGAAACGCATTGCGTAATAGTGGCTTTAGGCATTGTATGTACTAGCTCTATCTATAAATCCACTTATGTAAAATCACTTTATGTATGTACCTTTCCTGAATAAACATATTTATTTATTTATTTATTTATATTTATTTTGTACATAAGGGATCATAGCGTACAGAATGAGGCACATTAGGATGGTTTAAACTAGTACCATTGAAGCCGGAATCATTATTTAATTGATTGATTAATAATAAATCCTGTTCTCGGGATGCTTGACGCCTTATAGGCCTAGTTACCCAACTAGGCCAACTACTGACTTTTCACAGGATGCCACCCACAACAGTTGCCTATCTTCCGGGTATCTATTTACTCTGAAGTGAACAGATGCAATGGATGAAAGGAAACGTGACAGATCATTTGTGTCCTGCCCTGGGATTGAGACGGGCCCCTCCATTGTGAGTCAAGGACGGAGACCACTGCGCTAGTGGAAGGTATAATGGGTGTTCCCAATTCAAATATTGATGATTATATAACACATTCTTGCAGTGTATATTTGGAGGACGCACGATCCCAGCTGCGTACACGTGGAGGACGCATGATCCGAGCTGCGTACACGTGGAGGACGCACGATCCCAGCTGCGTACACGTGGAGGACGCACGATCCCAGCTGCGTACACGTGGAGGACGCACGATCCCAGCTGCGTACACGTGGAGGACGCACGATCCCAGCTGCGTACACGTGGGGGACGCACGATCCCAGCTGCGTACACGTGGAGGACGCACGATCCCAGCTGCGTACACGTGGAGGACGCACGATCCCAGCTGCGTACACGTGGAGGACGCACGATCCCAGCTGCGTACACGTGGAGGACGCACGATCCCAGCTGCGTACACGTGGAGGACGCACGATCCCAGCTGCGTACACGTGGAGGATGTACATCCCCGAAAGTGTACACGGCAAGGTCACACATTCACAGCTGCGTACACGTAAACCCCCCTCCCCCCCCCCCCCGAGACGGGCCCCACGAACGGCACCCCCCTCCCTCCCCCCGTTCCTTCCCGGTGGCGTATTCACGGAAGACACACATTCTCGGTAGCGTACACACTAAAGTCACACATCCCCCAGCTACGCACACAACACACACTCACACACACACACACACACACACACACACACACACACACACACACACACACACACACACACACACACACACACACACACACACACACACACACACACACACACATGACGCAGGCAAAATATCTAAGAAAAAAGAAACAAAGTTGGTTATCCCTCGTTTGCTGGCACAATCGACACGATATCATCTGGTCGTGGGGCATTATATGTAAATTGAGAGCCTGAAGGTCAAAGGGTTAAATATACCACCGGAGACCCCTCCAAACATAAATTTTCACGTAAGTTGTTATTACAGTAAGTGTGTGAGGTGGCTGTAAGTAGCAGGTGGGCGACTGTGAATATTTCCCCCCTTACTTTGTGTCCCCTTTTCTTCACAACCTTCCCTTGATAGTATACTGAACCTGTGCCGAATATTCACCATGTAAAGGGAACACTTAAGTAATATTTGGGATTTAATTATAGCAAGTGCTTGTAAAAGCGCCTTAATCGTCAACTGTGGTTTGAGTGTTCAATAACTAACTTTATACTGTAACAGCCCGTTTACTGTTTCAGTGAAATAAACAAGTTTTCCTGAATTCATATATTTTCGATTTTTTTTTCTTATGAAATGATAAAGCTATTAATTTCATTGTGTATGAGTTAAGTTCTTTTAATTTCAGTTAGAACTAATGTTGATATATGACCGAACCTAACCAACCCTACCTAACCTAACCTATATTAACTTAACTTAAACTAACAAAGCAAAGTCAATAATTTGCCTACTAGGCAAATCGGGCCTTGCATTGAAGTCCGAGAAGTGCGTTCTGGCTACTAGGTGCGACATATATATACACACACACACACACACACACACACACACACACACACACACACACACATATATATATATATATATATATATATATATATATATATATATATATATATATATATATATATATATATATATATATTTTTGTGTTGACAACGGCTCTAACAGGCCGAAACGTTCAATTTCTTTTCATATTTCTCTGTGGATTTTCCGCATAAAATGATCAGTGTTTTGTGATCGTCAATTGCATATATATATATATATATATATATATATATATATATATATATATATATATATATATATATATATATATTATATATATATATATATATTCTTTACTCCAGGGCAATGGGTTTCCTTCATCCAGCCTGTGGTGGTACTTCCTATACTAACGCTAAATATTCTTCACATGCCAATGAGGATATGAGTTGTATAGCAAAGCAGATTGTAGCAATGGCTTGTCTCGGTTATAGTCTCCATATATTAGCATTTTCAAATCAAGCGTTTGTGGGTTCCGCGAGAAAACGCCCCGTAATATCTTAAATAAGAAGGAAGCGACAATTGCAGCAGTCGACATACCATATTATTAGGAACGACAACAAAATCTGTCAAACTACAGTACTGTAACCCTCTTCAGAACAAGAGAAACTGAAGCAAGAGCGCTGAATAAGTACATTACACCGCTGGAATATTGAAAAGTAAATATGTGTCGCCCCGACCCATTAAAAAAGTTCTGGGACGAGATACCATCAAGGCGAGTATATCACCCGACAGAGCTGCTCTGCTGGACGTCAAAGCCGCCCATGATAACGTGAGTCCTAACACTGTGGCAAAATGGTATTAACTCCTCATTCCAAACGGTATGGCAATGCAACATTATATCCACATTCTTAGCACTCTGGCAATACAATATTGCATTCGTATTCTTAACAAACCTCACCCTAATAATCCCATCATTATATCAATACAACATTACCTCCACATTACTAACAGTATGGCAGTACTAACCTCATCCTCCGTACAGTCTGTCTACATATCATTACCTTCCCATTTGGCGAGTGTTTTTTTTTCAGTTGAACATACCAGAAGTGCAATTACGAGAGAACAGATGTTGCAATATAAGCAACAATGGAAATGGAACATATGACGAAAACGATGTTATCTTATCCGTCACCTGCATAGTAAGTATTGACAACTGTGGCTTGGGGAGAACATAATAAGAGAAAATATGTATGATATTACTTATTTCAGTAAACGAAAAAAAACGACATATTATTGAGCGTCAACGATAACAGATAAAAGTCAGTGATAATGATGAATATAGTTATGTGACTAAAATGTTATCGTGAATGACAATAATATTATTCGTTACAATTGCTTAAAATGATAATATTAATAATGAATTTATAACAAAATAATTAATATTATTATAAGTGAGGTATGGAGAACTATACCAGTTACAGCGAAACTTACGTAACTGCTTAGTTGACCTTACCAACTTTCATTTAAGGTTGGCAATTCATACTCAACTATACACCATATGCAACCCTACAAGTTGAGACCAAACCTAACTAGAAGTGCTGACACCCTTACTCAATGACACACACTCCATGTAGACACCCTACACAATGGCACAGACACCATGCTGACACCCAATGCCATGCTATGCTGACACCCTACACGATGATACATATTCCATGCTGACCTTCTGAATAAGGTCACTTACTCCATCTTGATACACAGCTCATTACCACACATTTTTTTTTCATATTGACACCCTATTTTTTACACGAACTCCCTCCCCACCCCCTCTCATCTTTTTCTCACTCACTCATATCTTCCTCTCATTCTTTCTCTTCTTCATCTGAACTCAGTATAGTATCACCTTGTCATCGCCCTCTCTCTCTCTCTCTCTCTCTCTCTCTCTCTCTCTCTCTCTCTCTCTCTCTCTCTCTCTCTCTCTCTCTCTCTCTCTCTCTCTCTCTCTCTCTCTCTCTCTCTTATATATATATATAATATATATATATATATATATATATATATATATATATATATATATATATATATATATATATATATATATATAAGCCAGCAAGCAATGTTGCCAGCCTAATCCTGCCTTCCTGCATGTTACAAGGACTCACATTTACCATGTAATGACCCACACTAAACTTCCCCTGACAAACACCTTAAGCCATTTCCTTAAGTTTTATTACAAGATTGATGTCCTCTGGGTTAACCTGACCTCTGACGTGTTCCTATTTTTCTCACCTTTTGTTTTTTTTCTCTCCTCTTTCTTGGTAGGAGCAAGGTTCTTTTAATCTTTTCCTCACTTTCTGATTTATCTTTACTAGTCCTTACTAAACCTGGATTGCTGGGGCTAGAGGTCTTCTAGGCTAGGACTGAGGGAGGGGATAGTGCTTCCGACTATTCTCATGGGATAGGGATGGAAGCTGTAGTGTTTGGGAGCATTTAATGGGTTAAAACGCGGTGGACTAATACTGGGGGGAAGCTTTAAGCTTTGGGCTGGTAATGGAAGGTTTATAGACCCTGTTCACACATTTATGTATACACTGTATGTGTATGTACATGTAAACACTGTATAAGTACGTACATGTATACATTGTATGTGTACACACACAAGTATACACTGTATGTGTACACACACATGTATACACTGTGTGTAAACACAGGTTATACACTCTATGTACCCCGGAAGCATGTATCTATTTCGCATGTACATTATAAGTTTAGGGAATACGTCTTGAAGGTACCTGAAGGCTGCCGACTCCTTATCCAGAGGTGTAACACATTGTTTCTAAAGTCGGGAGCCCTCAGATCCCTTCAACGCGTCTTTCCTAAGCTGTCTGTGATCAAAGCAAAGTTGGAGAGGGGAAGGGAAGGTAAATATCAACAGAACGTGCCAAACCATTGCGACTATGTAGGGAAATATACTATACTTTCTACTATCCAAATATACTATCCAAATATAGTATCCATTTTCTATACTTTGGGGCCATTCAGAAAATATAATTTACTCTACGAGAATAAAAGAAGGATCTAGTTGCTTATTACTCTTCATTAGTTATATTAATTAAGCATCTGGTCTCCTAGTGTCTCTCTTCGCTAATGGTTATCTTGAGATGATTTCGGGGCTTTAGTGTCCCCGCGGCCCCGTCCTCGACCAGGCCTCCACCCCCAGGAAGCAGCCCGTGACAGCTGACTAACACCCAGGTACCTATTTTACTGCTAGGTAACAGGGGCATGGGCTGAAAGAAACTCTGCCCACTGTTTCTCGCCGGCTCCTGGGATCTAACCCAGGACCACAGGATCACAAGTGCAGCGTGCTGTCCGCTCGGCCGACTGGCTCCCTTGGTTATGCTAGGCATATTTTTCATTTCCTACTCCATACCCGTAATTCTCTCTCCTATCGTTCCTTACCCTACTCTCCCCTCTATATCCTCTCACTGCTATTTTTTCCCATGTTTCCTCTCCCATCTCTTTCCCATACTATTATCCTTTAATTATTCTTTCCGTTTAATTTATTTATTTGTTATCACATATCTAGCTTGATTTATTAATCAATAGTTTCCCTTGTATAAATAATCTCTTTCATGTAAGAAAATCTCCCCAGGACGCCCGTTGATTTAATTCTCTAAGAAAACTAATATAAGTTGTAATTGCTTAATGAGAAGAGCGATGAAAGCTAGTGATTCAATCCCAGGTATAATAGTTCGATTTGTTGGTGACAGGCAGCCTGTTCATGTATAAATATATACTTGAAGCTTATTTTGAGGTCATCCACATCATCCCCCCAGATAAAACTGCTAACCTTCCCCGACTCCCGTGTACCTATTTATTAATTGGTCAGTAAAAAGCATTAGGTGAAAGGAAGCGTCCCCAACTGTTTCTGTCCTGCCCGGGAATATAACCTGGGATCCCCTCAATGTGAATCGAGAACGAAGCTAGCAGATCTGCAAGTTAAGCATGTCAGTAATTTACAATGAATGCTGAGCGTTCGGAGAGGTGACAGACGGCCAGTACGCGAAAATAACAAGAGCTGTTAGACAATCCCAGGGGCATGACTCCACCAAGTCATCGAATCAGTTCTTCACCACAAGTTCGGTGAGAGTCTTTGGATCTCCAGGTCATTGATAGTCTTCGAATCTGTAGGTCGTTGATAGTCTTTGGATCTCCAGGTCGCCGAACCAGTCCCTGGTACACCAGGCTATCAAGTTGTTTCATGAAGCACCATGTCGTCGAGCCTGTTCTTCAAGCACAACGTCATCAAACTTGTTCTTGGGCACAACGTCATCAATCTGGTTCTGAAGCAGTAGGTCGTCGAGCCAGTCGTTGATTCACCTGTCCATCGAACTAGTTCTTGAAATTCAACTCGTCCTGCAGATATGTTCGTCAAAGCGGCGGCCGACCCCAAAGAAGCATTCTTCAATTTTAACCTGTTGTGTATTCAAATCTGTTTTTTCTTCTTCAGTATATCTAATATTATTATATATTATCTAATATTATTATATATTGCAATAAATGGTAAAGATATGCCTAGACTATTGTAGGTTAGGTTTCGCGTCTGGGTTCTGTTGGCACTTATACGTATTTGGAGTACGTGAATGAAACATTCACAGCGTTGAGATTCGAACAGAGAACGTGAGCGAAGCACTGCTCGGAAATGTTCGGAGGTCATCAGTTATGAGTCGTGTGTAACCCAGCCCGTCCTCGTGAACAATGGCCGAATGCTCTACCCCATCATAAAAACAAAAGGGGTGCATGGTTCACGAGGTATAAGTCAAATATTGGCTACAAAACTCTCCATAAGTCAGTATTTGGACTTCAACTCGTCCTCTAACGTATAAGTCAAGTGCTGAATTAATTTTTACTGGGTAAGTACCGTTTTTTACTTATTCAGCAGACAACCAACTGACAGGATGAATCTTCCATACAGTACAATAACAAACTTTATTTTCTGAAATAAGTATTGTGTGTTTTTGTATAGTTAAGTCCAGGTTAGGTTAGGTAAGGTGTTTGGTTGCGTTGATTTAAGGAGTGTTTACACTACAGGAAGAAGGTAAATGAAGAACGTTTCGAGTATGGCCTAGCCCAATGGCTTGGGCTGGACGGTAGAGCGACGGTCTGGCTTCATGCAGGTCCGCATTCAATCCCCGACCGTCCAAGTGTCATTCTTCTGACCCATTCCAA
>WNGS01009631.1:6799709-6815582 GCA_020271785.1 Procambarus virginalis
ATTTACTGCTAGGTAACAGGGGCATAGGGTGAACGAAACTCTGCCCATTGTTTCTCGCCGGCGCCTGGGATCGAACCAGGACCACAGGATCACAATGTCCAGCGTGCGTCCGCTCGGCCGACAGACTCCCCCGGGACGTGTCAATTTATATTAAAATATAAATATTTATAAAAGCAATGCCGACGATGCTGGGGGCGCCGACGGTGTTGGGGGCGACCGACGGTGCTGGGGCCCGACGGTGTTGGGGGCGCCGACGGTGTTGGGGGCGCTGACGGTGCTTGGGGGCGCCGACGGTGTTGAGGGACGACGGTGTTGGGGGCGCGACGTGTTGGGGGCGCGACGGTGCTTGGGGCACCGACGGTGCTTGGGGCGCCGACGGTGCTGGGGGCGCCGACGGTGCTGGGGGCCGATGTTGGAGGCGCCGACCGTGCTGGGGGCGCCGACGGTGCTGGGGGCGCCGACGGTGCTTGGGGGCGCCGACGGTGCTGGAGGAGGGCGAGAACCACGCATGAACTCACCAGCACAGCAACCAGTCCCGGGTATTATGCATGCGTTAGGCTCTGACACGCCAGGAAGCGTCACCGGGGCATACTAACCAGCGCGCGGTTTCAGGTGTGGGTTGATGAGGCCACCATCTTGCTTTTGCGTTCATCGACCGAAGAAGATACGCACGCTGGCCCACACATGTTGAATTACGCATGCGGTGGAGAACAATCAAGCGTGTACGCAACGGGCGTACGTACAAGCACACAGCAGGAAGTATAGCAAGCACATGTTCAGTGAGTGTATATACACTCAAGGCAACGCGCAAGATACTCGGGGACTTAGATTTGAACAACTGTTCAAGAAGGCACAACAATAAGGCAAAAGCAAGCTTGCAATCAAGGTACAGTTATGTATCAATCACGAGCAACTGAGCAAGCCGGCAAATCACGGAGGCAAGCACACATGCTGATGTTCAACTCAACAACAGGACTCGTCAAGTACACTCAAGAAAGTACACAAGCGAAGAAAGTTCACACTCAAGAAAGTACACACTCAAGCACAAAGGTAAACACATATTCAACAGAACAATTATAGACGAACACGCACCCTCAAACACTTAAATCTATGTACTCATGCCCGAACATTCACTCCAAAGCTCACACGCATTCACTCACACGAACTTTCTAAAACCAAACACACATACACACACGCCCCCCGCACACACATCACACACGCCCGCACACACACACAACGCCCGCACACACACACACACACACACACACACACACACACACACACACACACACACACACAATATTTTTTTTTAGTGTCAGAACTTTTTAGTGTCAGAGTGGTTGACAAATGGAATGCATTAGGAAGCGATGTGGTGGAGGCTGACTCCATACACAGTTTCAAATGTAGATATGATAGAGCCCATTAGGCTCAGGAAACTGTACACCTGTTGATTGACGGTTGAGAGGCGGGGACCAAAGAGCCAGAGCTCAACCCCCGCAAGCACAACTAGGTTGAGTACACTAGGTGAGTACACACACAACACACCACACACACACACACCACACACACACACACACATACACACACACACACACACACACACACACACACACACACACACACACACACACACACACAACACACACAAACTCTCGCACACACACACGTCACACACACACACACTCACACACACACACACACACACACACACACACACTCACACACACACACACACACAGGCTATCCACGCGCTATCCACCAGCCTACCTGGGGCTTGGTAGCCTGATGGATAGGGCGCAGGACTTGTAATTCGTGACGCGGGTTCGATTCCCGCATTAGGCAGAAACAAATGGGGAAAGTTTCTTTCACCCTGAATGCCTCTGTTGCCTAGCAGTAAATAGGTACCTGGGAGTTAGCAGCTGTTACGGGCTGCTTCCTGGTGTGTGCGTGTTTGTGGTTTGAAAAAAAAGTAGTTAGTAACACAGTTGATTGACAGTTGAGAGGCGGGCCGAAGAGCAAAGCTCAACCCCAGCAAATTCAACTAGGTGAATACACACACAGAAGCTTTTGAACTATTAGGAAAGAATACTCAAGCTATTGCTTACAACACTAGAAAAAGTGGTATGATCACAACCTCCAAAATACTTATGACTGGTGACAGGAAAGAGATCAGAGAGGTCGACATGGCATGAATTAGAACCATGACCAGGACCAATATTTACGTACTGAGTATTCAGAATCGATATTTTCTCATTAATATAATTTAATAAATATATTAGATAATGGTTAATACTGAACCTTGAATTGGTTACGTTATATGTTTGGTTCTGTTGACAATTATTTACATTTGTAGCGTTATTAAGACTACTCAATAGCTCGGTCGATAGAGCATCGAACTCATACGCGAAGGTTCCATGGTTCGAGTCTCCTGAAGCCCAGATGAATGGAATTTACATTGTTTGAGAGTTGAGAATTGTTCGAGTATCATCCGTTGTAAATCAGCCCGTCCTCATCAACATAAGCTAATGTTCATTCCATGCTATCGGAAAACTCTCTGTTAATGAATGAAAAACGATTTACACACATCTCGCAACTGCTTCCGTTCGATTTTTTTCGAACAGTGCTTCACTGACGACCTCTGTTCGAATAGCAACGAGTTAAATGCTTCACCCACGAACTCCAAATAATATTAATCGCCAACAAATCCTAAGCACCTAACCAAACCTATGCCTGACTATTCGTAAACTTTGATGTATAATATATAAATTTATATATGAGAAAACTATTTATTACACAGTTTGTTAAAATTATTGAATGTGTCTTAGGGGATGGGGGCGCCTGACAGCTGAGTGGACAGCGCTTCGAATTCATAGTCCTGAGGTTCCGGGTTCGATCCCCGGTGGAGGCGGAGACAAATGGGCAAAATGTTTCTTTCACCCGATGCCCCTGTTACCTAGCAGTAAATAGGTACCTGGGAGTTAGATAGCTACTACGGGCTGCTTCCTTTGTGTAACAAAACGGAGGCCTGGTCGAGGACCGGGTCGCCGGGACGCTAAGCCCCGAAATCATCTCAAGATAACCTCAAGAGGATCAAGGGGACGGCCGCCGCTTTAACGAGCATGGCCTGAGGACAGGTTGGTAAACAAATATAGTGGACACTAAGCCCTTGCGTCACTTCAGAGGTACGTTTCACAGTGTTCAACTACGCCAGTCGATTGAGAGCAAGGTGGAGGAGCTGCTGCTCAACTCGTCACAAACACTATTAGGAAAACACACACACACACACACACACACACACATACACACACACACACATATATATATATATATATATATATATATATATATATATATATATATATATATATATATAATGAAACACGTAATCGAACACAACATGAAATAAAATGCCGAACACGCAAGCATTCCATCAGATATATAAACAAATCCATTATCATACACTCACGCAGGTCAGTATAATTGCAGTTAAGTAAACATTCAGGCAGAGAAACGTGCAAATAATCCCACAAATATTCATGCGAGAAGCACCCAAATAAATATAGAAAATAACCCACAATAAAGCATGCAAAAAGCCATCAACGTTCATCAATGCACGCAAGCAACCAAACAAGTAAACGACCACCCAAAAGGACGTGAACATGATATATCCGATGGACACGCACGCAACCCACGAATTACCCCCCATTAAAGACCAAATAAAATAAGACAACTATTTAAAGGATATAGGAAGCAAACACGCAAAGTTGATCAAACAGCGACCAAAAAAGCGGGCAAGAGCGACGCCAAAACATCACCACAAAAGCACCTGCCGTCACCTCCGGTAAATTCAGTCCCGGTTTATCGTAACCGTAAATCACGAAGCCATCGTTGTCACAATTACACAAGCGGCTTCTTCCTGTACAAGCTCGCCCCAGTTGGAGAAGTTAATGGCAGGATACAGGAGTTATGAGGAGCTAGATAAGGGGGGTGGAGGAGCAGAGGTTGACGAGGTCTGTAGATGAGTAGTTCAGCAGATGTGGCTTGGTAAATGTGGATTATTATTTGTTTTTTATGAAGAATGATGCTTTGCGAGGCAAGATTATATCGACGAAACAATGGAGCTTTCAGTTAACTGTTCAGTGAACAGACAGGAAGGATAGAGGGGGTCGGATGGAACCTATCCTGTGTCAGCAAACAAGGCAAATGTCATGCTGTGAACCATAATAGAGATTATCGGGAACTTTTTCAAAGATGGTCCCGAAGGAATAACACGATTGCCTGTTGCTACATTGCAACTTTCATGCAGCCTTTTTACTGCTGTAAAAGGGCACCTGTGACTTCAATGATTTACAAAAAAAAAAACATAATAGGGAATAACAAAACAGTAGTGAGTTGAGCTCAGAACTCAGTCACTGAACCAAAGAGAAAGAGAGACGCTGTTGATTTGCGAGTTGAATAAGGAAATATTGGCAGTGATTAAGAATGAAGACAGTGACTTGAAACTCGTCGTATGACATTAATGTGATTTATATAATTGGATTTATTATGTCAGCTTAGCGAGTCTAAAGGCTCTCAAATATTAAATGTTCTGCTTGTTCGTGTGTGTACTCGCCTGGTTGTAACCACCTACTTGTGCTTGCGGTGGTTGGGCTTTGGCTGTTTGGTCCAGCCTCTCAGCGGTCAATCAACTGGTTTTCAAAGTATGTGTGTACTCACCTATTTGTACTCACCTATTTGTGCTTGCGGGGGTTGAGCTTTGGCTCTTTGGTCCCGCCTCTCAACTGTCAATCAACTGGTGTACAGATTCCTGAGCCTACTGGGCTCTGTCATATCTACATTTGAAACTGTGTATGGAGTCAGCCTCCACCACATCACTGCCTAATGCATTCCATCCGTTAACTACTCTGACACTGAAAAAGTTCCTTCTAACATCTCTGTGGCTCATGTGGGTAATCAGTTTCCACCTGTGTCCCCTTGTTCGCGTCCCACCAGTGTCGAATAGTTTATCCTTGTGTGTGTGTGTGTGTGTGTGTGTGTGTGTGTGTGTGTGTGTGTGTGTGTGTGTGTGTGTGTGTGTGTGTGTGTGTGTGTGTGTGTGTGTGTGTGTGTGTGTGTGTGTGTGTGTGTGTGTGTGTGTGTGTGTGTGTGTGTGTGTGTGTGTGTGTGGGTTTGTGGGTTTAATATGTTGATAATATTGTGTGTCCAACTTACATTTAAGTATGGTTGTAAATATATGTACACTTTGATGTGTACATATATGTTCAAAAGAATACACATAGAGGCATATATACATCAAAGCACACACATGCACAGACATACACACGTGCCTGTAAGATTTATTCAAGACTTTAACCTTGTTCAGTTGTATTGAAGCTTCCAAGTATATCTGACTGTAACATCAGAGATCCACTTCTCTCAAATCTCCTCCCATCAAATACTGTATAGTATAAGAAATATTGCCTGATCAAAATTGGACGAGAACAAAACCCAATTAGATAAGCTCCTACAGGAATAACAGAACCAGTCGGGTTATCTTGAGGCTATCTTAAGATGATTTCGGGGCTTTTTAGTGTCCCCGCGGCCCGGTCCTCGACCAGGCCTCCACACCCAGGAAGCAACCCGTGACAGCTGATTAACACCCAGGTTCCTACTTTACTGCTAGGTAACAGGGGCATAGAGTGAAAGAAAATCTGCCCATTGTTTCTCGCCGGCGCCTGGGATCGAAACAGGACCACAGGATCACAAGTCCAGCGTGCTGTCCGCTCGGCCGACCGGCTCCCAGTTCCGGGTTGTAATAGATATGGACTATCGGAGCCGTCCCAAGCAACAGTTTTCTAATCAAGTCACCACTAGACAATTAGCCTGGCCTCAGGACGGGCTTGGGGTGTAGAAACAAAAATGGAGACTACTTCATGTAGACTCTTAACTGGGTAGTGAGAGTGGTGGTATCATTATTCCTTTAAATGCCCATCATCGGTATATTTGGCTGTCGCTCGGCTTCAACGCACGTGGTGGCTTCAGGCTCCTGCTTGTAGCATAGAGAAAACAGTGAATTTATTCACATTGGAAATGGAACAAACGAGCTCTGGACAATTGTGTACTGAACGTATTTTCAGTCAGTTTAGGTAATACATTACGTTCAGAATGAGATATGTATGTTCAGGTATTACATACGTGTGTTCTACAATTGGGTGCATATGTTATGGAATTGGAAACGAATATTCAGGAATTGGGTACTTATTTTTTAGGGTTGTTATTTGGGTACTTATTTTCAGGATTGTTACTTGGGTACCGATTACCTAATTATGCTCTCTGACGTGTCATGACTAATACATTAAGTCAAGCTAAGCTATTACACATAATGAGTTATGTTATTTATTATCAACTGAAATTGGTCTATTTAGTGTTAGGTTATTGGTGATGAAGAGTACTTTTTAGTAGACGTATGGTTAGACGTCGGGATATACGGTTAGACGTCAAGATGTATAGTTAGACGTCTAGATATATGGTTTAGACGTATAGATATATGATTAGGCGTCTTGATGTATAGTTAAACGTCTGGATGTATGATTAGACGTCTGGATGTATGGGTAGACGTCTAGATGTATGGTTAGACGTCTAGATATATGGTTTAGACGTATAGATATATGATTAGGCGTCTTGATGTATAGTCCAGATATATGATTAGACGTCAAGATGTTTGGTTAGTTATATAGATGAATGTACAGGCGTCAAGATGCATAGTTAGACATCTAAAGAGAGTAAAGGAGTCCAGCACCATTGTCTCATAAAAATACTTGCCACCTTTGGTTTGACATAAGATTACTAATAATTTGTCTACATCTTCCATACCTATTATGGCTTACAGTGCCTTTTGACGTTAGCTATTTATATACTTATATGCATGTGTATTTATATTGATATGAGCCTATGTATGACTGCATGTATACCACACTCACGAACAAAAAAAGGAGAAAGCTCACGTGTGTGCCGAGAATGAGGCACGATGAATGAACTGCGTGAAGCAATATTCCTATTACTGTTATTAGGTGTAATGGTGAGTACGTGCCCGTCTTCCTAATAACAGTGGGCATACTGCCATGAGACATTCCATTGTAGTGGTAACTCCTAGTTCGTACCTTATATACACATATACATATACATATATATATATATATATATATATATATATATATATATATATATATATATATATATATATATATATATATATATATATATATATATATATATAATAGGGGCACCACCTCTGGTATCTTCATAGGGACCCATAGCCTCGGAGAAGAGAATAAAGGGAATTCAGAGTAAACACTGATGATTCTTCCCCAGATCGCTTAAATATGTTCTTATCCTGCCACCCCCTACTTTGTTGTATTAATATTTTCCAATATGATTTATTTATGTGAATAATTTTATTACATTGTGTTTGATTTACTTCGCATATTTTATTTAATTCTTCTCTCTCTCTCTCTCTCTCTCTCTCTCTCTCTCTCTCTCTCTCTCCCTCTCACCCTCTCACCCTCTTTGGTATTGTCTTTGTTCGATCTGGCTCTGCCTCACTTGGTCCTATTCACATGCGCAGAGGTGTGTAGGCTGGCATCCGCACCCATAGCTCCGCGCACCGTAACACATAACCAGGTCATCCACGTATATCGGGTGGCCTTCCACGCTCTGAGTTACACGTCTATTCTATTCCCGAAGTTGATGAAGTCAACCTCATTTGATGCGCCTTGAGCTTTGCCAAATGAGCGTCTCTTTCGACGTGGATGTCAAGCTGGAGAGGCCTTAAGACTTTAGGTAAGACGGGAAGGTATTTCATGGTGTTAAAACACTCTGTTGATCTAAATTTATTGTGAATAATAATGGTATAGCTTAATATGGCATTTGAGATAATTATGGTTACAGATTGCAAGGTATTTACTTATCCTCAGATCATTATATCTTAGATATTTCTCCAATGAGAGAGAAAGAGAGAGAGAGAGAGAGGAGAGAGAGAGAGAGAGAGAGAGAGAGAGAGAGAGAGAGAGAGAGAGAGAGAGAGAGAGAAATCAATATGAAATAAGAATGAATCAAGAAAGGTGAGAATTGGAATGAACAAAAAAAAAATGATAGTCTGATGGGAACAAACAAAAAATGAGCAGAAAGAGAAGCAAAATTAAAATCAAATAAAGAATCAATCAAAAAATACGAACAAATCATTCGAGATGTATATGAGAAACAAAATAAAGAATATTAATACAAGAATATTAACTCCTGTTGACCCCGTGTAAGCTAAGTGCCCCTGGCGACATTTATCATAATATTAAAGATCAATAAACCTTTCACATGATGCTGCTCAACCTGCAAGTAATAATGTCTACAGGCTACGGCTGTCCCTTAAATATATTGCTCGTCATATTGGTTCTTCTCAAGACATGGAAATCCGTTTATTTTTGTAGCATGTAATATGCAAATATAACCGCATTTCAATTTTTGTCAATTTTGAAAAGCAATTCTACTTTATATATATATATATATATATATATATATATATATATATATATATATATATATATATATATACAGTATATATAGGAGAGGGGACAATTAAAATTCATTGTCAGTCTGAGTCTGGGCATTAGTATTTGTGGTCTGGGAGTGTCATCACATCACCACTTTTTCCGAAAGTCACTCCTCTGCAATACAAATAAGTGCTAACCCCTCTAATCTTTATATATTAATTAGGATTTGCAGATTAGTAATCACAAAAAGGTGGTGGAAATATGTTGACCAAACCACACACTAGAAAGTGAAGGGACGACGACGTTTCGATCCGTCCTGGACCATTCTCAAGTCGATTGTGAGACTGATACAATCGACTTGAGGATGGTCCAGGACGGACCGAAACGTCGTCGTCCCTTCACTTTCTAGCGTTGGGTTTGGTCAACATTTGCAGATTAATTATAGGAGACTTGATTATGGAGTTCAGATTATGGGCCAATAGGCCTTCTGCAGTTGCCTTTGTTCTTATTACAGCTTCATCGGATACTAAATGTAACGAAGCAGAGTTAGTTTAAAAGTTGAAATCAATTAAAGACGAACAGCGATTGTCTGGGTGAGTGAGTGTACACAGGACTGGAGGTAGACGACAGTATTCATCGAGAGATGTGTTTTCATAGACCCTCAATTTTATTGACTTATTAGGTAATTATTCTCGCCAGAGGAGCCCTTCCACGTTATTTTTCTTCGACAGATCTAGTAAAGTAAAATACTTGAAGCAAAGAAAATGACTCTTTTGAAGAGAGAATGACTACCCAGAGATCCCGTGACATTAATTAAAAAGATTTTTAATAATTAAAGTAGAAATTAACTTTATTATTCCACATTCCTAAGGTTCTTTATGTATGTTATTACTTACATAACGTTTCTGATAGATGAAGATGATATATAATGTAATACAAATAACTTAGAGAGAGATGGGAAGTCAAATAAATGTTTGACTTCTCAAGTTTTGCAAGAAAGTTCAACATTCTTCATCTCACTTGGAGCTCCACTAGTGTCTTCTCACCCGCTTTAGGTTACTTAGTGTGCTGCTTTAAAATCTCAGAGAACGACATAAAGTCTTGAGTGACCACGCATATATGACTTTTATCTTAGTGCCAGATTATAATGCTACGTGATTGAATATATTTTGCTAATAATTAAATTTACATCTTCAGTTGATTAAGATTCTTTCATTCTTATGCACCCCATACCCATCCCGTGGGCGGTGATGTAAAGGATTACAGCTGAGTGATTATTTTCTTGAGAGTTTCTCAAGGACATAACCAAGGTAGCATATGCTGTTGAAGATATACTTTTGATGTGGACATTTAGGAAAGGATCTTTTCTAAGATACAATACTCACATCAGTTGCCTGGCTCCTGGGTACCTATTTGCTGCTAGGTGAACAAGCTCAATAGGTGAAAGGAAACGAGCCAAAGCATTTCTGTCCTGCATGGGTTTCGAACCTAGGATTCCTGATTGCGAGTCGTGAACGAAGCCATGGGTAATACCGAAACCACTTAAGTGTGTGAGTTTGTGTGTGTGTGTGTGTGTGTGTGTGTGTGTGTGTGTGTGTGTGTGTGTGTGTGTGTGTGTGTGTGTGTGTGTGTGTTTACCTAGTTGTGTTTTTTGCGGGGGTTGAGCTTTGCTCTTTCGGCCCGCCTCTCAACTGTCAATCAACTGTTTACTAACTACTTTTTTTTCCTCCACACACACACACACACACACACCAGGAAGCAGCCCGTGACAGCTGACTAACTCCCAGGTACTTATTTACTGCTAGGTAACAGGGGCATTGAGGGTGAAAGAAATTTTGCCCATTTGTTTCTGCCTAGTTCGGGAATCGAACCTGCGCCACAGAATTACGAGTCCTGCGCGCTATCCACCAGGCTGTTTCTTTCACCCTCAATGCCCCTGTTACCTAGCAGTAAATAGGTACCTGGGAGTTAGTCAGCTGTCACGGGCTGCTTCCTGGGGAGAGTGTGTGTGGTGTGTGGAGAAAAAAAGAAAGTAGTTAAGAAACAGTTAATTGACAGTTGAGAGGTGGACCGAAAGAGCAAAGCTCAATCCCCGCAAACACAACTAGGTGAATACACACACACACACACACACACACACACACACACACACACACACACACACACACACACACACACACACACACACACACACACACACACACACACACACACGTGTGTGTGTGTGCGCGCACGCATGCGTGCTTGTGCTGACGCAAGTAGACGTTTCTAATTGACAAACATAACGCCCATGTTGGAACGGCCCAACACGCACTTTGAGCCGCTGCTGGAATAATTCAGGCGCTCACCGTTGAATTAATCGCTAAAAAATACGTTTTCCCATGCATGTTAAGGGTCATATGCATACACAAGGGACCACACACACTCTCACCTCCATAATCTTAACCAATTGTTGCTTGCCCACACGTTCCTCTCTCACTTCTCGCTGTACATATGCAGTAAATTTAAGCGTGTTTACTCACCTAAATGGGATTGCAGAGTCGAGGGGTTGGACCCTTATCAGCTCCTCGTCGACTTATGCGGTCATTTGTTGTAATATAGGCTTTTGAAACGAGTGTGTGTTAGCTCGTACTATCTCTCCCGCTAATTTTTTTTTAATTTGTTCATTACTCTAACGCAAAAATTATTTATAATATTCCTGTGATTCACCTGCGTTTTCACTCATCCATAGCCTGAGCTACTCAATCCTTTTGAATGTATTTTATTATCTCAATCAACTCTCAATGTACTTGAACTGAATCGTTTATTTCTTTCGTCTTTAAGGACCATACCAATTTTCCTGGGAATCATGTATGTCGTTATTAGATTTCTCGGGATTCCGTCTCTCCTCAAATACAGTGATGTTAAGCTCCGTTACTCCGTCACAGTTGATCTTCACTGTTCTTGACTGTGTTATGTCGTATCTTCCTGGCCGTCTCTTAATATGACCTTACTGGGTCGCTTGGAGTGTCCTGAATTTATATTTCAATGTTTCAAAAAAAAAAAAGCACAAGTGGGTTCAAGAGTATCTGACCCATTTTGGTAAGCTTAGAGAGTTTTCCTTCCCATAGCAAATCATAATCCTTAAGGTACTAGTTTTCCCCTAGAACAAGACCTGCCAATCATCTTTCAACAAGGACTTCCAATTACTGCTGGGGTGAATAGTTAAAAAATAAGGTTGCAATTCGACCGTCCCTACCTTGTGCTTGATTCCTGCCAAAATCGCTGGAGAGGCGTGGGTCGGTTACGCAACCATTGCGTCACAGGGACTTACAACTCCTGATGATGATGTTATCCTATTTATGAGAGCCTCTGGTCCTAGGCAAGGTGAACCAACTTCCAGGCCCCTCTCGTTTGTTGCATCTGGGAGTCGTCTGCCTTTCCTGTTGTATATGCTTTCGCCTCCGGCAATCGTTGATATGATTCTATCAACTTTCTCAAATTCTCCTTTACTTATAAACTAAATCGTAACCCTACCTTTATTATCAGAGCGGTTAACTCTAATCAAATGTAACTCTCCTCCTAGTTACATCTTTGTTTATTTTGTTGTATTTGTCAAAATCTCTGGTGAGGAACTATAAAAGACGCTCTCCAACAGTCCTGGAAGACACAGGTAGCCCAGCCATCCATTTCCTTCTTTTATCACTGTTGCTTTGTCGTAAAACTCAAATTGGCTCGTAAAGCTCGTTTCATAATTGTTTTATTTTGTTATTTCATGAACGGTGGCTCGTGTATATTTTCACCAACATCCTGCTCGTATTTCACTGCCTGAGCAAATCTTTTCCTGATTACCTCCTCCCATTTATTTTAAGCTTCCCGCAACTATCTCAATTAGCTGTTGGTGCATTTTCTTGTTTTATGAAGCTGGTCTTCTTTTCTTTGTTTTGTATTTTCTCGTTACGTTCGGGCTGTCAGACGATATTCCTAATACTATCCATCACTTGATCACTCCACTTCCTTTCTATAAGTCAATCTACAATCTGAGCATGAAATCTATACTAGAAAAAGAGGCAGAATAAAGGTCATCATTACAGAAATGTACAATGTTGTTAGAAGAATAGTCGATGTAAACGAAATACTTATCCCGAACAGGGAAAGTATGATGGAACACGAGTGAAAACTAGAAACGTAAATGAGCCATTAGGAAATAAGGAAATAAGGAGCCTCTTTTTTTCACTGGGGGTATAATGAGCAAGCTGAATGAGCTAGAAAAGAAGGTTAACCTGGTTAACCTGGTTGATACCTGGTTGATGGTTGATGGTAGTTGACACTTAACTCCTCCACCGTTGTAGGATTAATACAAATTTACAGGATTCGAGATCCATTTCTCTGTTTGATCTTCGGGTGAAAGGTAAAAGCGTCTTAGAAATGGTGCATAAAGCTGAAGTCCAACATGTAGGCAACCTGTAAACACTTGCAACAGAAACTGAGCAGAGCACCTCTGTAACTCTGCGGTCTTCCGTTATTTCAATTCTCTCATTAACTCTGGCTTTGAGTCCCTCAAGTAATCGCCGGAGGGAAGGATCAGTCCTCATCGTACGCCCGATACAAATAGTGCAGATAGAATTGTCGAACAGTTTCAGTTTCTATCTAAACTGCTTGCATGACAGGGAGAGGTCATATATTTGGTTCTTAAGGTACTAGTTTTCCCTAGAACAAGACCTGCCAATCATCTTCTTGAGGTTATCTTGAGATGATTTCGGGGCGTTTAGTGTCCCCGCGGCCCGGTCCTCGACCAGGTCTCCACCCCCAGGAAGCAGCCCGTGACAGCTGGCTAACACGCAGGTACCTATTTTACTGCTAGGTAACAGGAGAATAGGGTGAAATAAACTCTGCCCATTGTTTCTCGCCGGCGCCTGGGATCGAACCCAGGACCACAGGATCACAAGTCCAGCGTGCTGTCCGCTCGGCCGACCGGTTGCATCTTGCAACCAGAATCAGGACAAGTTTTTTTTTATGCGTAGACGTGATTCGTCGTCGTGTTAATGGTAACTAGTATTTAATCGTCATTGTATAAGATTAACAACAACAACAAATCGACACGATGGTGGCAATAATGATGATGGTAATAACCGCCCGGTGGAGGAACAGAATGGTTCAATTCACACGCAAGATTAAGACATCGTTGTACCCAAGACTGTCACTTACACACTCGCGTCTGTCTTCACTCGTTAATTACAACAAAATATAAGTATCACGTGCTGTTGCAGCATCGGACGTAAGGTACTTTAAGACGCTGCTTAAGTAACTTGGTTGCTTAAAGTAACCGAGTTACTTTAGTCACTGTGCTTAAATAACTTCACGTCTATTCTACAGATACTTCGCGTCGTAGCATCCTACCAACTCACCCGTCCCGTTCATTTAATTTCCCACATCGTACAAAACATGGGGTATTAAAGCGCACGAACCCAAGGCACCCACTTAACCCAACCAACCGCTCTGTAAAACACGTGGATCCATGAGAGCCGATACTTTTCATAGTACCCTTTATTTTGTACGTTTGGAGACCATAGCGTACAAACGAAGTATGAAGGATTTTCTCTTGTATCCTATTAGCAAGGAAATCCTGACTGACATTGTGACTGGAAGTACGTAAGAGATTTATTGAATCTATCTTCCTATATCCAATATAAATGAACCTCAATGTGCAATGAGCTAATTTGTTGGCAATATTTAATGAGGTGAAAGGTGATTTTATTTATATAATGTTTTATCAGCAGAGGTGCGCATGCCTCAGTTAAATATGTTTTATTTCGTGAGGAATTTGGGTATTTTGATAACTGTTAAGTTCATAATCAAGTTGAAGGAGAACTTTGTGGAATTTTATTGCTTAGTCCTGTGAGAATTGGGTATTTTTAATAAAAGCGCTTACATGATATCAGTTTTCATATCAAAAACGTAGGGAAACATGATCACGACATACAAAATGCTCAGAAAATTGACAATGTTGATAAGGAATTTATCATTCTATGAGAGGGGCACAAGCAACGGAACTCTGGTGGAAACTAAATAACAACTCAGTCATGGAAACCAACCAAAAAACAACAAAATCTTTGACAGATTATTAAATGGAAATAATGAACCAGAAGGTGGGGTGATGGATATAAAAATGAAGACTTTTCATGAAGACCAAGAAATTATTCACATGCATACGAGACCAAACTCAAATAGTTCGGACAGTTGTACATCAATGGACCGAACGTCGACGAGTGCTAAACATAAGGTGCTAAATCCCCCAGGCACAGTTCGTGAAGTATATTAAAGTGAACACTAAAGTGAACACCAAAGTGAGCACCGAAGTGAACAACAATACAGACACAAACTTTTCCTTGTTGCATAAATGCTATCAATGCAAATTTAAAAGGAAGTGATTACAGAAACACTGAAAATGTAAATTTACATAGGAACAGTTAACGAAACTGTATTTATTTAAAGTTTTGCTCTACAAAAACAAATAATTAACGGCAAATAAAAAAAAAACAAGCAACAAATAAAATAAATAAGCCATTAAATCAAGCGAAAAATCAAATAAATAATAAAAATAGATGATTAAATCAATAAATTCTAAGATCACACATAAAATTCTTCACTGCTCTCTCCATCAATAAGAAATAATGGGAAAGACTTTTGCAGTTCGCCTCTCACTCTGGGACAGTCCCGGACGATATGAATAGAACGATAAAACCGGCGAATCTCATTATCTTCCAGGTATCAATCCTCCGGGAAAAACAAAAGACCTATAAATGAACAATGCCAACAATAGTCTAGTACGAACAATAGCAGCGGATGCCACCAGCCACTAGACTAGTATGAACAATATCAGTGCAGCCACCAGCACTAGGCTTCAATACCGAGACGTAAACCCAAACATTCGCTCCTGTGATGTCCTCCATAAACGCTTCTACGAGTGGCTGGATCCTCTATTGCTAAGATTAAAAGGCTATTTCGGGAGGCGTATAAAAGGTGGACTGGGCCCTCCTCCCGACCGCTGGTCAGGCGGGCAGGAGTTGGGCTTGGTTAGGGTAATCTGAGCTGCTCTAGGGGCTAAGGGCTAAGCTATTTTTTTTTAACTCAGCTGTTCTAGGCAGGAATGACTCTGGTCTTAGCTGGTTTGACCTAGGGGTGGACTGAGCTAGGCTTGGTGGGTTGGGGTTGATCATGCATGCTTCGAGAAACATGAGTATAAAACACGCTAAGGAAGAAATCATTTCTGTCTTGGTTAATACTAAAATAGCTAATATAATAATAATAATAATAATAATATAATAAATAATAATAATAATAATAATATAATAATAATAATAATAATAAT
>WNGS01009631.1:6817539-6829218 GCA_020271785.1 Procambarus virginalis
AATAATAATATAAAAAGTTGAAAGTCAGTTTTTGGTACGAAACTTTATTTTGTTCTTAAGTGTTTTCTTAAGAAATCTTTGGGTGTCAGTGTTGCTGTGTCGATGTTGCTGCAAGTGCTTTGGAAGTAAGTAATATGGCCGAAGTTCTGCCTTGGTAACTGTGGTAAATAAGAAGCAAACATCAGAAGGAACAATATCTTGTAAAGATATGGGGTGGGAACTCAATAATCTTAAGAAAAGAGAGAAATAAACTATTTGGAAGCAATAGTAGTGGAGAGTTTATAATTAAACAAGCAACTAAACATGTGTAGTGAAGTAGTGACAAAGACTAAGATAATGCCAAGATACATTTGTGAGATCTACAGGGTATCGAACCGAGGAAGTCATGCTCCTTCTACTCAATTCGTTGTAGAGTCTTATGTTAGAAATATTGACTTAGTTTTAGCTGCCATATTTGAGGGCACATATTGACAAATTGGCGAATGCAGGCGACGACTAGGGACGTGATGACCAAACCAGACATCAGAAAGTGAAGAAAACGACAACGTTTCGGTCCCGTCTGGTCACTGGTAACGCGACTTGACATGGTCGTGGACAGACCGAAGCGTCGTCGGTTCTTCACGGTCTGATGTGTGGTTGGTCATTAAATAGGCGACTGATAAGATAACGAATGAATTATCCTATAAATCCAGCTTAGAAATCTGAATCGGATTTGTGGATCATGAGAGCGAGGAACGAGTATAGAGTTAATACAAGTATGTAAATATAGTATTTGAGTTCATGACATCTTCATTCAGAAAACTGTTTAAATAATACTCGATTAAAACACAATATATGCGTAGCAAAGGTTTTAAAACTATAGTCCGACGATTTTTGAACAATGACGAAAAATAATTGTTCTTTAATCGAGAGAGAGAAACATGAGGAGCAACACACCAAGTGTATACAGGAATGTGTAGAGCATATTGGTCAAATAGTTTCTCTTTTAGGAAACGTTAGACTCATTGCGTCACCATCAACCAGTTCTTGAGTCACGATTTTCCAGTGTCTGCCTTACCTTCATCCAGTGTCTGCGAAAACCACCAACCTTCCACCTAAACCCTCCTCCTTTGGATAAAATTGTCTGTTGCTGCTTAATTTACTTTTAACCCACTTTCATGTTCTGTAAGCTGCTGTTTTAAACCCCTTATCATATTACTATTATTTTATTATGGCACACTCCGTGCCTGAGGTCAGCACAGGCACCACAAGATTATACAGTGTACTTTATAGTTTGGTGCCAATCTTGATTCACTGTTAAATAAGTTTAAGACTGAAACACAGATCACAAATAACCACAAGACAGATCTGTCTTCAAAAACTTCCAAATCTTACCACTTGCTTCCCCTGATTTCACTCGGACGTTACACAACTCTAAAACAGCCTCGGCCTTCGCCTCCACAATAAAAAACTGCTACTCCAACTCGACCACATTTTACACAGATGAATCTCGCATTCTAAACAACAATGAACTCTCTATCACCAGCGCTGAATGAATCCCGTATTGCCGCTTCAAGACTTCAAGCCGGATTGGAGACTACTCAACCAGCTATCAATATTCACAGCAGAATTGTGTGCTTTTTAATAAGCTCTAAAAAATGATAGCTACACTACCTGACTGAGAATACAAAATCTGCAGCGACTCTTTAAGTGTGATTCAAGCCATCAATTTCTGCCCCAAAGTATGCTAAATAGCTTCTCCATCCATACTTACAGGTTCTCCAGGATCACCTTTTAAAATGATGAAACATATCTATATAATGGGTTCTGGCATAATGTGGAATACTTTACACTGACATTGTAGGCGAAATTACAAAAGCGAAGCACGCTGCGGCCTGCATCACACATCATCCCGGTCCCAATATAGACCAAAAGGAACGCTAAACCCCACCATCATCCCATAACTTTGCAGGGAAATGGTAAACACCATGATCTTCAATATAACATGGAACCATAAACAATATCTGGGAAACTCGGAAGGAAGCCAGATCTAATAACACAGTGACTAGACTAAGGCTGGGACACACCAAGCAAGCATCTCACAGCTATAAATAAATAAAAAACACAGAAAACAGGAAACATACATGAACTTTACATTCATTGTCATGATACAGAGTCAATTGAACATTTTCTCCTTCACTTCTTCTTACATCATAGTACTATGTTACGCCACAGTATTAGGCATAAATAGTTAATAAGGGGTTAGAGTTCATTAGCAACATAGACAATAATTTCAAATTTGTCCAAATTCAATAATACACAAGTCTACTTTCTATTGGTCTATCATGTCAATGTTTGTACGATCGATTACATCGTTACTATAATTACTTTCATGTTAGGAAGATATAACTCTTCTAACTCATGTAAGTTTGAGATGTAACTCATCGTACCTACAGCATTAGAACCTGTGTAAGCTTAGTACCGAGATGAAAAAAACGATGGCATCTGTAAGTGCCAATATATATAAGTGCCTGTAAGTAAGCTTCGTACCGAGGAGAGGAAAAAACGACACCTGTAAACTTAATACCGAGTGGAAAAACAACATCTGTAACAGGAAATGCTAGAGCAGTACGCAATAATTCCGGCCACACACTCAGAAATTTCCTGCCGGGTCAAGTGTGTAAAGCGTCGCCCGATCGAGTGACTCACATAATCTTATGTCATACAGGACGCCTTCATGAAGCCTTTCCTCAGGCATTTCCTTTCACTAACTACGGCATTCTTTTGGTTAATAAGGCAATGCAACGCAAGGTTATGTGATATCAATATGAATGTGGAAAATTTCGTAATACACACACACACACACATGTGTGTGTGTGTAAAACAATATTGACTTTTAGCTTTGTATCCGAGAGACTGTACAGTCTGAATGCTAAAGAGAAATGATTTACAGTCGAAAAAACTGTTTAGTGTGGATGCTATATAGAAAGTAAATACAGTTAGTGACAGAACAGTCTGGATGACGTACAGAAAGGAATTTTTTTCGGGGCTGTTGAAAAAGCAATTCCAGTTAGAGAAAGACTTTAGAGTCTGAATATTGTAGAAAAATACTTGCAGTCTGGATGCTACTTAGAAAAGATTGGCCCTCAAAAGGAGAGACTGTTCAGTCATGATACTCTAAGAAAGACTCCTCGATCTGAGAAAGACTGTGTTCAGTCATGATGCCGTACGAACAGACATACTGCACGAGATGACAGCGATTCAAGTTAATCTCATCATAGTCTAGACTCTAATTGCAGATTATAAATGTAACTCGGCATTGATAACCCAGCGGTGCTGTAAGTCAGTGGAGAGACAGGTACGATTATGCTATTATTTATGATCGGCATTTTCGCCTCGAATGCTGTCCTAGGTATTGTCTGTTCTTCGTGCATGGACACACACATGCTTCCATGCACAATGCGGACTAAAGGTAATTCAAATGTTCATAAAATATTTTCCCTTTTGTCTTTTTATGCTTTGCCACGAAATTCTAAGGTAAAACCTCATCAGTCAATATAAAATCTTTGTTCTTTAGCTTTAGGTACAATTAGTATAAGATGTTTATAAATAGTCAACCGGTTGACTGAATGATACTGCAAGAAGAAGATATTAGGGGGCGAAATATTACCTTTAATGTCATGATAGTATCAAATAGTACACAATATTCTTGAATAATTAACATAACATACCATGAGAGTAACATACCATATTGCCATACCACAGTGCCATGAGAGTAGATAACTGTGCTCCATATCCATAGGACAACAGCTGATATAATGCACTATATGATCTGAATAATATCTGAGAGTGCAGTATACTGTACACTTGAAATTATTTGCTGAGAGTCTACTAAATTCTCAGGAATAATAGCTGATAGTATATAATGACACCATATACCCGGAATATTAGCTGATGATGCACTACAATATTAGAATAACAGCTAACAGTGCACAATGTACCCAGGACAACAGCTAATATCACCCAACATTAATAAAAAACTAGAAATGCACAACATGACTGATTTAACAGATTTTTGTTAATCTCCAGAAAAACTTGTTTAAATTTGATGAACTGGGAACAGGAAAGTCAAATAGACTAGGTCGCAGAGAATACCAATTGACTGGACTACTTAGAAGGTTAATAGAAGGTAAAGCCCATTGAATTGAGCTACATTGAAAGCCAATAAACTAGCTACAATAAATGCCATTATGGGGGGGGAAGGGTACAGAAAAGACTTCCCCCAGACACTACGTTACAAGAAAAACAGGGGAAAATATATCTTCACATCAAGCTTGCCATTGAGTCACGGTTCAGATATCGTCCTTCAGTGTTTGGTAAATTCGAATAAGTCTATTGGCGATAGTTTTAGTTTAAACTATGATTTTACTCATAATTTTGTAAACTTGCAAAATCTTTCTGACTTTATTAATTACTTTCAAAGAAGTAGCCATAGAAATACACTCGAAAAAGACTTAATACGATTTTTAATTATTACATAATAGCTCCATTTACCATTTTCTCTGGATTTCCCTGTCCTGGTACGTAATTTTACGTAATGAATCTTTTGGAGGCCTTTTCTCGTAACGATGTTTTCAGATCTCTTCATACTAGTCTCACAACGTCACTGACTCGTAGCAGATAAAAAGGGGTTAGTTAGCTAATTCCAAATCACACAATGAGACATTTAGCCAGAGTGTACCATTGATTCATTTGACTCCTGCAAGAGGTAAAAAACATAAAAACATTCCACCACAATGTTCAGTGGAAATATTCCTCTACAGTGATGAATAGAGACATGGCACCACAATCATCAATGGAGACAATCCACCACAGTGATCAATAGAGACATTTCACCACAGTGATCCCTGTGGAGCCAATCATCCAAGGGGTGATGAATGGAGACATTCCACCACAGATACTATGCATATCCAGACAACTATCAATACATAGAGGCCCTTCAGAGTGGAGGCCGTGTATCGAGCGCTCGCTTCAGTGGTCGATGAGAGTGGAGTTTACTCACTAGCACTCTGGTCCTCCCTCACGCTCGACCGACTTGCTGGGGTACTCAGGTGTGACTCCTGTAAGCTGTGTTAATTTGAGGTCCAACTATCGAGATCACCAGCTTATGTCAAGTCTCTATACACTCTCTCTCTTCCGGGTGCAGAACTCGTTGGTTTTCTCCTTTTTTGTTTAGTCTTGAATTTTGTACTCTTGATATATTTGTTACAGTTAGTGCTCTCTCTCTCTCTCTCTCTCTCTCTCTCTCTCTCTCTCTCTCTCTCTCTCTCTCTCTCTCTCTCTCTCTCTCTCTCTCTCTCTCTCTCTCTCTCTCTCTCTCTCTCTCTCTCCTCTCTCTCTCACTCTCTGTTGAGCAACAATGCTTACAATCTCATTATTAACATTCCTTTTAAGTGCAATCTACCTGTCTCTGATATTCCTCTTTATCTGTACCCCACCATTCAAGTATCATACACACCTGTTACCAAGAAAGATAATGAGAATCTTGCTCTTCTCAAAGCTGTCACTCTTGAAACAATTGCCTCCTCCATCGAGAGTTTAAGATCTCATGAGCACTGTGTCTACACCGACGGCTCAGTCCAATCCTTTACTGGACGGACTGCAGCAGCATGTAGGTTTTATATAAATAATATTTGCACAAAGACTGTCAGTGTCAGGTTAAACAACTGGCTAACCTCCACACAAGCAGAACTAGCAGCATTACACCTAGCTACCAGTACATTAAAAAGCATTGGAGGAGGAATAATATTTTGTGATTCAAAGTCTGCTCTTCAAGCAATCGAAAACTTCTCTTAGAAGATCGACAGCAAGAACCTCATACTCCCAATTATAAATGACCTACTTGCTGCACAGAGTAAAGGGTCTCGAATCTCCTTTGTATGGATACCTTCACACATAAATATAACCCATCTAAATGAGACAGACATTGCAGCCAAATTAGAGTGTAACAAGGATGAAGTTGAATTAGATCTAGGTATCCCCATCTCTGCTGTCAAAACTGTATTGGTCCAAACACTCAGATCTGAAAGGAAAGAAAGTACTGACTCCCAACGACCTGAAAGTACTAGTATAAAAAGCTATGATTTGTTCAGATCTGAAACCTATATCTATGGGCAGCACAAAACGTCCACTAGACTGCGACACAGTGGTTGCAAGGATCAGGTTGGGTTACCGTTACCTGTGGCAGGTGGCTGCAGGTGACGGATCTCCCAATCCTGAGCACTCCAGTTGCAAACTCTGTGAGCAGGAACTACGGCACGATCTCCCGCACTACATCACTGAATGCCCAGTTATTAGACCTTTCAGACCAGTTGGCATGAGGTACCTGGAGCTTTTCAATTACTTTATTCACTCTCGTATTCTTGAAGATATCCTCACAGTGTACCCAAAATTTGCCAGTGCAGGCTACTAAACATATGGCGCTGTATGACTAACCATCCTGCGAGATGGGGACTTTTATTACCACTGCTACCTTATTCACGCTTGTGTTGATGATATCCTCAAAATGCATCCGGAGTCTGCCAATGCAGACTGCCTATCACATGCCTCTGTATGACTAACCATCCTGTGTGATGGGGATTTTTTTAGCATCACGTAGTTAGCATTTTTTAACACACTGTACTCCACTTCATATAGTCTAGGGTAGCTGCACAAATGCAGATGTACCTCATGTATTAATAAAAAAAAAAGTGAATGTTCAGAGAACCAATTCTCCTGAAATGATTCTACAAATTATTGGTCATACGTACCAAAGTATCTATTTTTTTTATCTACTATTTTGTACTATTAATTTAATTCATTCCAGGAAAAAAATAAAGCTAAAAACCAAGCATAAATTTTCCTAGTACTAGTACAATATATATGTATTATATTACGCCCAAGAGAGCACGTATTTGGCCTAGGTTTGCTAGGAGAGTTTAAGTTAGGTTAGGTTAGGTTAGGTTACGTCCTATATGTTATGGTTAAAAAGAACCTCCAGCTTATCCAAATTCAATAATACTCTATTCACTGGTACTCTCGAGCAAATAGATACTATAACAGCTTTCATTGTAGAAGGATGAGCTGCATTCACATGACAGATTTATATTCTGGGTGCAAGCTTTTGGTTACACTGATGGGAGAAGGGGCGTGTGAAGGCAAGGAAGGAGGAGATGGGGAGTGTATATAGGGGAAAACAGTGAGGGGGGGTTTGTGGAGTATGGGAAGGGTGTGTGTAGGGAAAAATGAGAGAGTGCGTAGGTGTGTGGAGGGCCATGTAGAAGATGTGAAGATGTTTACAAGGATGAAGACAATTTGAATTCAAGCTTGTTACAGAAATGTGAGGAGAGTTGTAAGGAGGGTTGTATGTGAATTGAGGCAGTGAGTGTGTGTGTTGGGGAAGAGTTGGGAACCGGATCCACCGGGCATACTGCTGGGTATTCCGTCTAGTACCGCAAATGCCATTAATACTAGGCCAATTCTGAAGACGTGCGGAGCCAACGTGCAGTCCATATTTATTTTTAACACAAACATTCTGTTGGAGAATGTCTAGAGGTTTGCAACTAGACTGCTCCCATAAGTGAGAGGCATGAGTTAGAAGGAAAGTCTAAAAGGAATTGGATCACATACACACACACACAAACACACACGCACAGACATACACCCACAAATAAAAAGAGGAGCAGCAAATATAGAGATGGGTAAAATTGGTGAATACACACTCGAGCACGTTGAATGGGTTAGAAAGAGGTAAGGAATAATTATTCACCCTTCTGTAGAGAGGAAGTTTAATGGATTACTCGGAGAGATCATAGAGAAGAGCTCCACTCAAGTTGATCAGGAATCATTGCTCAATATTAGTGACAACCGAAGAGAGGGCTTGGGAGCTGAAGGGTAATATCCCTGCAAATTCAGCTTAGGAATTACAACTAGTTAAACCGTCCCCGTCGTTTTCTGCCCTATTTTTTACTATTCGTATCTTGTCGTAGGACTCTAATAGGTTCATTGAGCATGACCTCTGTGTGTGTGTGTGTGTGTGTGTGTGTGTGTGTGTGGTGTGTGTGTGTGTGTGTGTGTGTGTGTGTGTGTGTGTGTGTGTGTGTGTGTGTGTGTGTGTGTGTGTGTGTGTGTGTGTGTGTGTGTGTGTATGCGTGTGTGTGTGTGTGTGTGTGTGTGTGTGTGTGTGTGTGTGTGTGTGTGTGTGTGTGTGTGTGTGTGTGTGTGTGTGTGTGTGTGTGTGTGTGTATGTGTGTATCATTTTATGTTTATGTGTGAGTGAATGAATGTGTGATGTACACGTTCATGAGTGTACTTTACCAGATACGAACCCTCCTACGGAAACCAGATACGAACCCCACCTAGGAAGACCAGATACGAACCCCTCCTAGGAAGACCAGATACGAACCCCCTTCTAGGAAGATCAGATACGAACCCCTCCTAGGAAGACCAGATACGAACCCCTCCTAGGAAGATCAGATACGAACCCCTACTAGGAAGACCAGATACGAACCCCTCCTAGGAAGACCAGATACGAACCCCTCCTAAGATGACCAGATACGAACCCCTCCTAGGAAGACCCATGACAAAGTAAGTCCCTCATCAAGAGTCCACCTTATTCTCGTTCCACACTTTGTCTCTGTATTCCTCTTCCTCTTTTAAAGAAAATCTTCTCCACTTTTGCTCATAAAGTCTCATTAGTTATTTCCCCCATTTCCCCCAAATGCATTATATGTTAATTGGAGGCTTTGAGGCGAGTAAACCGAGTCTGAGTTTACTCTGCTTCCCCCCTCTCCCTTATTTCCCCTCCCTCCCACATGCCTCCTTCCTCCAATTTTCCACCTTCCTCTTCTCCCACCCGGCGCACTTTCTGATGCCCAGATAAGCGGCATTTGGCGCTAATCAGCGATCCATCAGCGCCGCTCTATCAATTACGGTACGTACCGCCACGTAGCTAGCGGCCGGCCGGTATGCAAGTTACGGCCGGATTGTACACAGTTACGGCTGGCTTGTAAGTAGTTACGGTGGGCTTGTACCCAGTTACGGCTGACATGCACCAAGGTTACGGCTGGCTTTTACGCAGTTACGGCTGGTTTTTACGCAGTTACGGCTGGCTTTTACGCAGTTACGGCTGGTTTTTACGCAGTTGCTGATGGCTGGTACGCAGTTATGGATGGCTGGAATGGCAAGCTGGTACACCATTGTTGAGTGGTACGAGGTTAGCGTCGGCTGGTGGACAGTTAGGGTTGGACTGTAAGCCGTTACTGCCCAAACGAGACGCAGTTTGCAGTGGACTGGAACGCAGCTATGATCGAGTTGTATCCAGTTCCAGTCGTGAAGTACTTGTGGTACTCGATTAAAGTAGTGTGATACTCAGTAATAATTGTGTAGTACCCCAGTGACCGTTATCCTGAACTCATTTACAGTTGTGTGGTATGAAGTTACAGCAGTAAGGTACACAGTTACAGAAATATGGCACGCAGTTGCATTCGTTTTTTTACGCAATTATGGTCGGTATTTATGTATTACAAGAAACTCTTCGTTGGTGAAAATGTTAAAAATTTTAGAGGTGGGGGGAACAGGTTACTGCCATTTGGTGTACAAGTTACATTTAGTTAGTGTTCTAATCCGTCATAGCATTACTCAGCCTTCTTGGAGAGTCACGCTGACCCACAGACAGTATGAAGGACTGCCTGGGAATATATCTGCCCGAAACGCTGCGCGTACTAGTGGCTTTACAAGATTGGAAATACTGTCCTATTCAATGTATTCTCACAAACCCAATGTACCTTCTTGTATATAATAAATAAATAAATAAATAAATAAATAAATAAATAAATAAATAAATAAATAAATAAATATTATCCATGTTAGGGCTCATAAACGTATGTAACGATGTTGATATCAGGTTGCATAGTATCTTAATGCATTTTCTTAGTCAAACAAGATGGTGCCTAGTAGAACATTGACGTCATATTCTTCAGTGTTCTGCATAGTACTATCTTGATACAAGACATCACTTGCCTGCTTGACGTAATAAAGCAAGGGTACTCAACCTCGATGCTCTGCAGTCAATAGAGACTTCGCTTAATTGAAGCTCAGTAAGTTGGACATATCCAGAGAACTGAGCAGCAGCGATCTCTATGTGAATCAGGAGTTTTAGATTACCTACTCCTAACAGCCTTGGTCGATGGGGGGTTGATTTGATGGAAGACTGATAGGAAATTCAGGAGTGCTCTACCGCCAACAGGAAGTTATTGCTGTTACATTGTGAATGTAAAACAATGTGGGTGACCCGTTTTCTGTTCTTTTCTGGAATCAATGGTAAACCAACTGGAATCTGGAGAATCCACTTTGATTATTTGCAACGTATTCGTTCGTGTCAACGATCGCCAGGGAGTCATATCATGACGTAGGTGTTCGCTTATGCAAGAGGAAACAGGAACAGAGGAGTAAGACGCTCGGTGTGAACAGAAGAGGAATTTTTCTCAACTTTCAAGCAGGCAGCAGTCTGAAGAACTGCCTTAGAATCTATAAGTAACACATGTCACTGGTGAGGTTGGAGGGATGAATGTGACTTGTACTCCCTACTCCTCCACCTACTCCTTCTCCTCCTCCTCCTCCTCCTTCTCCTCCTTCTCTTCCTCCTCCTCCTCCTCCTTCTTCACGCGATTCTTATTTATATTTGTTTATCATTTGGAAGTATCTATCATCTTGCTGATATCAGGTGATTCCAATGGCACCGCGTTGGTACCTAATGGTGACCCTAATAGCACTGCGTTGGTACCTAATGGTGACCCTAATGGCACCCCGTTGGTACCTGATGGTGACCCTAATGGCACCGCGTTGGTACCTAATGGTGACCCTAATGGCACCGCGTTGGTACCTAATGGTGACCTTAATGGCACCCCGCTGGAACCTAATGGTGACCCTAATGGCACCCCGTTGTAGAACGATGGCATCACCTCCATCACCACCTGCTCCGTCCACCTCCCTACTCCCTGCCTCACCTAACTGACGCCACAGAAAATTGTCGTATTCGATGAAATGTAATATTTCTCTGCCGGAAAGTTTTCATTAAAATTTAATGGACGAATGACGTCCATTAGCCTATTCCTAGCTAGCTTGCTTTCTAACGGTTGGTTATGTAATGAATTGACTCCCAACCTATTTTTTTCTCCATCATATCTACTATATATATTTCTCTCACACACATACACACACATCACCAGCATGCAACTCCAAGCAGCTGTGTAACTCCCTGGTACCTGTTTACTGCTGTGGTAAACAGAGGCATCAGACTAAAGAAAGTCTACCCATTTGTTTCTGCCTCCACCGGGAGTTGAACTCAGTTCTTAGGAATACGACCCCAGAACGCTGTCCTCTAGGTTTCAAGGACCTGAGCGCGCGCGCGTGTGTTTTGTGTGTGTGTGTGTGTGTGTGTGTGTGTGGTGTGTGTGTGTTGTGTGTGTGTTTGTGTGTGTGTGTGTCTGTGTGGTGTGTGTGTGTGTGTGTGTGTGTGTGTGTTGTGTGTGTGTTTGTGTATGTGTGTATTCACCTAGTTGTATTCACCTAGTTGTGCTTGCGGAGGTTGAGCTTTGCTCTTTCGGCCCGCCTCTCAACTGTCAATCAACTGTTTTACTAACTACTTTTGTTTCCCACACA
>WNGS01009631.1:6860093-6872600 GCA_020271785.1 Procambarus virginalis
GCTGCATTTGGGCGGGCTGCTTTTGGGATGTGTGGGTAATGTTCTAGCAGACGTCGCTATGATCGCTTGGGTGAGGTTTTCAGATGAGATTAGGTTAATGGGAGTGTCTTCCCACTGTCAATGGCAGCTGACCATTGCTTCCCTTTGAAGCTGGTAGGAACCACTGCATCTTACCTCGTTGGCAGTGTGAAAGCGGATGACACCACCGTTGGAGTTTATGGCGGTGGTTTTGTTGCATACTCGGCAAAAACCCTCTTTTAGGAGTAGTTGTTGGCACCTCAAGGCTTGTGGAGTCCTGCCCGACCGCTGGGACCCCTTCCATTTCAACTCGGTTGGGAGAGTTAAACTGTGCATTGGTCTATAGAGGGGGCAAACACGCTGGGTCATGGCCAAACAACTGCCAGCAATTGGGTGTGGAGGCATCAACTGGGTGTGGAGGCATCAACTGGGTGTGGAGGCATCAACTGGGTGTGGACCCAACAACTGGGTGTAGAGGCATCAACTGGGATGTGGAGGCATCAACTGGGTGTGGAGGCATCAACTGGGTGTGGACCCAACAACTGGGTGTGGAGGCATCAACTGGGTGTGGAGCATCAACTGGGTGTGGACCCAACAACTGGGTGTGGAGGCATCAACTGGGTGTGGACCCAACAACTGGGTGTAGAGGCATCAACTGGGATGTGGAGGCATCAACTGGGTGTGGAGGCATCAACTGGGTGTGGACCCAACAACTGGGTGTGGACCCAACAACTGGGGTGGGGAGGCATCAACTAGGTGTGGACCCAACAACTGGGTGGGGAGGCATCAACTGGGTGTGGACCCAACAACTGGGTGTGGACCCAACAACTGGGGGTGCAGGCATCAACTGGGTATGGAGGCATCAACTAGGGTATATATATATATATATATATATATATATATATATATATATATATATATATATATATTATATATATATATATATATATATATATTATATATATATATATATAGTGTGTGTGTGTATATATCAATATATATATATATATATATAATATATATATATATTATATATATATATATATATATATATATATATATATACACATATATATTGGCTATTATTACATTCATGATATTATCAATCCATTATTTACACATCTTCACCAAAACAACCTCCACCACCACCAACACCACCACAGACACCAGCCTTAACAACTCCGAACCACCACCGCCACCCAACATCCTGGACACTTCACGCAGTAAGTCAAGGCTGGTATACTGTTTGTGTGAACCAGGAACTGGACAGAAGAGCCCTGGTTGTCAAGGTGGGGAGCCACTCAAACACGTCTGATGAGGCACCACTGGAGAGTTTATTGGTGTTGTTGAGAATGGGAGAGGCTGATGAATGTTGAGTGTCCCCTGGGGAGGGGGGGTCACAGCTGGTGCTTGTGTCCTGGAGAGGAGAGATCACAGCTGGTGCCTGTGTCCTGGAGAGGAGAGATCACAGCTGGTGCCTGTGTCCTGGAGAGGAGAGATCACAGCTGGTGCCTGTGTCCTGGAGAGGAGAGATCACAGCTGGTGCCTGTGTCCTGGAGAGGAGAGATCACAGCTGGTGCCTGTGTCCTGGAGAGGAGAGATCACAGCTGGTGCCTGTGTCCTGGAGGGGAGAGATCACAGCTGGTGCCTGTGTCCTGGAGAGGAGAGATCACAGCTGGTGCCTGTGTCCTGGAGAGGAGAGATCACAGCTGGTGCTTGTGTCCTGGAGAGGAGAGATCACAGCTGGTGCTTGTGTCCTGGAGAGGAGAGATCACAGCTGGTGCTTGTGTCCTGGAGAGGAGTGATCACAGCTGGTGCCTGTGTCCTGGAGAGGAGAGATCACAGCTGGTGCCTGTGTCCTGGAGAGGAGAGATCACAGCTGGTGCTTGTGTCCTGTAGAGGAGAGATCACAGCTGGTGCCTGTGTCCTGGAGAGGAGAGATCACAGCTGGTGCCTGTGTCCTGGAGGGGAGAGATCACAGCTGGTGCCTATGTCCTGGACAGGAGAGATCACAGCTGGTGCCTGTGTCCTGGAGAGGAGAGATCACAGCTGGTGCCTGTGTTCTGGGGAGGAGAGATCACAGCTGGTGCCTGTGTCCTGGAGGGGAGAGATCACAGCTGGTGCCTATGTCCTGGACAGGAGAGATCACAGCTGGTGCCTGTGTCCTGGAGAGGAGAGATCACATCTGGTGCCTGTGTCCTGGAGAGGAGAGATCACAGCTGGTGCCTGTGTCCTGGAGAGGAGAGATCACAGCTGGTGCCTGTGTCCTGGAGAGGAGAGATCACAGCTGGTGCCTGTGTCCTGGAGAGGAGAGATCACAGCTGGTGCCTGTGTCCTGGAGAGGAGAGATCACAGCTGGTGCTTGCCCAGCGGCCACAGGTCCTGACCCAAGAAGAACTCTTGTGTGTGTGTGGTGGAGAGGACTCCACCACACTCTCTCTCTCTCTCAGCATCCAGACTCTCCCCCCAGTAAACGTTAAAACCCAAGACGCCAAGGTGCGTCATGAGGTTTCTTGAGCTGAGTTCCCCAGACTTTTCTCGTGTTAAAAGTCAGCCCATGTAACCAAATTATTGGCAAAGTCGATTTTTGTTATCCTCCCTTTTTTTTGTGGGTCGGCAAAATTAATGATTCGATTGTGTTTTTATTTTTTTGCTTGGCTCTGTAAACCTCCTGTGAGGGTACAGTTGCCTTGAGGAATTTATCTCTGTCCTAAACTGAAAGTCACGGACGACTGTACTTGTTAATTTGTGTAAGAATGCTTGAATCCACGTTTGTTTTTGGGACTTTTTTCAGTTTTTTTTAACGTGCTTTCCCAACGTATCCTGAAGAATCCCCTTCCTTCGCAACCCCTCCCTCCCCTCCCCCCCTCCTATCACATCACCTGTTATTTCTCTACTTCGAAAACTTCCTCATAATATTGGTTCTTTCGTCATCACTTTCTTTCTTAAAAACCCTCCTCATTCACCCGAAGGTTCCCCACCTATAACCCCCCCTACTCATAACCCTTACCTCCATCCACCTCCAATCTCCCTTCCATCCCCACTACTAATCTTCCTGACACTCCCCCTTCAACACCTTTGTACCATTCCAATCCAATGTGCTGAACCTTACACCCCATCCCACCCCATTACACGATTTCCCACACCCCCAAATCACCTCACATCCTCTCTCTAAGCCCCTCACTTGAACCTAGGCTCTCTGACACATCCCTTACGGGCTACTCATGCCCGTGCCACTTCTTGGGGTGGCTTCTTCAATCGACACATCTCACCTCCTTCACTACTAACAATCGTCACTTCCCACCATACCCATCCACACTACGACCTAGTGACACTTTGGCATCAACAACACTAACCCTTTCCCACACTATGTATATCCCGGCCCACATCTGTCAACCCATTCTCACCCATCAGCATAATTTCAGAGTCCCACAACCACAATAAGCTACCCACACTCTGTGTGTATGTGTGTGTGTGTGTGTGTGCGTGTGTGTGTGTATGTGTGTGTGTGTGTGTGTGTATTTGCTATTTAGAATCGAGCAGACACAAATACAGCTCTTAAACCCCGCCTTTCTAATCAATTTTTCTTCTATAATATCTACTACATTTATTTCTAACACACACGTCCCCAGGAAGCAGCCCGTAGCAGCTGTCTAACTCCCAGGAACCTATTTACTGCTAGGTCAACAGGGCCATCAGGATGAAAGAAACTCTTCCCATTAGTTTCCGCCTCCGCCGGGAATCGAACCCGGGCCATTAGGACTGCGACACCCACGAGCTACCCACTCAGCCGTGAGGTCCCCAAGTCCCTAGGCGCCTGTTGTTGTTCTTATAGATTCAGCTACTGGGAATAAAAAGTTCACATGTAGCACGGGCTATGGTGAGCCCGTAGTGGACTTACCTGGCACAGAAGCGGGAATGTAACTTGCGTGCCTGGGCCTCAGGGAAGGTTGTGAGTGGTATGTAAGGTGCGGTGAAGGAGAGGTGAAGAGATGAAGAGTAGGGTAAGTTGAAGAGTGTAAGGGATAGTAGCGAAGGAGAGGAAGGTGGGTAAGGATAGGAAAGGTAGAGAGAGGGAAGGTGAAGAGAGGGGAAGGGAAGGTGGGAAGGTAAGAAGCGAAGGTACGAAGAGTGATGAAGAGAACTTCAAGACAACTCTTCCCAACTTCAAGATTCATTCTCTCAACTTCATGTACGTGTAAGTTGGTCCAGAGAATCTTTCAGTTGTCCCCAGCTCATTGTAAGGGGCAGCCAGTCCTGGTTATCTGCTTAAGAGACATCTTAATCCTTGTCTTTATCGTGTTGTAAAATCCAGATTATTCGTGGTCTCCTAGCTCATTGTAAGCTTAACCTTAGGATTAGGCTGTACAATGAACTTAGAATAAGCTTAGGATTAAGCTGTATAATGCGCTTAGAATAAGCTTAAGATTAATCTACATAATGCGATTAGAATAAGCTTACGATTAAGCTATATATATTGCGTTTATAATAAGTTTAGGATTAAGCTGAACAGTGAGTTTAGAATAAGCTTAGGATTAAGCTGTACAGTGCGCTTAAAACAAGCTAAGAATTAAGCTGTACAATGAGCTTAGCTTAAGCATAGGTTTAAGCTGCATTTTACAGATTAATCAAGGATTAAGCTGTAAGACCTATCAACCTATAAAACCTATACTGGGCGCAATTACTGGAGGATTTACTGGGCGCAATTCCTTAACTGTAGCCTCTGTTTAACGCAACAGTAAAATGTGTACTTGGATGAAAAAACGATTCTTCGCGGCAGGGGATCGTATTCCAGGGACCTGCCCGAAACGCTACGCGTACTAGTGGCTGTACAAGAATGTAACAACTCTTGTATATATGTCAAAAAAAAACTCTGGAGGTTGTTAAGGCCACCACAACAGCTTACTGGGATTAAGCTGTTGGATTCAAAAATATTATCGTAAGATCTGCAGCTTAATCCTGGTGCCCATACCACTGTAAGTGGCAGCTTAATCCTGGTGCCAAGTTCACTGTTAGAGCAGCTTAATTCTGGTGCCAAGGGCAGGAGGGCAGCTTAATCCTGGTGCCAAGTTCACTGTTAGAGCAGCTTAGTTCTGGTGCCAAGGGCAGGAGGGCAGCTTAATCCTGGTGCCAACGTCACTGTAAGGGGCAGCTAACCCAGGTTCGCATATCATTTTCTCGAGAAACTTATCATCGCTAGATAACATCCACGCATGCGGAATCCAGCCTAACTTACACTTCCATATGGGGCGAGCATGGTAATGAAACCTCGCTAGTCCCATGTTGTGTGTGAGAAGGGAACTATCAGGGGGAAAGTACCAAGTCATTACGACTATATGGCACTGGGAATGGGTCAGGATAAGGATTTGGGATGGGACGAGGGGTGGTAGTTGTGCATGTTAGGCACTAACAAGTCGACTCTCACGGTGTTCTAGAGGGAATTTGATAAACATTTCTAGATAACATTTGATTAACCAGGCTGTGTAATTCTTGCCAGACTGCGAGCTGCGGCGTCTATCAGCCTCCTTGATTAGACCACCAACTAGAACACCCCTGGTCAGAGACCGGTCACGGTGACATTGATCCTCGGTACCACCTCAAGATAACCTAACTAAAGATGCATCGTCATTTTGTTTCTTATTTTTTTTTCGGAATTATCCTTGTTTTTTGTGAGGTATGGTCGTTAAGGACGATAATCTGCAGTGTAATGGTTCATGTCTGTGTACTGCGTTGTGTAATTATGTTGCAAGTGCTTCCTGCCACCAATTTGGCGTAATCCCCGTCTTCAGTGATGATCTGAAGATCATTGTAAGCGGTTAGCAGAGTACTTCAGCAGTCGCCCTTAGGAGCCACGGTGAGATCCGGTGGATCTTCAAATCACTGCAGCAATTTTTGTATCTAATCCTCTTAGGTGAAACTATCTCTCTTCCGTGCCAGGTGAAACATTCTCCTCCCGTGTCAAGGGGAAACATTCTCCTACCGTGTCAAGGGGAAACATTCTCCTACCGTGTCAAGGGGAAACATTCTCCTCCCGTGTCAAGGGAAACATTCTCCTCCCGTGTCAAGGGAATGGGAACATTCTCCTCCCGTGTCAAGGGAATGGGAAACATTCTCCTCCCGTGTCAAGGGAATGGGAAACATTCTCCTCCCGTGTCAAGGGGAAACATTCTCCTCCGTGTCAAGGGAAAACTTTCTCCTCCCATGTCAAGGGGAAACATTCTCCTCCCGTGTCAAGGTGAAACATTCTCCTCCCGTGTCAAGGGGAAACATTCTCCTCCCGTGTCAAGGTGAAACATTCTCCTCCCGTGTCAAGGGGAAACATTCTCCTCCCGTGTCAAGGGGAAACATTCTCCTCTCATATCTGGTAACTGTTCCGACATTTTTATTTAAGTCCTCTTGGAACCTTTCCTTTAGCTGCTTCATTCAATGTAAATTTCCACTTTCCTTGGAAAGCTCCTCCAACTGATCCCTTACTGTGGTCTCTCGCCTTATGTGATTATGTACACATCAAGATCGGTCCATAACTTTAGTGATAATATTATGTCCGAGTCGTTTCTCTTCTCATGCTAACATTTATATCTTGTCTCCAGTTCCTTTATCTATTTTTCCATTCGTTTTTAACAAGTATTGTTTTGCGTTGTTTTCGACTTATAGCAATTTGTCATTAAGAAACATACCTTGCTTCTTCTTCTTCTTCTCTTCTTCTTCTTCTTCTTCTTCTAAACATTTCTATTTCCCATGTTATTCCGTGATATCTGAAATTGACTTGTTGTGTAATTCATTGAATCATTCGTTGAATCATTCCTTATACCTGCATATTCCGCTCTATCATACAGCTCGGTCTTCTTGTTCCTCTTCTCCCTTTCGGGTTTCGGCTCTACTATATAATCAAATAAGATTTAGTCTTGGAGAAATATCGCCTTTCAGCAATGTGTTCTGCTCTTAGACGTGTGGTATAAGAAAATATATTGCCATGCCTGAACTAGTTTAGTGCTCCACACATCTTCATTTTCATAAGAAATTTTCTCCTCTCATTCAATTTATGGGTGGATAAAGTTACCCACATCTAGGATCTTTGCTCGCATTCTGATATCTACATTTGAAACACTGTGAATTATGCTATTAGATGAATTTAGAAAATTATGCAGAAGCTACAAGGACTCGAATTTGCAACACTGGTTACTCCCAAGCACACGCCTTGGGCCACTTAACCACGACATGCTCAAAAGTAATGCAACCTGGCAGTCAATTGAATCCTGAAGGGGTCCTGAAGCTTCCACTAAAGCCCAGTTAGAGCTTCACACATTACCAGCACACAGTCTGGATGTGATTTAGAATTTAATCTCCAACGCGTCTCTTCAAATTCACCGAGAAATCTCATTAATCTGATGTATCAATGGAAAAATGTTAATGATAATTTGTGAATCCCTGATTGGGTTTCAATGAAAGTCTCAGGACCCCTAGAAGATTCAATTGAATAAAGGTTGCATTGCATATGTGCATGTAATGGTTAAATGGTCTAAGGCGTGTGCTTGAGGGAACCCAGTATGCGGGTTCGAATCTTCCTCATGATTCCTACGGATTTTGGTCATTCAAATATAACGTTAATGTGATTTTTTGTGCATTAGATACATTGTTATTATCCTTGTACCCTGTTATTTGCTATGAGGTTATATATAACTTCCACCCCAAAACTCTAGTTGCCTTCTTTAACAATCCATATGATGGCGTCCAGCGTCCTCGCTTATGACACTGTAAATGCCTAAGAAATCTTTAACACTGTTATCAATAGAGCCGCTTCTCCCTCTCTTCTGCTACTTTCCTCACTCACAATCTGGTACTCCTGAAAAACTGGAGATTGATTTGCACCTTTAAGGGGAGGGCTGGACGTACACTGATCGTGGGTGTGTCTCACCTCATTGCTCCAATTGATTTTCTCACTGATATATGTATCATATAAGTGTGATGTCTGTGTGTTAATAATAATAATAATAAATTAATTAATAAATATAACTATAATAACATTAATAACAATATAATAATGTGGCTGTGATAATGGTACGGAAAACTTGCAGTACATAAAACAAGTATCATCCTTCCTACCTACCCTTCCCTACAGAAAAAAGGCACTGTTATTGCATCAGAAAATTAGCATAAACTGAAATGATATGAAGGGCTCTTTGTAATCTTTCAATCTTTGCTTGACCTTCATTCTGCATTTTTTTTATTTAGCATTCAATGAATGACTTTTTTCATTCAAAAAGAGCAGGTTTTAAGGATCTGGCCTCACACAGATACGCATTTCAGTCAGCATTTCGTTTTTCTTTAAAGGGATAGAGGCTCTTTTGATTTTTGTTTAGGAATCGCATCGCATTAAAAAACATCTCAGGATCTCATGCAATTATCCATAATCTTTCTTAAATAAATTTTTATTCCCATTGTAATTTGCCAAAATCACAGGAGAATCTGTCTCAAGCTCTCGCTATATATCTAAATTTATATAAATAACTACCAACACATATTGTACAGTTTCTAAAGATTTCTTTAGCATCGCTCCAAAAAGTTTTAAGCTCTCCTCTGCCTGCGTACTGGTTTGCCTAAACAATAATACATTTGAATATGAATTGGTAATGTTATCAGTGTATAAATCATACACAAGTATGGGTCATACACGCTGAATACGTCATGTATACCACTATTCACAGAACAATAATAAATAATGAATACGTAATTATTACTAAATAAAAATAATAATCGTTTATTGAGAACTAGTGAATAGTGAATATATATATATATATTATATATATATATATATATATATATAATATATATATATATATATATATATATATATATATATATTTATATATATATATATATAATATATATATATATATATATATATATATATATATATATATATATATATATATTCACTATATCTTCACTTCCCGTTGTGAAGACACCAGAGAGATTTCTGTCAATTATTGAATATGATGCATGAAAACTAGATCTAAAAAATAAATGCATAAAACATTGTTAAGTGGGTAACGATAGAAGAAACACCCCACAAAATAGATGAGACAAAATGACCTAATGACAAATTACCAGAATATACAGAGACAGGGTTAGGGAGCTAATGCTCAACCATGTAAGGTTACTTAATAAGTACAGACACACACACATCCCCCCTCACACACACACTTCCAGCGACGTGAGGTGCAGTTCACCTCATTGTAGTGGAGGCGATTCCATACACAGTTTCAAATGTAAATATGATAGAGCTCGAGAAGCTCAGGAATCTGTACACTAGTAGATTGACAATTGAGAGGCGGGACAAAGAGCCGAAGCTCAACCCCTCCTGCAAGCACAACTAGGTGAGTACACACACTCACTACGATATAGATATATTACCAGATATATCAAGTAGCACGGGCTATGGTGAGCCGTAACTTACCTGGCACAGGAGCGGGGCAAGAAGCACGGGCTATGGTTAGCCTGGTTTAAGGACTTCACCCAAGTTTATATACTCGTGAACGATAGTCTTTTAGCCTCTCAGGAAAAGCCCGTGTGTTTGTTTACCTTTGGCGTCATGCTGCCAGTTGTACGATAATTATTGGTCATTAGGTTATAGCTACAACTTTTTAATTAACGATTCATATATGTTGCATGAGACTTAATTGTTTCGTTAACGATCATAAAAGAAGCACGCAGTTTTTACGCTCACTTTTAGTGCTCGTAAATTCGTAGAATTATGATACTTGTGCATATTACCCAACAGAGACATTGGTTTGTTATCGTATTCTGTAACCTTGCCACACAGCAACACTGAATCCGCTTCATTCGTCATGTCCGTGGCCTAAAGTGACTGTAAAATTTGTGGCCTGACGAGTTTGTAGGGTCTATGGGCCTGAAGAGACTATAGGGACCCCATCCCTCCGCTATTTCCCGGTATCGGGCAGCGGGGCGCATCCGATCCCACCATCGTCGTCGCCCCTAAATCAACACAACAACAGCAACACTGAGTCCAAGTTACTGTAACTTCCCCCTTCTCTAGGTCTTGTAACACTACAACATCGAGGACTAACTCAAGAGCCTTAACCTACACACTATATATCATCCGAACATCCTGGGATTCTCTCGGACGTAGGTTCGAACCCTCGTCACGGCCCTTGTGGATTTGTTCATATTTCATCCTACATTCCCTCAGTACAGGAGTCATAACGACAGAATCCTCGCGGTAAAGATGTACTTCACACTCTGTAACTTCTCAACAGTGACACATTAGTTCGGACGTCGCTCTTGTACCAGTAGAGACGCTTACCGTACATGGTACCGCGGTCACGACGCTCTCCGAAAACAAATTGTTGTACATATGCCCTCAAAAGCACGCATGATCTATGAACACAATGATTTATTTCCACAGGTTGCAAGTCCACCAGTAGTTGCTGCCTGGTGTGCAGGAACTCATGAGAGTCTCAGACGTCTCATTTCATGTAGTTTGTGGTTGGTTAAGAGAGTTGTTGTTGTTTTAGATTCAGCTACTCGGAACAAAAGTTCCAAAGTAGCACGGGTTATGGTGAGCCCGTAGTGGACTTACCTGGCACAGGAGCGGGGCTGTAACTCGGTTCAGAGAGGTCAAAGTGCATAATAGTAGCGAACGGACTCAGCTCACGAATAATCCCAGTTTCCGTTCTTGGTCAGGGCGAGACATTTTTATAAGTTTCCTTGCACCTGATTCACCTATTAACCTAATGCTGAATATGTACTTGTGAATTTTTCGGTTATTGTGGATTACTTAACCACTTGGGGTGGACGGTAGAGCGAAGGTCTCCCGTCATGCAGGTCGGTGTTCAATCCCCCGACCGTCCAAGTGGTTGGGCACCATTCCTTCCCCCCGTCCCATTCCCAATCTTTATCCTGACCCCTTCGAAGTGCTATATAGTTGTAATGGCTTGGCGCTCTCCCAAATAATTCCCTCCCCCTTTCCCCTTCCTGGTGAAAGCACAAAACATTGGCTAATGGGACATTGATGGACCTAAGAAAAAACTGTCCCCAATAATATGAATTCGATTATCATTAGGCAAGATAAAGAATGATAAGAATCTTATCCTGCAAAGCAATATCTACATGGCATGAAAGTTGAAGCCAGGTTCAGCTTAATAGCCATAAATGTTCCTAATTTAATTAATCTATATTCTACATTTATAGAAGAGAATGTCTGTATGTTAGCGTGACAAACGTTTGGAGGCTACACTCACCGAAACGTTCAGGATTTAACATGGGTGGTAAAGGACTGTCATAGGAGGGTCGGCCTCATTGACTCCACTTTAAGGAGAACTGGCTCACCAATTGTTACATCTGTGATGTCTGAAGTTATGATTTTGTTTTCCAGAGATTGTTTCCACTGGTTATCAGGAGAGAGAGAGAGAGAGAGAGAGAGAGGAGAGAGAGAGAGAGGAGAGAGAGAGAGAGAGGAGAGAGAGACGAGAAAAACAAAAAGGAGAGAGAGAGAGGAGAGAGAGAGAGAAAAATAGTGCGGACTATTTCCATTAACTGTTCTACTAGACACTGTGCTTATATTTTGGTTGATTCTGCGTTATTTTATTTTCCTATCATCCTTTTTAATTCTTGTTTCTTATTCTCTTCTTCATAAAAGGTTGTTTCAGGCTAGAGAATTCTTAAAAGTGCGAACGCCGTGCTTGTTCTGCTTGCGTGCCTTCTTAATCTCTAGGAACCAGCGGGAGAGGGTGAGGCGATGATGGATCTGGTGGGGGATGCCGGCACAAACATGGAGAGCCCGGGTCTCTCCTGAGGGGATAGCAGGAGATTGGGTCTTCTTCTGAGCGGGGCAGCAGGAGATTGGGTCTCTTCTGAGCGGGGCAGCAGGAGATTGGGTCTCTTCTGAGTGGGCAACAGAAGATTGGGTCTCTCCTGAGGGGGGCAGCAGGAGATTGGGTCTCTTCTGAGCGGGGCAGCAGGAGATTGGGTCTCTTCTGAGCGGGGCAGCAGGAGATTGGGTTCTTCTGAGCGGGCAATGCGGACGATTGGGTCTCTTCGGACCGGGCGGCAGAAGATTAGGTCTCTGTTGAGTGGTCAGCAAGAGGCCGCGTTTCTCCTGAGTGGGTAGGTTATCCATATCTCGACCAAGTGGTTAGCAAGAGGTCAGGTCCATTCTGAGTGTATTGGAGATAGCCAGGTCAATTCCTAAGTGGTGAGCAGGAGACCCAGATCACTTTTGAGTGGGCAGACAGGAGGCTATCCTGTAGAGGTTCGTGTGAGGCAAGAAATGCGCTCCATGATGGGCTATCGTCTCTTCTCCTCATTCTTTCTCCCTTCCGGGTTGGAGATTAACCCCGAAGGGGGAAGAGTGAGTTAGGAACACTGACCCGGTGAGAGTTGACTTGGGATAAATCCTGTCATTTATGTTGATGTTCGTCGTCTCACTAATTCATTTCATGATTCACTTCAGTGTACTTCAGAGGAAAC
>WNGS01009631.1:6873976-6876476 GCA_020271785.1 Procambarus virginalis
GCAGAGTGGAATATATCCTCTTATATTCCAGCAAAAAAAGAGAAAGCACAATTTGATTTATTTAGAAACTTTAGGGAGTGTAACCGTGCATATTCCAGCTGATATGATGAGTATAATGTTATATTTGAATGTCTCGGGAACTCGAATATCTTAGTATATTCCAGCTGCAGGAGCAAGTATTATCCGGAGGATAATACTATGAATGGGGAGAAGTATAATCAACTATATTTTGCCGTTGGAAAGAATATAGCCTGGTATATACCAGCAACAATGGCGAGCATAGCCTGACGTACCCAAACCGTAACGACGAGTATAATCTGGCACATATCAGCAGAGGAGAGGAGGGAATGCCAGTATATTTCAGCAATGGAAATGGCTATAACCTAGCATATACCCAAAGGACAATAGCTCAACCTAGCAATATAATAGTCATCACCACGAACCCTACAATCACCACCACAATCACACGAATCACCACCACAATCACACGAATCCCTACCACAATCACACGAATCACCACACAAACCCTACAATCACCACCACAAACTCAGGTACAATCACCACCACAAACCCTACAATCACCACCACAAAGCCTACAATCTTGTTTCCAATAGCATTCGTTGAGGGAGAGGTTAATAACTTTTTCCAGCATGGTCTTCAGTAAGAGGTTATACTCTTCAAGCTTTCGGTTGTCGTAAGATCTCACCTCAGAAAGTAGGTTAGCCTTGGAAGGGATAAGCATTTGGTGAGGAGATAAAAAGCATCGTGGGCATCGATGTCACCTATTCTGTCTTCCATCCTCCTAAGGTCTGCGATTTTCTTGTCAAGGATCTCCTCAATGGCGTTAGACCCGGGGGGGGGGGGGCCTCCAAGGAGGGTGCTGTTCTCGGCCCTAATGACAAGGCAGGCAAGGCAGATCTTATTCTAGCTACGATGTCTGGGTTGGAGGAGACTACTTCACACTTGGAAGGGTTCGGGACGAGACCCAGGCTTACTTCTTGCTCCCTTATTTTCCTGATATCTGCCAAAAGGTGGTCTACGGTGCCAGCTATAGTGCCATCATCCAAAAACCAGACGTTGAACTCGCTGGACAAGCTTTCGGTGATTTCTTTTAAGACTAAGCAGAAAAGAGGGGGAGCAAGAGGATCACCTTGCTAAACACCTTCACATGATCTGATTTCATGTTCACGAAAGAGCAGTTTTGACTCACCACTGTAGCACGATAGTATGAACGGGCAGAGGGGCCGGAAATGGCGATGTACGGCGCAAAGTACTGCATCTCTTCTGACCATGTTGAAGGCATTCTTAAAGTCCAGTTTGAGCAGGGCCTTTTCATCAAAAGTGTTGGTGATGAATGCTCGTGCTGCATGGGCAGACGCTTCACAGCCTTGGGGGATTCCAAATCCGAACTGGATTGGTTTCAGCAATTCAGTGGCTTGCTGGCTGACAACCCTCGTAGCAGCCTTGGCAATCAGGCGTCGGAGAGTGTTGCCAACAGCGATTGGCCTGATTCCTTCGTCCTTCTTTTTGAGAGCACAGAGGGAGGCACCAGAAAAGAGAGGCCTGATGACCTCAGGTACATCACCAGCCAGGCACATGTTGACGAACCTTGTGAGTTCCATAAGAAGGTCTTGTGCAGCATCACCAACTGCAGGATTTAACATTTGCTTGATGTGTTGAGGTTTTAACCCTGTAAAGCCGCCTGCTGACCCAGGTGGAAAAGAAAGGGCTGTTTTGTAGACCTCAGATTCACCAACGGTTAATGGGTCTGAAATGGTGTCGGCTGATGGCGGAACGATGTTGTCGCCTTGAGGGGCTCTGGGTGGGTGCTTGCTTTGCAGGGCCCGTGCTGTGGCTGAGTTTCGAGGACCAATTTTCTCGTCACTGGTGAGGACTCTAATAGCACTTGCGGTATTTCCCTCTTCAATTTTCTTGTTGATTTGTGCTCTGATTTTGTACGTTTCCGGAATATTGTTGTTACCATTTCTGCGGTGGGTGTGTTTTGCTCGGAGAGGCAGGCGAACTAGGTTATCCCCCCTTGGGTATTCATTTATCGCCCTCTGGGCCGAGGAAGCAAGTGATTTGTCCCTCCTTGGAGGAACGGTGAGGCATACATTGCCAAACAGAAGGACATTATGCCATGCTTGAATGTTTTCCGGGGCATCATTGACCTTTTTCTGAAGATTACAGAGTTTGTCTGCTGCATTTGGGCGGGCTGCTTTTGGGATGTGTGGTAATGTTCTAGCAGACGTCGCTATGATCGCTTGGGTGAGGTTTTCAGATGAGATTAGGTTAATGGGAGTGTCTTCCCTAACTGTCAATGGCAGCTGACCATTGCTTCCCTTTGGAAGCTGGTAGGAACCACTGCATCTTACCTCGTTGAAGGTGTGAAAGCGGATGACACCACCGTTGGAGTTTATGGCGGTGTTTTTGTTGCATACTCGGCAAAAACCTCTTTTAGGAGTAGTTGTTGGCACCTCAAGGCTTGTGGAGTCCTGCC
>WNGS01009631.1:6878976-6883982 GCA_020271785.1 Procambarus virginalis
GCAGCCCGTAGCAGCTGTCTAACTCCCAGGAACCTATTTACTGCTAGGTCAACAGGGCCATCAGGATGAAAGAAACTCTTCCCATTAGTTTCCGCCTCCGCCGGGAATCGAACCCGGGCCATTAGGACTGCGACACCCACGAGCTACCCACTCAGCCGTGAGGTCCCCAAGTCCCTAGGCGCCTGTTGTTGTTCTTATAGATTCAGCTACTGGGAATAAAAAGTTCACATGTAGCACGGGCTATGGTGAGCCCGTAGTGGACTTACCTGGCACAGGAGCGGGAATGTAACTTGCGTGCCTGGGCCTCAGGGAAGGTTGTGAGTGGTATGTAAGGTGCGGTGAAGGAGAGGTGAAGAGATGAAGAGTAGGGTAAGTTGAAGAGTGTAAGGGATAGTAGCGAAGGAGAGGGAAGGTGGGTAAGGATAGGAAAGGTAGAGAAGGAGAGGGAAGGTGGGGAAGAAGAGTGATGAAGAGAACTTCAAGACAACTCTTCCCAACTTCAAGATTCATTCTCTCAACTTCATGTACGTGTAAGTTGGTCCAGAGAATCTTTCAGTTGTCCTCCAGCTCATTGTAAGGGGCAGCCCAGTCCTGGTTATCTGCTTAAGAAACATCTTAATCCTTGTCTTTATCGTGTTGTAAAATCCAGATTATTCGTGGTCTCCTAGCTCATTGTAAGCTTAACCTTAGGATTAGGCTGTACAATGAACTTAGAATAAGCTTAGGATTAAGCTGTATAATGCGCTTACAATAAGCTTAAGATTAATCTACATAATGCGATTAGAATAAGCTTACGATTAAGCTATATATATTGCGTTTATAATAAGTTTAGGATTAAGCTGAACAGTGAGTTTAGAATAAGCTTAGGATTAAGCTGTACAGTGCGCTTAAAACAAGCTAAGAATTAAGCTGTACAATGAGCTTAGCTTAAGCATAGGTTTAAGCTGCATTTTACAGCTTAATCAAGGATTAAGCTGTAAGACCTATCAACCTATAAAACCTATACTGGGCGCAATTACTGGAGGATTTACTGGGCGCAATTCCTTAACTGTAGCCTCTGTTTAACGCAACAGTAAAATGTGTACTTGGATGAAAAAACGATTCTTCGCGGCAGGGGATCGTATTCCAGGGACCTGCCCGAAACGCTACGCGTACTAGTGGCTGTACAAGAATGTAACAACTCTTGTATATATGTCAAAAAAAAACTCTGGAGGTTGTTAAGGCCACCACAACAGCTTACTGGGATTAAGCTGTTGGATTCAAAAATATTATCGTAAGATCTGCAGCTTAATCCTGGTGCCCATACCACTGTAAGTGGCAGCTTAATCCTGGTGCCAAGTTCACTGTTAGAGCAGCTTAATTCTGGTGCCAAGGGCAGGAGGGCAGCTTAATCCTGGTGCCAAGTTCACTGTTAGAGCAGCTTAATTCTGGTGCCAAGGGCAGGAGGGCAGCTTAATCCTGGTGCCAAGTTCACTGTTAGAGCAGCTTAATTCTGGTGCCAAGGGCAGGAGGGCAGCTTAATCCTGGTGCCAAGTTCACTGTTAGAGCAGTTTAGTTCTGGTGCCAAGGGCAGGAGGGCAGCTTAATCCTGGTGCCAACGTCACTGTAAGGGGCAGCTAACCCAGGTTCGCATATCATTTTCTCGAGAAACTTATCATCGCTAGATAACATCCACGCATGCGGAATCCAGCCTAACTTACACTTCCATATGGGGCGAGCATGGTAATGAAACCTCACTAGTCCCATGTTGTGTGTGAGAAGGGAACTATCAGGGGAAAGTACCAAGTCATTACGACTATATGGCACTGGGAATGGGTCAGGATAAGGATTTGGGATGGGACGAGGGGTGGTAGTTGTGCATGTTAGGCACTAACAAGTCGACTCTCACGGTGTTCTAGAGGGAATTTGATAAACATTTCTAGATAACATTTGATTAACCAGGCTGTGTAATTCTTGCCAGACTGCGAGCTGCGGCGTCTATCAGCCTCCTTGATTAGACCACCAACTAGAACACCCCTGGTCAGAGACCGGTCACGGTGACATTGATCCTCGGTACCACCTCAAGATAACCTAACTAAAGATGCATCGTCATTTTGTTTCTTATTTTTTTTTCGGAATTATCCTTGTTTTTTTGTGAGGTATGGTCGTTAAGGACGATAATCTGCAGTGTAATGGTTCATGTCTGTGTACTGCGTTGTGTAATTATGTTGCAAGTGCTTCCTGCCACCAATTTGGCGTAATCCCCGTCTTCAGTGATGATCTGAAGATCATTGTAAGCGGTTAGCAGAGTACTTCAGCAGTCGCCCTTAGGAGCCACGGTGAGATCCGGTGGATCTTCAAATCACTGCAGCAATTTTTGTATCTAATCCTCTTAGGTGAAACTATCTCTCTTCCGTGCCAGGTGAAACATTCTCCTCCCGTGTCAAGGGGAAACATTCTCCTACCGTGTCAAGGGGAAACATTCTCCTACCGTGTCAAGGGGAAACATTCTCCTCCCATGTCAAGGGAAAACATTCTCCTCCCATGTCAAGGGAAAACATTCTCCTACCGTGTCAAGGGGAAACATTCTCCTCCCGTGTCAAGGGGAAACATTCTCCTCCCGTGTCAAGGGAATGGGAAACATTCTCCTCCCGTGTCAAGGGAATGGGAAACATTCTCCTCCCGTGTCAAGGGAATGGGAAACATTCTCCTCCCGTGTCAAGGGAATGGGAAACATTCTCCTCCCATGTCAAGGGGAAACATTCTCTTCCCGTGTCAAGGTGAAACATTCTCCTCCCGTGTCAAGGGGAAACATTCTCCTCCCGTGTCAAGGGGAAACATTCTCCTCTCATATCTGGTAACTGTTCCGACATTTTTATTTAAGTCCTCTTGGAACCTTTCCTTTAGCTGCTTCATTCAATGTAAATTTCCACTTTTCTTGGAAAGCTCCTCCAACTGATCCCTTACTGTGGTCTCTCGCCTTATGTGATTATGTACACATCAAGATAGGTCCATAACTTTAGTGATAATATTATGTCCGAGTCGTTTCTCTTCTCATGCTAACATTTATATCTTGTCTCCTGTTCCTTTATCTATTTTTCCATTCGTTTTTAACAAGTATTGCTTTACGTTGTTTTCGACTTATAGCAATCTTGTCATTAAGAAACATACATTGCTTCTTCTTCTTCTAAACATTTCTATTTCCCAAGTAATTCCGTGATATCTGAAATTGATTTGTTGTGTAATTCATTGAATTATTATCAATCCTTATACGTGCATATTCCGCTCTATCATACAGCTCGGTCTTCTTGGCTCCTCTTCTCCCTTTCGGGTTTCGGCTCTACCATATAATCAAATAAGATTTAGTCTTGGAGAAATATCGCCTTTCAGCAATGTGTTCTGCTCTGAGACGTGTGGTATGAGAAAATATATTTTCATGCCTGAACTAGTTTAGTGCTCCACACATCTTCATTTTCATAAGAAATTTTCTCTTCTCATTCAATTTATGGGTGGATAAAGTTACCCACATTTAGGATCTTTGCCCGCATTCTGATATCTACATTTGCAACACTTTGAATTATGCTATTAGATGAATTTAGAAAATTATGCAGAAGCTACAAGGACTCGAACTTGCAACACTGGGTACTCCCAAGCACACGCCTTGGACCACTTAACCACGACATGCTCAAAAGTAATGCAACCTGGTAGTCAATTGAATCCTGAAGGGGTCCTGAAGCTTCCACTGAAGCCCAGTTACGGTTTCACACATTACCAGCACACAGTCTGGCTGTGATTTAGAATTTAATCTCCAACGCGTCTCTTCAAATTCACCGAGAAATCTCATTAATCTGATGTATCAATGGAAAAATGTTAATGATAATTTGTGAATCCCTGATTGGGTTTCAGTGAAAGCCTCAGGACCCTAAGAAGATTCAGTTGAATGAAAGGTTGCATTGCATTTGTGCATGTAATGGTTAAATGGTCTTAGGCGTGTGCTTGAGGGAACCCAGTATGCGGGTTCGAATCTTCCTCATGATTCCTACGGATTTTGGTCATTCAAATATAACGTTAATGTGATTTTTTGTGCATTAGATACATTGTTATTATCCTTGTACCCTGTTATTTGCTATGAGGTTATATATAACTTCCACCCCCAAAACTCTAGTTGCCTTCATTAACAATCCATATGATGGCGTCCAGCGTCCTCGCTCATGACACTGTAAAGGCCTAAGAAATCTTTAACACTGTTATCAATAGAGCCGCTTCTCCTTCTCTTCTGCTACTTTCCTCACTCACAATCTGGTACTCCTGAAAAACTGGAGATTGATTTTCACCTTTAAGGGGAGGGCTGGACGTACACTGATCGTGGGTGTGTCTCACCTCATTGCTCCAATTGATTTTCTCACTGATATATGTATCATATAAGTGTGATGTCTGTGTGTTAATAATAATAATAATAAATTAATTAATAAATATAACTATAATAACATTAATAACAATGATAATAATGTGGCTGTGATAATGGTACGGAAAAACTTGCAGTACATAAAACAAGTATCATCCTTCCTACCTATCCTTCCCTACAGAAAAAGGCACTGTTATTGCATCAGAAAATTAGCATAAACTGAAATGATATGAAGGGCTCTTTCTAATCTTTCAATCTTCGCTTGACCTTCATTCTGCATTTTTTTTATTTAGCATTCAATGAATGACTTTTTTCATTCAAAAAGAGCAGGTTTTAAGGATCTGGCCTCACACAGATACGCATTTCAGTCAGCATTTCGTTTTTCTTTAAAGGGCTAGAGGCTCTTTTGATTTTTGTTTAGGAATCGCATCGCATTAAAAAACATCTCAGGATCTCATGCAATTATCCATAATCTTTCTTAAATAAATTTTTATTCCCATTGTAATTTGCCAAAATCACAGGAGAATCTGTCTCAAACTCTCGCTATATATCTAAATTTATATAAATAACTACCAACACATATTGTACAGTTTCTAAAGATTTTCTTTAGCATCGCTCCAAA
>WNGS01009631.1:6994248-7018969 GCA_020271785.1 Procambarus virginalis
TTTCTTTTCTGCCTAGTCATCAAGGAAGTCACCGATAACCTGTCAGTGAGCTCAACATGGTTCTTAGACGATGGTACTCTAGCCGGCTCCCAGACGCACTCTTGGACGACATAAGAATAATTCAGGAGCAAGGAGCAAGTCTAGGACTCACCCTGAACCCTTCCAAGTGCGAAATAACCTCCACCAACCAGCACATAATAGAGCAAATAAAGGTTGTTTGCCTGACATTCATACAACCAACCCTGAGGACAGCACACTCCTAGGTGCTCCTCTTGAAGGAATGCCATCGACGAGGTCCTTGGTAAGAAGATCACTGACCTGAAGAGGATGAACGAGAGGATTGAAGACATCGATGCTCATGATGCACTTTACCTCATCACCAGATGCTTGTCCCTCCCCAGGCTGACCTACTTTCTAAGATGTTCGCCATCTTTCAACAATATTAAATTAGAAGAGTACGACAGCTTGCTGAAATCAACACTAGAAAAAGCCCTCAATCTTTCCCTCAGCAACTCGCAGTGGAAACAGGCCTCCCTTCCTGTCAGACTCGGGGGCCTTGGCGTGCGCACAGCAACACAAATTGCTGTACCAGCGTTCCTGTCCTCTTCAGTGGGGTCTGACAACTTGGTGAAGGAAATCCTACCTGAGCACCTAGTTCAACAGGCAGGGGTACATGATCCCAGCTTCACAGACTGCACAACCAAATGGGTCTCTCTCGCAGGACCAGCACCCCAACCACTGCCTTCTGAAGCCCATAAGCAATCCAGCTGGGATCGCCCCATTGCCGACCAAGAAGCTGCGACTTTGCTAGAAGCTGCGACAACACCACATGACACTGCCCGACTTAGAGCAGTAGCAGCTCCCCATGCAGGTGATTTCCTATTAGCAATCCCAATGTCAGCAACCGGCACTCGTCTCACACCGCAGGCCCTCCGAATTGCCGTGGCTCTCCGTCTCGCTGCCCCAATCCACACCGAATACAGGTGTATTTGCGGCGAGGCAGAGGCCGACAGGTACGGACGGCATGGCCTTCTCTGCCAAAGGACAGGAGGATGGCATGCAAGACACGGCGAGGTCAATGACATTATTAAGAGAAGCCTTACCACAGCCGGCTGTCCAGCAGAGAGAGAGCCCCGGTACCTAATGTCCCACAACTCTAATGAGCCTGTCGGTCGCCCAGATGGAATCACGGTGAACCCCTGGAAGAATGGTAGACAGTTGGTGTGGGACTACACTTGCGTCTCAACTTTAGCCAATACCTATGTTGACTTCAGTGCTACTCAAGCAGGAGGAGCTGCCAATCACCGGGAAGCGGCCAAGTCACGTAAATACAGAGACCTTGAGCACCACTACAATTTTGTCCCCATTGCCTCAGAGACACTTGGTGCCTGGGGTAAAAGTGCTGCTAGCTTTTTGAAGGAGTTGGGGTCTAAGCTAATCGAAACAACTAGAGACCCTAGAGCTGCCAGTTTTCTTTTTCAGCGCCTCAGTGTGGCAATCCAGAGAGGAAATGCTCACTGCATCCATGGTTCCTGCCCGCCATCTGAGGAGCTGGAGGAGCTTTTCAACTTGTGACAAGCAGGCTTGTACCCTGCATGTAATCAATACTGTAACTTTTTTGTGTAATGACATTTTCAAATAAAGTTAGATAAATATACACACATACCAAAAGAATAGGGGTGGTAGGAGAAGAAAATATCAAAGTGTTCAGTGAGGATCCACAAGGTCTTCTCTGAGTACTCTTTATTTTCTTCTCCGAGGCTATGGGTCCCTACACTTGCACCAGAGGTGGTACCCCTTCTATATATATATATATATATATATATATATATATATATATATATATATATATATATATATATATATATATATATATACACATATATATATGGGTTCCTACACTTGCACCAGAGGTGGAACCCCTTTTATATATATTTATTACTATACCGTAGATTTTTCCACTTTTTTAATACAGATGATTGTGATTTTGTTGCTTGTGTGCTATATACGGTGAACTCAGTGACGCCAATTCGTAATTGTGTGTCATGAAACGTTCCTTTGAAGGAAGTGGGCTGATTAACTCTATTAATTTAATTGTTTTTCGTGGCCATGTATATTTAAGGTAATGACAGCTAGCAAGTTATTCATTAAGGTCATAACGTTTAACAGATTCTGTGTAAGTTTAAACCAATAAATGCGTTTTGAAATCTTTTTAATTCTTACACTCACTAAATGTCCCTAGATTTTTTTTTTAGTTTTAATATAAGGCTTCTTCAACTCAGCTGGCACATTATGCAATGCTACGAAATGTGTCAGCCAAATTCATTGGAGCCGGTAGGCCTAGCGGACAGCACACTGGACTCCCGGGTTCGATCCCGGGCGCCGGAGAGAAACAATGGGCAGAGTTTCTTTCACCCTATGCGCCTGTTACCTAGCAGTAAAATAGGTACCTGGTTGTTAGTCAGCTGTCACGGGCTGCTTCCTGGGGGTGGAGGCCTGGTCGAGGACCGGGCCGCGGGGACACTAAAAGCCCCGAAATCATCTCAAGGTAACCTCAAGATAACCTTCCCATCTATTCATGTTCTTTTGTTGCATGTATCTTACACAAATACTTTCACCCGGATAAAAAGTATAAGAGGCTCACAAACGTGTTGTCTAATTGTAAATCCAAAGTTAAGAATAGATTGACACATAAATATTTCCTGTCCGGACTCTACAGTGTAAGTGAGCCATTTACATTTGCTGGAACCTACAAAGTTCAGACAACTGAGATAGCAAAGTCTTGTGATCATTAGGGTCTATAAGATGGGCTCATATATAACAGTGATCTGAGATATTAGGAGCGACAGGGATGACACACTCAGGTAAGAAAGATCTGTTTTTTAGGAATTTGAGACGTAGGCAGTCAACTGAAACTTCTCGATTTTGCATTGTTTTCCAAGTGACACAGTCAGATACTCTTTTAGTAATCCATCAGTTGGCCATCATCACCACCTTCTGTTCTCCATATAACAAGTCGAAATTGTCTCATAGAATTCCAGTTGCTTTGTAAAGGTGACCTCTCTTCCTTGAATTCGTTCAGGTGATTTGTTTAAAATGTTTATATTCTCTTCTTTATTATTTTCTCCCGCACCTTGCAAGGCATGTTTGTTAAGGAGAGTGGTCGGTGGTCGAGTGGCTCCTGTCTCTCTCGTGTTTGTATATTGGTATAGCGTTTATCTCCTTCCAGCTAAGCAAAACAACTCTTGACTCTGCCAGTGACGTGTTGAAAATATTTGGGTGTTGTTTTTCTCTGGTACTCAGCTCCTTCTGTTTTGGTCTATGGTTGTGGAAAATGGATGAGGGGGAAAGGCAAAGTTTAGGAGCCACGACTCGGTAGTTAACTAATGTTGGTACTGTGGTGTGTGTGTGGGTGTGGTAGGTTAGATGTGCACTGCATGCCACAAATGATGATAACAAATTGACGATTTTTGGATGTTTAGGCTGATCATGATGACTTTTTCTTTCTTTTTTGGTAGGCAAATTAAAATTAGGTTTTGGAGCATTTTTGAGTGAGAAGAGGAGTTGAATTTGATATGGGTAGCAGTTTTTTTTGGGAGGGGCCAGTTTTAGCCGATGTTCTTGACATGTTCAATGGTAAGAGAGCTATTTACAATAGAGGAGCTCTTTTAATTACGGAAGAACACTCTTTGCTACGGAAGAACACTCTTTACTACGGAAGAACACTCTTTACTACGGAAGAACACTATTTTCTATAGAAGAGTATTCTTTACTATGGTGGAGCACTCTTTACTATGGTGGAACACTCTTTAATGTTCACGGTGTTTAAGAAAGAACCCATGTTGTACCAGCGTACAAATTCACTGATTTGTTCTTCTACTCTCCTTTCCTCAGTAACCTTGTCACGGTAATATTGCCTGATGATACCTCAAATTTGTAGATGAGTCTTGGATATGAAATATTCAATATGATCTTGAATATTTCATACACAAGACTCTTCTACAAATTAGAGGTATCATCAAACAATATCACTGCGACAAGGTTATTGAGGAAAGGTGAGCTGAAGAACAACTCAGTGAATCTGTATGCTGGTACAACATGGTTGCAGCTGGCAATCCCAATCATTATGGACGAAGAGGAGGTGGCCGCGGGAGAGAATCAGTAATAGCAAGAATCCATCTTGGATACAAATATCCATGGAGATTTGGAATGGAAACAACAGTTGAACAGCGGAGTTGTAGAATCTGTGGTGAGAGTGATGGACACCGTCTTGACCACTACCTGAGGGAATGTGAACATCAGAGAGATATTAGAAATATGTGTAGAATAATAAACCCCACATTGTTTGTTAGGAAAATATTATTTGTCAATAGAACAAATAGATACTTTTGTTAAAATATTCTCCCATTTGCACTCGCAAGATAACGGAAGATTTTAATGGTTGACGAATGTTAATCTTCTTGTTTGAGGGGCTGTTCACTTGAGACAGTTAAGCAAGTCCCAGTTGTGTCTGGGTACACGTGACAGGATGAACACCTCAGCGGGCTTTCTTCCTATTGGGGAGTGCTGTACATGCTGTTATGGCGGTATGTCCACTCTCAGGATGAGTGGTACTGCCCAATAAACTCGTCCCTTGGGGAAAAATTGAAAACTCGATAAACACCTCCAACCGATACCTGATCAACCAGGCTGTAACTCATAAGACAAATTGGGAGCAGTTGCTTCTACCAGCCCAGTTGTCCAGACAATAAACGTGAAATCCTAGTCTGAGACCGGACCGCGGAGATATTGATCCAGGGAACCATCAACAGATAACCAACATACATATGGAGGTATGAGGAAATGACAGGAGAGGTTAGGAAAGGTGAATGGAAGGATAAGGAAGAGGTGGAACAGAAGTTAAAGGGGGAATGGGGTGAACTAGGGGATAGGACGGAGAGGAGTGGGGGTCCTGGGTGGAGGAAAAATGGGAAAATGGGAAAATGGGAGAGGGGGAGGGGTAGGGGAGATAATGGGCAGAGACGTCGTGTGCTTAATAATGACGGAGGGTAACGATCGCTGGTCTTCGAGGTCAGAGGTCACACTCCTGAACCTAGGTTGAGTAAACAGCTGATTTGCTGATAGTTATCGTGGGAGATAGGAGGGAGGTTGTTGTTGGTGGTTGTAGAGGTGCTCAATTGACAAGGCTTACGTAGCAAAAAATGAAAGAATGCCTTCCCAGGGAGTGAGGTCTGCCTGTTGATGCTTTGCTTGCGAACCACGTTGTTCCTTGGGCTCTTCTTGTTAATTTTCTTCCAAATTTCCTGCCGTTCGAATTGTTTGCCCTTATCTGCCTTAAACTTGTGGAAAGAGATTGCATCAGCAACTTTTGCTTTCAGTACAAACCACTTGTTGATCACATGAGTACAGGGCATATTTCCCTCAATTTCTTGACTCATTTGCACTTCCAGCTTTCACCTATAATATACTGTCCCATTTTAATTCAATGGGGGGGAGGGGAGGAGGGATGGTTGCTCAAGGCCAGTATCTTATATGTCGTGACCCAATCACAGTTCTTCTGTCTTTCCTCTAGGAGTGTGTAACGGCTATAATTAGTTTCCCTGAACCGGTCCTCGAAGCTAAGCTCTCGCAAATCTGGTGTTAATCTTGCTGTAAGCCTTTTCCTTTTTCTTTTTATTTTGATTTCCCTCCGTCTACCCACATCAATCAATAAAGCATTCCACTCACTCCTGCCCCATTGCCCTCTATCTTTACTAATCCCTCCTCGGGCTCCAACACTACGCATGTGTAGCCAGGTGATGTACAGGTGATGAGAGTGTAGTTATGTGATACACAGGTGTTGGGCATGTAGTCACATGAGGTATAAGTTGCTAGGAGTGTAATCCAGTGATGTACAGGAGTTGATGGCTTTGTTGATGTAGCTAGTTGATAGCTAAACGTACAGGTGTGGGGATTGTTGGTCGGGTGAGACACAGGTGTCGGGAGTGTTGCCGGGTGAGATACAGGTGTCGGGAGTGTTGCCGGGTGGAATACAGGTGTAGGGAGTGAAGGAGTGAAGCCGGGTGAGAAAGAGGTGTCGGGAATGTATCGACGTGAGGTATAGGTGTCGGGAGTGTAGCCAGCTGAGATACAGGTGTCGGGAGTGTAGCCGGGTGATACACAGGTGCCGGGAGTGTAGCCAACTGAGATACAGGTGTCGGGAGTGTAGCCGGGTGATACACAGGTGTCGGGAGTGTAGCCGGGTGATACACAGGTGTCGGGAGTGTAGCCGGGTGATACACAGGTGTCGGGAGTGTAGCCGGGTGATACACAGGTGTCGGGAGTGTAGCCCAGGGGTCATCAGCCAGCCTCTGAAAGCGCCTCCAGCAGTGTGGCCCAACAGGCTTTGTTTACACTGGCTGTAATTTGAATTTTATTGGTTTGTTTTAGAAGACTTCACAGGGCTTCCCGGAGCCATTAAAGGCGATAAAAATCCTCCGCAGGTGTATGTTTATGTAAAATACGAGAGGGCGCCACCAGGGGGATTTGCAAATCAGAAATCTGATCTGTAACAGCATAAATCAGAGTTATTTGACGAAACAGAAAAAGTAAGAACGTATTGGTATTTTTGCCGTGTATGGCTGGATTTTAAAATCATATCTCGTCAATACATGAAACTATAATTCAAGTGGTATTCATCAATATAATTATTTACCTGTCTGCGTTGATAAATATGGGACATGCATTTATGGCTTGTGTTTTGGGAGTGCCGTATAGTTCAGAGGAATTTGATTAATTTTCCTCGTTGTTTGCTTACGAGGCTAAGTATCAATTGCAATTTTGCAACTATATGTATCCATAAGTCAAAGAGGAAATAACAGTGATTTTGTTGCAGGGGAAGTAAATCAGTCTTGGCAAAAATAAGTGAAGAGAAAACTTGACGTGAAAGTTTGGCTTTTAAAACGAACTTTTAGTTTTTTTTTGTTTGGAGATATCAGGAGTCGTGACGTGTTTAGAAAATAGATGAACGGATCTTGACGTGGAGGTCTGACTGGGAAAAATGACTAAACGACCAAACTAGATGACCCAATGACCCCTTGCAAGGTAACTGTGGGGTCGTTGGTAAGTGGATTTTATTTTTTTAGTGGGGTGGGTGGTCATTATGGTAGTCAGGTATGATGTGAATAAGTCAGGTATCATGTAGGTCAGTCGGGTGTCATGTGGGTCAATAAGGTACATCATGTGAGTCAGTCAGGTATCATGTGAGTCAGTCAGGCACCAGGTGAGTCAGTCAGGCATCATGTGAGTGAGTCAGGTATCATGTGAGTCGGTCAGGCACCAGGTGAGTCAGTCAGGCACCATGTGAGTCAGTCAGGCACCATGTGAATCAGTCAGGCATCATATGAGTCAGTCAAGCTTCATGTGAGTCAGTCAAATATCACGTGAGTCAGTCAACCGATACATGAGCCAGACAATCGCCAAGTGAAGTAGTAATTAAGATATCCACCGTGTTAGTAAGAAACTGTTTCCTCAAGAAATAAACTGCCTCTCTGGTCATTTCCGACTTTCTTTTTCTTAACAAGAACGATACAGCAATTATGATACAACAATTATAATACAGAACGATGCAGCAACAACCAGCAATTATGAGCCAAAGTTTGCAACAAAAAAACAATAACATAAAACGGGGCATCATCAAAGTTATTTAAGCAACAGATGTGTCACAACTTCAAAAAAAAAAAATACCTTTGATTTTTTTTATAGTAATAATCAATGAAAAAACTGGATAGAAATACCTTGGATCAAGCAATGGGGTTAACAGCAGAAACGCGAAGGAACGGCAGGGGCCTGAGGGGGTCTTCATGGCCCACCTACATCAGGGCTATTTAAGTGAGTGATTGCAATTAGTGAAAGACAATCCGTGGCGACAAGCGCAAAGAATTGTGATTAAACAGTGTCTGATAACTGGCCATTGTCTTTGTGGTCTCTGTGGGGGTCAGTGGAGCGATGGTGGGTACAGTGAGTATGTTGTAGCGATGGTGGGTACAGTATGTTGTAGCGATGGTGGGTACAGTATGTTGTAGCGATGGTGGGTACAGTGAGTATGTTGTAGCGATGGTGGGTACAGTGAGTATGTTGTAGCGATGGTGGGTACAGTGAGTATGTTGTAGCGATGGTGGGTACAGTATGTTGTAGCGATGGTGGGTACAGTGAGTATGTTGTAGCGATGGTGGGTACAGTATGTTGTAGCGATGGTGGGAACAGTGAGTATGTTGTAGCGATGGTGGGTACAGTATGTTGTAGCGATGGTGGGTACAGTGAGTATGTTGTAGCGATGGTGGGTACAGTGAGTATGTTGTAGCGATGGTGGGTACAGTGAGTATGTTGTAGCGATGGTGGGTACAGTGAGTATGTTGTAGCGATGGTGGGTACAGTGAATATGTCGTAGCGATGGTGGGTACAGTGAGTATGTTCTAATGATGGTGAGTACTGCAAATATGTTGTAGTGACATTGCATATAGAATGCTTTAACCCATGTAGGTTCAGTGTACTGCAAAGCATGGTAGTTACAGTGTGCTGTCCATATATATATATATATATATATATATATATATATATATATATATATATATATATATATATATATATATATATATATATATATATATGCAAACAAGCCTGAATGGTCCCCAGGACTAGATACAACTGAAAACTCACACCCCAGAAGTGACTCGAACCCATACTCCCAGGAGCAACGCAACTGGTATGTACAGGGATGCCTTAAACCACTTGACCATCACGACCGGACATAAGGAAGTGATAGCCTGAGCTATATGAACCACTTTCCCGCCGGCACCTGGATGGTTATCTTGGGCATAGCATTTTATCAAATCACCTCATTTTTTGGGGCAACACGTGAGGAACACAAATGCAAACAAGCCTGAATGGTCCCCAGGACTAGATACAACTGAAAACTCACACCCCAGAAGTGACTCGAACCCATACTCCCAGGCCTTCCTTATGTCCGGTCGTGATGGTCAAGTGGTTTAAGGCATCCCTGTACATACCAGTTGCGTTGCTCCTGGGAGTATGGGTTCGAGTCACTTCTGGGGTGTGAGTTTTCAGTTGTATCTAGTCCTGGGGACCATTCAGGCTTGTTTGCATTTGTGTTCCTCACGTGTTGCCCCAAAAAATGAGGTGATTTGATAAAATGCTATGCCCAAGATAACCATCCAGGTGCCGGCGGGGAAGTGGTTCATATAGCTCAGGCTATCACTTCCTTATGTCCGGTCGTGATGGTCAAGTGGTTTAAGGCATCCCTGTACATACCAGTTGCGTTGCTCCTGGGAGTATGGGTTCGAGTCACTTCTGGGGTGTGAGTTTTCAGTTATATATATATATATATATATATATATATATATATATATATATATATATATATATATATATATATATATATATATATATATATATATATATATATATATATATATATATATATATATATATATATATATATATATATATATATATATATATATATATATATATATGCGAACAAGCCTGAATGGTCCCCAGGACTATATGCGAATGAAAACTCACCTGGGGTCACTTCTGGGGTGTGAGTTTTCATTTTATATATATATATATATATATATATATATATATATATATATATATATATATATATATTTACATATATATATATACATATATATAAATATATATACCCACCATCGTTTGCACCGTACTGAACCTACCATCGTTTGCACCGTACTAAACCTACCATCGTTACAGGAGACGAGATGGTATATGTCAGGTAAGGTTAGGTTAGTTATGGCCTAACTGGATCAGCTGGATCCAGTTGGTTTAACCAAAATGTTATTTTGGTCATGATATGCTCGTTGGGAGTGTTCCAAACTCGTTCTCAGATCTCTCAGGAGGCTGTTACGCCTCTTTATCTTAGTCAAGGGATCATTAATATCTCAATAACGCATAAATACACCATTTAACCTGAGTGTGTGTGTGTGTGTGTGTGTGTGTGTGTGTGTGTGTGTGTGTGTGTGTGTGTGTGTGTGTGTGTGTGTGTGTGTGTGTGTGTTCATCTAGTTACACTTACCTAGTTGTGCTTGCGGGGGTAAAGCTTTGGCTCTTTGGTCCCGCCTCTCAACTGTCACTCACTAATGTACAGATTCTAGAGTCTATCGGGCTCTATCAAATCAACATTTGAAACTGTGTATGGAGTCTGCCTCCACCACATCACTGTCTAATGCATTCCATTTTTGTTAACGTCTCTGACACTAACAAAATGATTTCTAATGTCTCTGCGGATCATTTGGGTACTCAGTTTCCATCTGTGTCCCCTTGCCCATGATCCACCCGTGCTAAATAGTTTGTATTTGTCCACCCTATCAATTACCCTGAGAATTTTGGAGGTGGTTATCATGTTCCCCCTGACTCTTCTGTCTTCCAGGGACGTGAGGTTTAGCTCCCTTAGCTTTTCCTCGTAGCTCATACTTCTCAGTTCTGAGACAAGTCTGGTGGCGTACCTCTGAATCTTCTCTAACTTTGTCTTGCGTTTAACTCGGTATGGACTCCAGGCTAGAGTTGAGTACTCCAGGATTGGTCTGACATAAGTGGTATACAAGGTCCTGAACGATTCCATTCACAAGATTCTAAAGGCAGTTCTTATGTTGGCCAATCTAGCATATCCCGCAGATGATATCCTTTTGACATGGGCTACTGTGGGCAGGTTCGGTGAGATATCAACCCCCAGATCTTTCTCCCTATTTGACTCTTGCAGGATTTCACCTCCCAGATGGTACCTTGTGTTCAGCCTTCTGCTCCCATCGCCTAATTTCATTACTTTTCACTTTCCTGAGTTGAACTTTAGTAGCCATTTCCTAGACCATTCCTTCAGTTTGTCCAGGTCGTCCTGAAGTCATTGTCTATCTTCATCTTCGACCGGGGTGCCGGTCGGCCGAGCGGACAGCACGCTGGACTTGTGATCCTGTGGTCCTGGGTTCGATCCAAGGCGCCGGCGAGAAACAATGGGCAGAGTTTCTTTCACCATATGCCCCTATTACCTAGCAGTAAAATAGGTACCTGGGTGTTAGTCAGCTGTCACGGGCTGCTTCCTGGGGGTGGAGGCCTGGTCGAGGACCGGGCCGCGGGGACACTAAAAAACCCCGAAATCATCTCAAGATAACCTCAAGAAGGAGATCTTGATTCTTCTCATAATTTTTGCGTCATCAGCAAACATTGAGAGGAATGAGTCTATACCCTCTGGAAGATCGTTTATATATATCAGAAAAAGGATGGGTTCAAATGCAGAGCCCTGTGGGACTCCGCTGGTGACATCTCATCTTTCTGATGTCTTCCCCTATCCCTTCACAGTTACTCGTTGTTTCCTGTTGCTTATATACTCCCTTTTCCACTGGAACACCTTATCTTTTACTCCTGCCTGATTCCCCAATTTTTGTAACAGCCTTTTATGAGGTGCTGTGTCACTGGCTTTCTGACAGTCCAAGAAAATGTAGTCTGTCTACACTTTCTTGTTTAATGTTTGTTGCTTGCTCATAGAATTCTATTAAGTCTGTCAGACACGATTTGCCATCAATGAACCCTTGCTGGTGGTGTATTACAATGCTCTTTCCCTCCAGATGTTTAACGAGTCTTTTTCTCACGATCTTCTCCATCACCTTGCATGGTATACAAGTTAGGGAAACCAGTATATTGTCCTGTAGTTCAGTGTCTCTTGCCTATCACCCTCTATGTATATTTGGACTACATTAGCTGTCTTCCAGTTTTTCCGGTAGGCCTCCTGTTTCCTGTGACTTGTTTGCAACCCTCTTTTAGTATCCACGGTGAGATTCTGTTGGGCCCAACAACCTTTGTCACATTCAGCTCCAACAGATTCCTTTTGACCTCATTACTGATGAGCTCAAATTCCTCCAAGGTTGTTTGGTTGGCCTCCTCTTTATTTAGTGCAGGGCCTTCTCCTTGTATCGGGATATTGTGAAGACCTCCAGGAATCTCTTGTTGAGTTCTTCACACACCTCCTTGTCATTCTCTGTGTGTCTATTCTCCCCTTTTCTCAGTTTCATCACTTGCTCCGTCACAGCTGTTATCCTCCTGAGGTGGCTGTGGAGCAGTTTTCGTTGTGTCTTGGCTTTACTCACGATGTCATTTTCAAACTGTCTCTGCTTCTCTCCTCACTCTTTTGATTTTTGTTTGTAGTTTATTGTGCACCCCATACTCACTCTGTGAGCGGTAGCGGAAAGAGCATTACAGAGGGTACAAAAGGTCTTTATCAGACCTCAACGGAGATTATTACATAAACAATTACAACTATTCTTCACATCTTATAATTACAATGTCAGCTAGTTACAGAGAATGTTCTATTTCAAGAGCTATATATTTACAGTAAATCATTATACATTAATGGTAAATCTTATCGCTAATACAAAATTGTTGGAGCAATGGAGATACTACAGAGTCATTGGGGAGATGCTGTTTACTTTTTGTCTTCACAACACACTACTTCTTTCTTAATCACATATGTCGTTTATCTACTGGGAGCGAAGTATGGACGCAATGCAAGGATTTCAGGTATTTAATCCTTAGTAATAAGATAGGTTGCCATATCATACAACGTGAGTTTAGATTTATCTCTAAATGGCTCAATTTTACTACAATCCAATATATATTATTCGAGTGTGTGTCCCGTGTCTTTGTCCACACACTTTACACTTTACTTCATCTAGATCCCTATAGGAGCTTAAATGCCAGAGATACTTGTAGCAAGTCTTATTCGAGCTGTGAAAACGTCTGTTAGTCTACTTTGTTACTTGCCCCATACACATGTTTTACTTCACACATTTCGTTGTGATAAACAATGGACCTGCTAGTTCCAGTTTGCACTGGAACTTTCTACTTTCTTCAAATTCATCCAGGAGTTCTCGTTTAATGACAATTTTAACGGACCTCTTCTCACTCTGAGGTACTCATTGCTGGCCTTTTGGTATCTCTCCCTACTCTCTGGTATTCTGTTATTCATGTAGTTTCTCCATGTTCTTGTACTCAACTGCTTCGCTATCTTACAATTCTGACAGAACCATGGATTCTTCTGTTGTTTTTCATTTTTCTCCTTTTGGGCCGGGATAAAACTGTCTGCAGCTTCCTGGCACATCTGGGTGCCGTAGTCCATCAAACAGTCTTTTTTCTGAGTTCTGTTTCCATAAGAAGTGTGTGTGTGTATGTGTGTGTGTGTGTGTTGTGTGTGTGTGTGTGTGTGTGTGTGTGTGTGTGTGTGTGTGTGTGTGTGTGGTGTGTTGTGTGTGTGTGTGTGTGTGTGTGTGTGTGTGTGTGTGTGTGTGTGTCCTCGTAAAGTAAAATTCAAAGAACACATTTGCCTGGTAACTGTATGATTTCATATATATTTTCTAAAATTTTTTTACAGACACACATTATGGTCATTATCTCTGGCTTAATCTCGTTGGGTTAAGCATAAGTCGAAAAATATGTCTGTATATAAACATGAATTACTATCTCTTCCATCACTTTTCATGATATTATCTGTCTTAGAGTCATTAAACGTCTCCTTAGAGTGCTCGCTCGCGTATCTCAAGGTGCACTCAAGAGACAAGTGCCTCTCTCTTTCCACTTGAAACGTTACTCTCGTATCCTTAAGTTAATGGAACACTTGGTTCAAAGTCGCATGCTCCATCAAACCTGCATAACAAAGAAATAAAACAGGAGATCAAACCTTACGATGCCTTCTCTCAAGATTCAAAATCCGACGTTTCATTTCCCAACTTTATTAACATGCATGAGAAACGGGTTGAGGGACGGAGTCCCACTTGACAGTCTCTAATACCAACCCTCCATAAGGCTCACACTTGCCTGCTGTTGCACCAGCGCAGATCACTTGAAACTCTACCTCCGGATTTCTTACCCAAGAGTCGTAACCGGCCATTCAGCTCCCCGAATTTTATAACCATGAAAGAGAGACATTAGGTCGGTGCTTGAGCGTCGTGTGTCGCGAAAGGGCTTCGCTGGTACAAAAGAAAGCGAACTATCACCCACCTGCACTTCGCACCGAACTAGGCCATAACCACTTATATGATGACTTTATACCCTATGTAGATTACACGGACACTAGCACGGACAGTTGGGCTAAATTCTTGTTAAGTAACCTTAATCTCNATGCAGTTCTATGTTGAAAATTATTCAATTGTGTTCAAATACTACAGCATATCTCGCAGTCAAGTATTGCTGCCACAAATTCGAAGTAGCTGTGGATGTGTGGTGGATCTTACCTAATTCTCTTAAGAAGCCCCCACGATTGAGGCCTGGCGACAAGGGTCTGGGAATTTCGCGCCATTAGGGATATAATGGTTGTTAATGTCTTGTATTTCAGTATTTTGTCTTCAGTACCCTGACGCGCTTGGAACTTTACTGCGCTTGTCGTGTTACTAGCGGAAAAATACTAATGTACTGAATACCTGTATTTTTTTTATATGAACTTAGACATATTCTCAGTAGCCTGAGACTGTCCATGACCATGTAGCCTGGTGTGTTCTCGCCTATTTGTGTCTGCAGAATTGAGCATTGACTCTTGGATCCCGCCTGTGTGTGAGTGTTTTCTGTGGTAGGAGACAGACCCCCCGGATACTGCTAAAGGCCGCCCAGAAAACTATTTTATGAACCCAACGCTTAGCTGTGGCCGCATATCCCGATTAGTGAGCAGCTTTTGATGTAAGGCTGACCACGTCCAATTATTTAGGTTCATAAAACTTGAAGACCTTGAAAGAGGACGGGATACACGACTCGGATGGATCTTCCCACTAGAACGGAGATCTTACAAATAATTATGCCGGATAACACACATTTAGAGAATAAAACGAAAGAATTATAGGAACTGGCATGAAAATTATAGGGTTGATAATGAGAACATGTAAAAAACAATGGATGCCACACCAATTATCGTACTGTTAAAAGCACTGGTGCTGTCTTGAATGGAATATTGCTCGGTTCTTACATTCCCTTTCACGGCAGGCGAGAGATAGTAGAATTGGGTAAGATAAACTGCCTCCTCTCAGCATAGACTCAGTGAAGCATTTAAATAAATGGGACCGCTTCAGCGCACATCAAATTGTCCTCCTTCGATTGCCGACGAGAAATAAATAATTATAATAAAAGAATGAACAGGAAGGCCAGGTCTCAAACCTGCTCAGTGAAATTAATAGAAACTAGAGTGAGATATATGGTAAAAATAAAACAAATCAAATGAAAAGTCGTGGCGCCATAAGTACCATAGACACGCTTAGTGCCTATAGCACTTATAATTAAGTGCCATAATCAGAGCCATTTGCCTATGGCACAGCCTTAGCAGTGTAAACATCAAATGTCAACACTCGTCAACCTCCTACTTACCAACACATAGGTAGGAGGTAACTGGAGCCAAAGTGGAACCTCTAAAGACGAAACTTGACAAATTTCTGCTTGCGTTACCGGATCAGTTTGGCTGTGATGGCTATGTGGTCGTGCAGGCTACGATGACAAGCTCCCTAGTGGGAACACTATCCAAGAGCTACGCCAATACAACGTCGAATCATCGTCATCAACGTTCATTCAACGTCGAAACAACGCCACTCCTGGCTGTTGTTGGCCGCTGGGGTCTTATGGACCAGGTGATAGAATAGTTGTTTTGACGAAGCGAAATGGTGCTATGAGATTGATTTAAAAGTTTTATTCACAATTAAATTATAAAAATTACTGCTTGCGTTAATTTACAACTCACATCATGTTTAGCTACAGTTATACAGTTGTTCTAAATTGTATAATGTGCCAAGTGCTGCACTCAACACAATTAAAATAATACTAAAATGGTCTTCAAGAACATATGATATTTTTTCTATGTATATTAGTTTCGAAGTTAAATTGGCATATATGTTCACTCACAGAATGGTTAGCCGCTATCATATAAATTTTCTCTTCAGGGGAACTTTCGCAATTTTTCTGCGAGTCGCATCCTTATGTAAGATAACTGTTTCGTTCTGCAAACTGAATATCATACAAGATAATTGGCATAACACGGAACCTTTCAAGACCCATGTAATGTATCAATACATTTGTATACTTGCCGTGGCATCTGGACCAAGATCGTAACGACAATTAAAGCACCGACCTTTTTGTTCTACTTGGCACTTCGAATTAACTCGGTGCTTTTTTATTCTGAATTTAATTTTCCGAGATCAGATATGCGACCGAAACCATTATACGTGGCATTATCACGGCCAGCATCGTGACACTCATTAATAAAACGAGGCTGTGATAAGCATCTTGCGTGAAGTCATTCACGATCACAATGGCTGCTGGGAATAAGACCTATGATCGGCGGCCTGAAAGTTTCCGTGTGTTCTACATGGAGGCCCAGCTGAGAGCTTCAACTGTGGGATGCAACAGCTACTCAACGCTAGCACTGGCATGTCAGAAGAGTTCTTGATGAGCATCTTGGCGATCATATTCATGAAACAACTGGCGATCAGTTGTTCTGTTCAGTCTTTTTTTTAATTTTTTTTTTCTTAATAGGTATTTTTAGAATTCTTTTGTTATACAGCTAGCGATGACTATATGAAGAATTTCATTACTTGTGTCAAGAGCCAAGTATGGGATACTAAAAACCCGAACTTCAGAATATATATATATATATATATATATATATATATATATATATATATATATATAATATATATATATATATATATATATATATATATATATATAAACGTTATGTTTATATATAAATTTATATATAAAATAATAGTTTAATAAATAAAAGTTTAATAAATAAAAGTTTATATAAAATAAACGTTCTGTATATATCCCTCTATATTATATATATCTATCTCTATATATCTATCTATCTATATATATATATATATATATATATGACAATGTCAGACCACGGAGGAAAAATGAAACACTTCACTCCTTCTGAAGATGTATTAATATACGAAAGTACTTAAGGAAATTCCTGTTTCATTTTTCCTCCGTGGTCTGACATTGTCATATTTTTAATCACGTGTTTATTTTCGTGATACACACACACACACACACACACACACACACACACACACACACACACACACACACACACACACACACACACACACACACACACACCACACACATATATATATATATATATATATATATATATATATATATATATATATATATATATATATATATATGGAGAAAATCGAATACACACAACCTGCTGTACCAGGGGAGTTTTTTTTATTAAATTAGACTTGATCGTATTATTGATATATATATTGTATTATTGACTTGATATATATGTATATATATATATATATATATATATATATATATATATATATATATATATATATATCTACATAAATATATATATATATATATATATATATATATAAATATATATATATATATATATATATATATATATATATATATATATATATATATATATATATATATATATATATATATATATATATATATATATATATAAGAGTGTGCGTGTATAAATATGAGTACCACCTCAGGTTGCGTTTGTAGGGACCCTCGGCCTCGAAGAAGAGGATATGTAGCATTCGGGAAAGTCTTGTGATGCTGCCACGTACGCTCACATATTATCTTTTCCTGCCACTCCCTATGTATTTGTAATTAATTATTGTATATTGTTTTGAACGTGCAGTAATTGTTTAAAACTTTAATTAAATTTGTTAACATATATAGGTAAACTTTTATCTTAACTGACGTACTGTTGTGAAATACTACTCAAATACTCGAACAATTTATTTATTTATATAAAAACAAGCCATACCAATTTGTGTTTTTATAAATGATGTAAATTACCTCTCGCTTCTTGGAGATCTGTTTCTATTAACCCCATATATCATGGGGGACCAGCCTCCACGCTCCCCATATACCATGGGGACCTCTATATATACCTCTATACATCATATACCATGATATACCTCTACACACCCCACATATCACGCAGACGCTGGAAGTGTGTGTATACCTCCATGTATTCGTTTGCAACCACGATACAGCAATTACAGCACATATATCTGTGTCCTACGCCACTGATAAGCGCGGCGAATGCTGTAGAAATTGGTTTAGAAATATTGATAACATTCCATGACCTCCTTGAGAGGTCCTATATTAAGGTCTGCTCACCAGGTATTAGTAACCATAAACGAAGTTCCTAAAGAATGAGTCCCTTATTGTTCATCTTGACGTAATCATTCCATTTCTCTTTTTCTGTTCGCTCTTTTTTTTTTTTAAAGCTTAGATTAGGGTACATGAGGATTAGTATCGTCGAAGAACTATAATCTCTTCCTACTGGGTACAATATTGACGTTGATTCAAAGTTGAATTGGCGTTTCTCGTAGATATTCTACCCATTGAGTTGTGCAGTAGATAGACGNGCTGTTGATTGCTGTTGTTGACTTCTTGATTGTACACGTTGGTAAACAGTGATTCTACTTCCAACGAGGCTCTTATCTCTGTGGCCGCGTGTTCCCCGCAGCAAGTCAACAAATTCCTTTGGAGACTTCAGGCTGAAGGTGCAAGGGACATAAGGAGTCAGCAAGCCGTTGAGTCGTTTCGCCATCTGTACGTGGGTGTGAGTATCTGGCTGTGATTGGCCGAAGTGGGTTTCCAGGCTTATGTGTCTTGACATTCCATACGCATATCCAGGTTTATATTCCCCAATAATCTTTGGCAGTGGGAGTCCGGATTTCTTGGCGTTCACAGTTTCAATCAATTTGTTGACCTTTGCTTTCAATCAATTTGCTCCCTTAGCTTATACCCAGCGTTTACATCCTTAAGTCTCGGAATAAATTTGGAGGTATTGTATGTGGGAGATCTTCTGAGGTTGGTCGCTACTCACCAACGTGTTAGTGGATGAGTCTATTGAAATGATGGACAGTGAACCAACCAGGCTGTAGTGGATATGTGGACCTGTGGGCCACTCCAAACAACAGCCTGTTTTGGACCAAGTTATCACAAGTCGAGCCTAAAGGCCTCTACCCGGGCTCGGAAAGTAGGTTCATGTTCACAAATGTAGGTTCCATTCATCAAATAGATGGTGTAGCCATGGTTACACCCCCCCCCTCCACCCCTTCCCTCGATATATTGGTTGCGAATTTTTATTTAGAAGTATTGAGGAGAAAGTCTTAATTGACCTGGATATTAAACCTGACGCAACTCCAGACGTCGAGTCAAGTTTATTCAACAAGTTAAGCAACATTCAAGTCAGCAACCTGACTTGAATGTTGCTGTGACGATTTTGAGCTAAATTCCTTGCTGAGTTTTACTACGAAATAGAAAGGGAAGGTAAGCTCCTATTTCACATGTAACACAACGGTTCCTTTCACTCTTCGGCTTTTACTAAGGGAATTAACATAGAATATGCAGGCAATAAGTCATATTAACGTGGTTTAAAGTATGTTGACCAGATCACACACTACAAGGTGAAGGGACGATGATCTTTCGGTCCATCCTGGACCATTCTCAGTCACACTCGACTAGAGAATGGTCCAGGACGGACCGAAACGTTGTCGTCCCTTCACCTTCTAGTGTGTGGTCTGTCAACATAGGAATGTGCCTTAATGGTAGTAGGGAGTCCTGTGGCTGGAACAATTGCTCTCGACGCCGTTGTTAACCCGGCTTTTGTACACAACTGTTGGAAATACGGTGATCTGTGAAGGCAGGTCTTGTCAACCACTGACACAAACTGCTGTGAGGGAAAGGTCTTCAAAAGGAAGGTGATCTGCCACCATTGTTGAAGTGATCATCAATGCAGAATGTGTGTCCAACCTATTCAAATTCAAAATTGTAAAATATATTTATAAATGTACATTTAGAGTTAAAGTTAGTTTACACACATTTACAGTTAAATTATTTACCTAAGCGAAAGGCATAATATTAAAATAATATAAACTCTTCTACAGGAATTTCATTTCAACGTCTCACAAGACGGAGGAAAAAGTTCAGACAAACACACTCGACAGAAACGTGACCCATACCACACTAAACAGAAGATTCCGCTTAACATGTTACAAGACTAAGACTCCCAGCCTCTTGCTCGTGATGAACTCTCTGAAGGATCTCCTCCTTGAGAAAGGAGTTCTCCTTGAGAGGAATATCCTCCTTGAGGGGAGGGAGAAAGGTTTTATGAAATCTAAACATATTTAGAGTCCCATCCAATATGATTTTCATAAAGGTTTCTGAAATATTTGTTGAGTTTCCCATAGAGATTGTTGTTGTTGTTGTTTAAGATTCGCTACCTGCAACCAAAAGTTCCAAGTAGCACGGGCTATGGTGAGCCCGTAGTGGACTTACCTGGCACAGGAGCGGGGCTGTAACTTGACCAGTTCAGTGCTTCGTCGTTGTTAAATTTACTGAGGGAGGGAAGGGAAAGAGTAAAGGAAAGGTGAAAACAGAGGGAGAGGTAAGAGAAGGTGGAGATTGGGAGATAGAGGGAGAAGACTTGTGGAGAGTGGAGAAGTAGTTTAGGAAAGAAGAATGTTTGGGGTGGGAGGAAGAAAGGTGGACAGGGAGAGAGGTTAGCAGGTGGCGACGAGGAGAGAGGAGGAGAATGGTGAGAGTTGGAGAGACGAGAAAATGGAAGAGAGTGATGAAAGGGGTGATTGGTTGAGAGAGCAAAGGAGGAAGATTAGGAGGGAGGGAAGGAGAGGAGAAATGAGTAGAGAGGCGGCCGAGGAAGAGAGAGGTGGGAAAAGAGGCAACAGAGACGAGAGCTAGGTGAGATACGGGGGGATTAGGAGAGAGGGGAGCAGTAGAGAGAGACCCGGGACCAGCCGGTTACCCTTGGCTCGCATTCAGTCCCCCCTAAAAATGCCCCTTTAGGTTCAATCCAAGTACTTGACCTTATCGATGAGACGGCAGCTTAATATTTGCCTCGTGTGCCGCAGTCCGTCCTCCAAAGGTTTCAAAACGTCAAGAAACGGGTAATTTAATGTGTCCTTATCCTAACCTACCAGAGGACCCAAAACAGAAAACGGGGCAGTACGTCACAGCCGCTTCCATATTCTAGTACGACGTTTTTTGGCCTTATGTAACGCCTACGAGCGAAAAGCGACGTTCTTCGTAAGAGGACAAGTTCCGTGCAGAGTCGATATTCGATCCCCGATAGCCCCAAGTGGATCGGAACAGTCCATTCACACTGTCCTCATATCTCAGTTCCTTATCCTCATATTCCAGTTCCTTATCCTCATATCCCAGTTCCTTATCCTCATATTCCAGTTCCTTATCCTCATATCCCAGTTCCTTATCCTCATATCCCAGTTCCTTATACTCACATCCCAGTTCCTTATCCTCATTTCCCAGTTCTTTATCCTCATTTCCCAGTTCTTTATCCTCATTTCCCAGTTCTTTATCCTTATATCCCAGTTCCGTATCCTTATATCCCAGTTCCTTATCCTCAAATCCCAGTTCCTTATCCTCAAATCCCAGTTCCTTATCCTCAAATCCCAGTTCCTTATCCTCAAATCTTATTTCCTTATACTCATATCCCATTTCGTTATCCTGCTATTCCATAAGAGTACTAACTAGTCATACGAGCTTACCGCTTTTATATATATATATATATATATATATATATATATATATATATATATATATATATATATATATATATATATATAACAGCTTTCATTTAGATATCGTTACTGTTATTAAATATTAACAAAAGCAGAGGCAAAAATGAATGCAATTTATACGCCAGTTGGGGAAGGTTGGGGGTGGCTGGGGCGCCCTGGGGGGCGTTAGGGGGTGTGTCCTGACTATCATGTATTACGCCCCCTGGCGCGTCGCCCCCTGTCGCAGGGAACACCTGCAGCCGGGATTAATGTGCCGGGCTTAGGTAAGAGCCGACCTGCTGGTGCCTGGCTTAGGTGTTTGTGGCCTAGGTGGGTGTTTATGGGCCCAGGTGGGTGTTTGTGGACCAGGTGGGTGTTTGTGGACCAGGTGGGTGTTTGTGGCCCAGGTGGGTGTTTGTGGCCCAGGTGGGTGTTTGTGGGCCAGGTGGGTGTTTGTGGGCCCAGGTGGGTGTTTGTGGGCCAGGTGGGTGTTTGTGGGCCAGGTGGGTGTTTGTGGGCCAGGTGGGTGTTTGTGGGCCAGGTGGGTGTTTGTGGGCCTAGGTGGGTGTTTGTGAGCCTAGGTGGGTGTTTGTGGGCCTAGGTGGGTGTTTGTGAGCCTAGGTGGGTGTTTGTGGGCCAGGTGGGTGTTTGTGGGCCCAGGTGGGTGTTTGTGGCCCAGGTGGGTGTTTGTGGGCCAGGTGGGTGTTTGTGGGCCAGGTGGGTGTTTGTGGGCCAGGTGGGTGTTTGTGGTCCCAGGTGGGTGTTTGTGGGCCAGGTGGGTGTTTGTGGACCCAGGTGGGTGTTTGTGGCCCAGGTGGGTGTTTGTGGGCCCAGGTGGGTGTTTGTGGGCCCAGGTGGGTGTTTGTGGGCCAGGTGGGTGTTTGTGGCCCAGGTGGGTGTCTGTGGCCCAGGTGGGTGTTTGTGAGCCTCCGACTGCAAGCAGTTCCGTAGAAGCTCAAGGCACTGCGACGGTTGATGGGACAGTGAATTTCTTTAAGTCAGTCATCACCATCTCACTGCAGTGGGATGCAGCCTCTGTCCCTCCTTGGGATTTACGTAGAGGAGAGGCGGAAGATAAGATTAGGAAGCTGCAAAATAACATTCCAGTTATCTTGCAGCTTCCCAGTTATCTTGCAGTTATATAAGACAGAATATAACTTTCCAAGTTATATCCTGTCTTCAAGACTGGATATAGACAGAAGACTGTAGACCTGTAGAGCACTGAAAAGTGGCCCAGAAGACCTGTAGAGCACTGAAAAGTGGCCCAGAAGACCTGTAGAGCACTGAAAAGTACACATGATGAATTAAAAATATGTGACAATAATTATATGCAGATCAGTAAAAACAATATAAAAATTATCAACATGGTGTCAAGACAGGCAAATCAACTAGAGTACAGACTGAAGGTTATTCAGAATATACGGGAAAGATAAGGATGGGTCGGCTGCACATTTCTTTGCCTGCCAGAAGACTTTGATAACGTCAAACACAAGAAACTAATGACAAACTGGAACAGTTGGCATTAGTAACTGGGGGAATAATAAACTTGGCTAGAGAATATTTGACAAATGAGAAAGTCCCAAGACACACATGGTTCCTAAGACATGTAAAAATGTTTTATTTGTGTCTTAAAAAATGTCTTGAAGTCGGTAGAATATAGCTATGTGTAAACTATATTCTACCCACTTCAAGGCCCCGAACCAACATAGAAGCAGCAAGAGAAAATATGGACCAATAGGCCTTCTGTAGTTTCATTCTTATGTTCTCATATGCAATTTATACCCATTGATTCGTGTCACCTCACCCAAAAACATTTGTGTCATATCACCTCACCCAAAACGAATATAAGCATGATATATGACATGTGTAAACCTGGCTTTGAAAATGTGAGAAGTCCTTGCGAAACGCTTTTAGGCGTCAGACCATAAATAAAAAAAATGAGAAAATGAACTTTGGAGAGTTCATTTTTCAATTACCCCCGACAGTGAAGAAAAACGTAAGAAATATTTGTCAATTATTGTGGGAAACTGTGTATCACCTTGCAGCAGTCGTCGATTATGGGTCTGCATACAGTTGTGTGCTCTCTCTCTCTCTCTCTCTCTCTATCTCTCTCTCTGTCCTCTCTCTCTCCTCTCTCTCTTCTCTCTCTCTCTCCTACTCTCTCTCTCTCTCTCTCATCTCGTCTCTTCTCTCTCTCTCTCTCTTCTTTCTCCAACCACCACTGCCTCTCTCTACCTCCCCATGAGCCTTCCCTACCAGACACCTGCACTTCCCCACTACTAACGTTTATCTCCACCCTCACTTCCTGGCCCAATTACAACCACTATCCTTCTTTCCCCGTTCCCCACCCCCCAACCCCTTCCACCTGGCTAGGCCCCCTCTACTGCCCATCTCTTCCCCACCACTCAGTTTCTCTTCCCTCTCCCATTAGCCCTTCGCCACCTCGGCCATCGCAGGTGGGCGGTAGCTAGTTAAGGAGATAAGCATCACAATCAGGACCGCGAATTATAGGCTTATCAACTTCCTGCCGATGCTATTTGTCCGAGAGAAAGATGGAGAGGAGGCGAGGATGCTGGAGACGAGGGCCGAGAGCAAGATGAGATGTGATGCTGAAAGAATGCCCCACAGAAGGATTGTGCTGGAGGGGGCATAGGATGATTGTGAGACATCCAAGATGAAAATGAAGAATGGTTGATAGTAGGTAAAGTGGAAAAAGGTATTACTCTGGTACCTTTAGTTGCTATCATTTATCATTACTTGGGGTTAGTTAATTTGTCTTGATAACAATGTTTAAAGTTGTTCTGTTCGCTGTTTGTCTGTCGTCTGTCTGTCTGTCTGCCACCATCTCTTCCTCCCAGTTCTAATCCTTCTATCCTCATAAATCTTTCTTACAACCCTCCCTCTCTTTCTCTTCTCTCTCTCTCTCTCCTCTCTTCGATCTACTCATTCTCTCTCTCTCCTCTCTCTCTCTCTCTCTCTCTCCTCTCTCTCTCTCCATGCTCTCTCTCTCGCTGCTCCTCTCTCTCTCATCTCATCCTCTCTTATCTCCATCATTCTCTCTACTCCATCTCTCCTCT
>WNGS01009631.1:7051268-7065831 GCA_020271785.1 Procambarus virginalis
TATGCAAATTTTCCCGGGCTAATTTGATTATTGGCGTAGATATGATCAGGTAGTTCAGTGTTGGTTCGCTTGCTTATGATTGGCTAGGACGTGCAGAATTACGCGTTTGCTGAAGCTCACGAACGAGAAATGCAAAACAGCGTAAACTGCGAGTGTTTGTAAACTAAATGTCAAGTTAATGTTCCGACTGAGGCGAGACAGGAGGAACGGATTGGAGAGTTTCCGAATGTGCAAGAAAGAGTTGATGGAATACAAAATCCAATATAATTCTATTACTTCCCCTAGACCAGGCGTTAAGTGGTTGTGTTATACTGACTATTAAGTAAAAGTTAAATATAATTACCGATCATTGTCAACGCTTTTATTACTACTAAAGCAGTTAAATTGATGTCCTTATGTCCTTAGCGCGCACATAGATACAAAAGAGACGATCACGGGTTCAGGGGCGAACAGCAGTTAACTTGCTGTTAAGAGAAGTAAACAACGTTTCGTCCATTTAATTAAGTTAACGAAGCTCTTTCCGTCTTTGTCTTGTCAGTTGCTTATTGTGAGTTCCCGTTATATGAGTGTCCCCCTCTCCAAATATATTGTTTTAATTATTACTATAATTACTACAAAAAAAATATTATACTTATTAGCCATTACTTATATCAACTTACAGTGGTTTATTGTGCTACAATCTCAGTGTTATTCATTAATATTATCAAAGAAATGGCAGCATAGTTGCAGCTATTGCTGAAATTATTTCACCATGCTGAAAATTTTCTTCATGCTGAAAGTACAGCAACGAGAAAAAGTTGTATAAAAACGTTAATGATGCCATGAAGGCTCAAGGCAGCCTTGTCTTGCACAAGTCTTGGGAGGAAAAAATGAAAGGAAGTGATTAATCAACGCAGCAAGTTAATTCTCCACCATAATTTACCATTTTGGCCAAACATCTGGTGTGACAAAGGTGTAAGTGATGGTGGGGAAGGACTGGTGGTGGAAGACTTTTAGTGGAGGACAGATAGTGGAGGACTTATGGTAGAGGACAGACGGTGGAGGACCTGTGGTGGAGAACTTGTAGTGGAGAATTGATGGTGGAGGACTTATGGCGGAAAACTTTTAGTGGAGATTTGATTGTGGAAGATTGGTAGTGGAGGAGTGCTTGGAGGGAAGGTGGAGGGACCGGTGTACCAGCTTTCGGAATATAGGTCTTCCAATACCTACTGTATAAACATTCCTCCCACATCTTGTCAAGTATGACTGTATTGTAGATACACCTGCTCTGAATTCGCTCAGATATGATGTGTTCTGTATCCTGGTTGCTTGGTAATTCAATGATCTCCCCTTACCATCCCCTCTTCCCCTCGCTATTGCTTACGTTTGACTAATAATTAATGTTTTGTTAGGTCACATGAACTTCATTATCCCTCATACCCTCTTCTTTCACGGTACTATGGTGTGAGTGTTGGTGTGTATATGTGCTCATCTAAATGTAGCCACCTAAGGGTTTGCCGTGGCTTAGCTTCTGCTTTTTGGCCTCTCTTCTCAACCATCAATCAACTGGTGGACAGATTCTAAGCCTATTGGGTTCTATCATATCTACATTTGAAACTGTGCATGGGGGTCTGACTCCACCACATCACTTCCTAATGCATTACATTTATTAACTACCCTGACACTGATACAATTATTTTGTAATGTCTCTGTGGCTCATTTGGGAACTCAATTTTCACCTGTGTCCCTCACACACGCTAGTGAGAGTGGCCTTCGTGGCAGTCTATAGACCTAAGAGGTGAATTTTTATTATTATCATTCGTGCGATCGTGACTGTGTTCTTAAGAATGACATTGGATGAGGCCTGAAGGAATCTTGGTAATCCCCCCTGAGGATACCCCCTGGTGAGCTCCTAAGGATGACCCCTGGGGAACCCTTAAGCAAGACCCACACAAGAACACTTGCCCTCCAGTATACAATCACACCGCCCATATTCACCAACCTCGGTCAGACATCGTAATCAAAAAAAGGTCCCGCTGAGATTATTTCCAGGTGCATTAGGGGTAATCATTGAGGGTCATTAGACGGGTTATTAGAGGTCATCGAGTGCTAGTGTGGACAGGTAATCTGTTTCAGTATGGGCAGCGGATCAGTGCAGGATCAGTGGGCACCGCTTGAACGTATTTAATATCTCTGTGATCATGAAAGGGAATCAAGATCGCAGGAAAGTACCGAGATTATAGAAGAACATTAATGATCACAACAACACTTAATGACCACAGATAACCACAGATGACCACACATAACTACTGATGACTAAAGATAACCACTGATATCACAAATAACCACCTGATGACCACAAAGGAACACTGATAACCACAAAGGAACAATGATGACCAAAAAATAACAATAACCACCACAAAATAAACATACGAAAGAGTAAGTATCACAAATGAGCGATAAGTTTGACTAAGAGTGATAAATATCACATTTGAGGGATAAGTATCACAAAGGAATGATAAGCAAAACATACTAATGATAAGTAACTCATCTGAATGATAAGTATCACATCAAAATGATAAGTATCACATGTGAATGATAAGTATCACATCTGAATGATAAGTATCACATCTGAATGATAAGTATCACAACGGAACTTCGACGTTCACATATAAATGATAACGATCACAGAGGAATGTTATAAACCTCAAGGAAATGTTGCACGTAACCCAGGCTACAGAAGGACTTCAGAGGACTACTATAAGGTTTTCATAGGACTGCTATAAGACTCTAGAGAGCCTCTATGGGCCTCAAAGGACTGTTAAGGACTCTAGAACATTACCAATGACCTCGTAAATCTGCTAGGAACAAGAGGAGTACCATGGAACACCATTTGTCCCACCCCCACTGGAACAGCTGGGAATTGTTTGCTTATGATCCTGGAAGTGTTAAAAACCTTTGTAACAGTCTCAGGTGTACAAACTATATCATTCAGTTTATTTCGTCACGTTCTTGTCAAATACCAGAGATAGGTTATGGAAGCGGCTTCTATTTCCATCTGTCGATTGTTCGCTAGTGTGATCCTGTATGATTGCGTGCATCGTGTATGATTGTGTGGCCGTGTGTGCATGTGTGATTGCGTATGATCGTAATTGGGTGTGATCGCGCGATTTGCGACTCTGTCTCCAATTTATATGTTAAAAACAACAAAATCCATAGAAAACATCCTTCGTTTTATGTATTCCAATTTCCTTAGCAAGATCAGGCCCTCTAGGTCTTTTAAATCAGTATATAAAAAAGTTTTTTTTTATTGAAGCACATATTTTTTTTTCCTCTCTCGACTCGGCATGAGACATTGTAAACACCACACTAATAGGTCAGTGATTATTTTCACTTCAATGAATCTTTTCTTATATTCCGTTGTGTGGGAGAGATGCTGTCAGATGGCAGGAGAGATGCTGTCAGATGGCAGGAGAGATGCTGTCAGATGACTGGAGAGAAGCGTTGTATCGAGTCGTGTGTGGGGTCACCGAAAAGAAATCAGACGGCAGGAGGATGGGAATGAGTCCCATCCTGGGAGGCTTGCAAGGTATGAATGCCGCTACTGTCATAACACTTTATACACAAAAAATTCTCGCTATGGATCATCACAGAGAGCGCCAATAAAATCCGGAACTATTGTGAGATAACAATTGGCAGAATGTTGACGGTCTAATGGACTAATGAAGATGTCAATTTCCATAGGTTTGATGGGTTACTTAGATTCGAAAATGACTGGTTAGGCAGAAACCACTTCATATTTGACGTTTTACGAGTGACGAGATTGGGCTGGTTCGTCTGTACTCGCTGGTGAAGTTGATGTGTCGTTTGTCATTCTGGAAGTGTAGTAGCCCGGCGCTCGGTGTGGATATACAATCGGGATGCTCTATGCATATACACTCGGGGTTCAAAGTGTCGATATACACTCTTGACGATGGGGTGTGGATACACATTTGGCCTAGTAAGATGTAGCGAGAGGCGGTAGGCCATTGACCGTGTCCATCCTTAGTAGAGGGGTCCAGGTTTGATCATCTGGTCTGGAGATGAGCAGTCGCCAGAGGTTAGGTTATCAGCCCCAACACTGCCCACTCCATATCCTTCCGCGAGACACTTGAGGTCGCTTTTGTTCCAGTGACCAACATCTCAAAGAGGCAGCAAACTGACAATTGGTCTAGGAAGATGTTTTCCCGGGGCCATCGCTGACTCATGATACTCAACTATATCTGGAGGACCAACAGGCTTAGATCATCACTCATTGCCCTAGACGACCAGAGGAACCTGTGATAGACGTTCTTAGGAATCCTGGAAAGCCAGTAGCATCTATTTACCTGTCGTCTATAAAAAGCACCCTAAATAGACAAATTATTGGAGGCCTATGCACAGTCCTCTCATTGGATACTCTAGAAGTTGAAAGCTGAGCTAAAATCTTTTAAGGGGGAAGAAAGTGAAGGAGGAAGAGGACGGGGAGGAGGAGGAGGAGGAGAAGGATGAGGTGGATATGTTTCAGAAACTATCTTTTCAGATTAATGGGCTGGGCTGAGCAGCAATATATATCTTCTTACATCTTCCTACATAGTTTACATCTTCCTACATAGGCATTCTCGTTTCCAATTGCCTTGTTAGGATATCCTTGGACTTATAACCAAATCTTATTGTAAATGACCTACATGTTTTAGAATGATCTTCCTTTAATGGCAACATACTTACTTGAAGTTATTGTCACAAATTATAATAAACTAGATGTTTAATTATAATTATCTGTGGTGGGTGACAAGTGGAGGAATTAAAGATGCAATAAGCAGTGGATGCGCCAAGATAAGGATATTCGGAGGTAACACAGAAAATATAATTAGAAAAGTAAATTAAAGAGTAGTCTTGCAAGGAACTGACTCACGCTAATGACTGCTCAGATGGGTTTTGGAAATTTTACATTGATAGCAGTTATATAATTCAACTAAAAATTGGTTGATTGTTTTGTTTCAGGATGCTGGATTCTCTTTCGAACCCATATAAGAAGTAATGTCTTAATCCTGGATTTTAATCTCAGGTGATGCCTCACACTTGAACTGGTCAGTACAGCGAAGGCTCCTGCATCGTATAAGGTGGGAGTTCGATCCCCGATGGTCCATGTTGATAGTCACCTTTCCTTCACTCTATCCTCAAATCCCAGCTCCATGTTTTCACATCCCTTCCAAGTGCTATATAGTCACACCAGCTCAGCACTTTCTCCTGATAATTACATTACCCTCAGGTACAGTTAAGAATGTTGGATTTCCAACTCACGAGCTTGACCATCGTTTAAAGAGGAGTTAAGTGCACAATCTTAGTCTTGAACACCTTCCTAGGGAAGGGTTAAGTTCACAATCTTGGCCTTGACCACTGTCTAAGGGAGGAGGTAAGGAAATTATCAGAGGGAGAGAACTAAGCCAGTCTGAATATATGGAGGAGTTAAGTAAACAATATCAGCCTTGATCACTATCTAGTGAGGAGATAAAGGCTCAAGATTAACCCTGACCAATATCTTCGGAGGATTTAAGTCCGCAATTATTAGGTGAGAAAAATAACCTACGAAACTCTAGCATTGTCTATGCACTCATTCACACGCGCGCTCACACACGCACATGCGCGCTCGCACGCACACGCGGGCTCACACATTCACACGCGCGCGCATGCACATACATAATCACCTCCCAGCATCCCTCTCTCCTTCCCAATCGGGAAGGAGCGAGAGCCACCCCCACTTCCCATCCTGCCTCTCCACCCCACCTCCACTCTACCTCCCTTCCTACCTCTCCACCCCACCCCCACTCCACCCCCCTCCCTACCACTCACGTACAAGTAATCACAGCCTCTTACGGACTCTTTAAGCCCTACTTGCATAGCTGAAGATATAACCGAGCACAATCAAGGCAATAGTAAATGAAGACTGATTTATGCACCTTAATAAATGTTTGCTGGTGATCATAAAATCCACTCACAGACTAAAAACAGTTACCGCCGCGTGGACGCAGACTGACCACTTCCCTCTCAGACGTTTAAGAATATCGTGCGCTTAAATGCTTTCCCAGCTGATTTGCATTTATATTTGAGGCTTTTGTTGGCTTCTTTTAATTGACACTGAGTCCGTAAATTTCTTCCTTGCATACTAATCTCTCCCTCGAGGGCTGCATTAATCTCTTGGTATATTCCGTGCGTGATTTCAGTCCATGGGGGTGACTCATCACATGAACGTGGACTGTTATTGTTAATTAACACCATTGTTTTACGTGATTTGTTTAGCATGAGCCGTTTAACTTATACATTTCAACTCTCTTTCTTTTTAATTTTTGAGGGGGAGAGATATTCTTACTCAGGCCTTAAGGGTGGCTCACTTAGTATTTCATATTTCAGTATCACTTAGGAGGTGAATGAGTGTTCACGTCTGGCTTCAGTAGGGTTATGTTAATTTTATTTGCTGATCTCTGCTTAACGAGGCATTTACCTTTTGGTAATGTGTACAAATTTCGTTTGCCTGTGCGCTATGCTAAGCTCCTAATACGGTTGTGTGGTTTTTAAAGCTGTGTCATGTCTCTTAAAGATATTTTGTTTGTGAATTATATATTTGCAAATGGTGAATTGATCTAAATTACTGTGGATAATGTACTTATTGCTCCTCTTGTGCTGAGTACCATGGTGTACTCTTGTATGTCATGTAAGGTGCATTGTAAGTAGTGTGACATGCATAGAACATACCATGCTTGGTGCAGCTGAGAGAGCTTGACATGGGTGGTGAGCCAACAGAGTGTACCATCCGTGTTGCACCATGGAGAGTGTACCATGTGCGTGTTGTGTTATAGAGAGTGTACCATGCGTTGCTAAATTTTTTATGATGCATAAACTCTTGCTTTTGTTGCTGCTCTGTTCACCATGGCTGTCCTGGACACGGTGATTGTCTGCTTCAAGACGGCGGTGTGTGTGTGTGTGTGTGTGAGAGTGTGTGTGGTGTGTGTGTGTGTGTGTGTGTGTGTGTGTGTGGTGTGTGTGTGTGTGTGTGTGGTGTGTGTGTGTGTGTGTGTGGTGTGTGTGTGTGTGTGTGTTTGTGTGTGTGTGTGTGTACTCACCTAGTTGTACTCACCTAGTTGTGCTTGTGTGTATTCACTTAGTTGTATTTTTACGGGGGTTGAGCTTTGCTCTTTCGGCCCGCCTCTCAACTGTCAATCAACTGTTTACTAACTACACTAACTACTTTTTTTTCCCACACCACACACACACACACCCCAGGAAGCAGCCCGTGACAGCTGACTAACTCCCAGGTACCTATTTACTGCTAGGTAACAGGGGCATTCAGGGTGAAAGAAACTTTGCCCATTTGTTTCTGCCGGGTGCGGGAATCGAACCCGCGCCACAGAATTACAAGTCCTGCGCGATATCCACCGTGTGTGTGTGTGTGTGTGTGTGTGTGTGTGTGTGTGTGTGTGTGTGTGTGTGTGTGTGTGTGTGTGTGTGTGTGTGTGTGTGTGTGTGTGTGTGTTTGCGTGAGCGCCGCCGGGGCCAAGGAGAGGGCACTCTCCCTCCCTTTATCAACCATCTCAAGATTATCGTGTTTACACGCTGATCCAGAGGTTCATAATTAAGGTGAACTTTCTCCAAAACTGTATCTCTGCAATTTGCTTTGTTCTCATTACGTAATTATCGTTCCAGAATTTGATTCCATCTCTTTACTCTATTTTCTGTTGAATTTTCTTGGTCTTCGTTGGTCAATACAACTTTGTGAATACATGAATGAGCAACGAATAATGAAAGATAATCTGTAAATGGGTCAAAAACCCCGACCCTCTAACCAAAACACAGACATCATCATCATATCAAAGAAAGAAAACCACTGACCTCATTAAAAACAGACCCGAAGCTAACCTGGAACACTTTGTAGCATTTGGACGTGATATATATATATATATATAATATATATATATATATATATATATATATATATATAATATATATATATATATATATATATAAATATATAATATATATATTATATATATATTATATATATATATATATCAATATATATATTATATATATATATATATATATATATATATATATATAATATCTGAAAACTCACACCCCAGAAGTGACTCGAACCCATACTGCCAGGAGCAACGCAACTGGTATGTACAGGGACGCCTTAATCCACTTGACCATCACGACCGGACAAAAGGAAGTGATAGCCGTGGCTATTTGAACCACTTCCCCGCCGGCACTCGGATGGTAATCTTGGGCATAGCATTTTATCAAATCACCTCATTTTTTGGGGCAACACGTGAGGAACACAAATGCAAACACGCCTGAATGGTCCCCAGGACTAGATACAACTGAAAACTCACACCCCAGAAGTGACTCGAACCCATACTGCCAGGAGCAACGCAACTGGTATGTACAGGGACGCCTTAATCCACTTGACCATCACGACCGGACAAAAGGAAGTGATAGCCGTGGCTATTTGAACCACTTCCCCGCCGGCACTCGGATGGTAATCTTGGGCATAGCATTTTATCAAATCACCTCATTTTTTGGGGCAACACGTGAGGAACACAAATGCAAACACGCCTGAATGGTCCCCAGGACTAGATACAACTGAAACTCACACCCCAGAAGTGACTCGAACCCATACTGCCAGGAGCAACGCAACTGGTATGTACAGGGACGCCTTAATCCACTTGACCATCACGACCGGACAAAAGGAAGTGATAGCCGGGCTATTTGAACCACTTCCCCGCCGGCACTCGGATGGTAATCTTGGGCATAGCATTTTATCAAATCACCTCATTTTTTGGGCAACACGTGAGGAACACAAATGCAACACGCCTGAAAGGTCCCCAGGACTAGATACAACTGAAAACTCACACCCCAGAAGTGACTCGAACCCATACTGCCAGGAGCAACGCAACTGGTATGTACAGGGACGCCTTAATCCACTTGACCATCACGACCGGACAAAAGGAAGTGATAGCCGTGGCTATTTGAACCACTTCCCCGCCGGCACTCGGATGGTAATCTTGGGCATAGCATTTTATCAAATCACCTCATTTTTTGGGGCAACACGTGAGGAACACAAATGCAAACACGCCTGAATGGTCCCCAGGACTAGATACAACTGAAAACTCACACCCCAGAAGTGACTCGAACCCATACTGCCAGGAGCAACGCAACTGGTATGTACAGGGACGCCTTAATCCACTTGACCATCACGACCGGACAAAAGGAAGTGATAGCCGTGGCTATTTGAACCACTTCCCCGCCGGCACTCGGATGGTAATCTTGGCATAGCATTTTAGCAAATCACCTCATTTTTGGGGCAACACGTGAGGAACACAAATGCAAACACGCCTGAATGGTCCCCAGGACTAGATACAACTGAAAACTCACACCCCAGAAGTGACTCGAACCCATACTGCCAGGAGCAACGCAACTGGTATGTACAGGGACGCCTTAATCCACTTGACCATCACGACCGGACAAAAGGAAGTGATAGCCGTGGCTATTTGAACCACTTCCCGCCGGCACTCGGATGGTAATCTTGGCATAGCATTTTATCAAATCACCTCATTTTTTGGGGCAACACGTGAGGACACAAATGCAAACAAGCCTGAATGGTCCCCAGGACTAGATACAACTGAAAACTCACACCCCAGAAGTGACTCGAACCCATACTGCCAGGAGCAACGCAACTGGTATGTACAGGGACCCTTAATCCACTTGACCATCACGACCGGACAAAGGAAGTGATAGCCGAGGCTATTTGAACCCCTCCCGCCGGCACTCGGATGGTAATCTTGGGCATAGCATTTTTATCAATCACCTCATTTTTGNACAGTAGCAAAACACGTAACCTGACATATATACATAACCTGGCTTAATTATGCATGAAGTTGTAATATATAGTAAAAATACTTTTTATATAGGAGTGTAAATTCTTGTGCAATTTGCAGTAATATAAGAGAGCAGGGCGAGTTTAAAGGTTTTCTTGATTAATTGTTGCCGCCTGAGGCGGCTACTTCATTGTGCAACCCATACTCATCCTGTGAGCGGTAGCGCAAAAAGAAAGGATTACCGAGGCAACAAAAGGTCTTTATTAACCCTCAACGGGCATTATTACAGTAACAATTACATCTATCCGTCACACCTTATAATTATACAGTCAGCTAGTAAGAGAGATTGTTTCACTTCAATAGCTTTGTATTTACAGTTAATCATTATTCATTTATGGTAAGCCTTTTCGCTAATACATAATTGTTTAACTATAAAATATATATTTACAGGGTCATAAGAGAGCTGCTGTTTGTTATTATTAGTCTTCACAATACACTACTTGTTTCATAATCTCATGTGTCGTTTATCTACTGGAAGCGAAATATGATTACAGTGCAAAGATTTCAGATATTTTTATCCATAGTAATAAGATTGTTTACCATTTCATACGACGTGTTTATATTTATCTCTAAATGGCTCAATATTATTTCAAAGGAATTCTATTAATCCGGTGTTTGATTTATGAATCAAACAATAATAACGAGGATGGAAAGGGAATGGGATTTAGATTCTTGAGTAAATGTATACATCTGCCAAGCAATTCAACCCTCTTCTATGCCATTAAATTTTCATCCACACTCCCCCACCACACCCTCATCCTCCCCTACCACACCTCCACCCTCTCAACCACCAGCCCTTTTATTCATTTATCTCCAAATATATTCATACATAAAAACTACATATACACGTTCATGCGTATTCAAGCATGTATACAAGTAAATATATAAACCTATGGTTTGTTTTTCCCTTGCTAGGGAGCAGGGCGCTGCAAGTTATATCAAGGCTCCCCTAGGGCAGGGGTGGATGACCATTGGCACCCAAAAAGTCTCGTTTGGCACACGGCATGCAATGCCGACTCTCGTCCTTCAAATCCAACCATCGGTATAAATCAGTATATATAAGTTTATTGTCTTCACTGCCAAGTGAAGTTTCTGCTGGTTTCGAATCTCAAATATTTTTGCTCCTCAGGGAAACCACTCATTTAAGAGGGAACAAATATTGAGAGGTAAAAACATTTAAAGCTTGCATTAACGGTAGTTCCTTGTACAACAGCCACATACAGTGTTCCCTATTAAAGTGACCTAAATAGGACGAGCCAAATCAACACACACACCACACATATATATATATATATATATATATATATATATATATATATATATATATATATATATATATATATATATTTTATATATATATACATTTATACCATGTACCTTGTTTAACTTTAACATTTCATTACTGCTGTTTATTATAATAAATAGCTGCGAGCAGTTTTTTTTCGTTCGGTTCAATGTTGGCTTTAAGTCGTGTCAACCTCTGGAGGGTTATTATGGCCGACCTAATAGCTTACTGACAAATCAGGAAGTATTGCGTTAGAAATTAACATTGTTCGGGACTAAATAAATTCACAGTGTATATAATATACACTGAGAAATTAATACACCTTTTTGGTGTATATGTCCTCTGTGGATATTGGACATTTATTATTTTACTAGTATTTATTATGCTATTTGTTTTAGAATTATATAATGCATTTCGTTTGTTTAGATATTTAAGACATCTCTTTTTTCAATGGTGTTTGTGATTTTTTTAACTAGGTATTACTGCAAGTCAGATATTCTAACAAACAAATTAAGTAAAAAGTATACATAATAAAAAAGTTAAATTTTTAGTATAAGCAAGTTTCTTAATATGGTGCTTGTTCTACGTATTTACTCGTATTTTACTGTTATCTGTAAGTCAATATGAAGAGTATCTGTCATGTCAGAGTGATCATAGGAATACAGCAATACAGGTATACTCGTGACCGGACACTTCTGATCTGTCACTTTCGCCTACAGGTATCTACATACATGGTGTTCTGATTCCTCCTTTGAATATTCAAACCAGGAAGTGGAGGTTTTCAACCATCGGCTCAGACTCTCTGGGATTAAACACGGGAAAGTATATCTTCACCCTTTGTTCCCATCTTGGGAGAATGTAAATCTGCACTCTGTACAAAATTCGAGAGAATGTAAGCTTCTCCACTACTCTTACGCTCTTGAATTCCAGTCAACGAGGTGAAAAATCTCCTCAACAACTTTCCCACACGTGTATAGAGAAGATGTAGAGTTCTCTCTCTATCCCTGTTTTCGTTCATTTATGGATAAACCAAAGGAATGTGGAGTCATGTTGGCCAGTTTCCACACCCACATCTCTAGTGGTACAGAGGAGACACCTTTCACTTAATGGCAAATGTTGAGGCGGACTTAAGCCTGCTTTATCGTCAAGAGAGGAACTCGAATACCAGCATTCTCTACTCTCCAGTCAGTAGTGCCTCTACTCTCCAAACAGTAGTACCTCTACTCCCCATCCAAAAGTACCTCTACTGTCCAAGCAGTAGTAGTAGTACATCTACTCTCTAACCAGTACTACCTCTTCTCTCCAACCAGTACTACCTCTTCTCTCCAAAGAGTACTACCTCTACTCTCCAAAGGTACTACGTCTCTCCACCTTCCAACCAATAACTAAACATGTCCTCACTTCGTGCCACACCCACGGAGACGACCTAAACCACACGATTCGAGCTGCGTTGGATCCTATAAGGGATTCCCTCCGTCCCTGGAGAGAGAGAAGTGTGTTTAAGCAGGGTTATCGTCTGATATCTTATCTCGGGAATGATGCTGGATCGTGGCGTGCGTGCGTGCGTGTGTGTGTGCTAGGGGGGGTTGGGGTGGGGTTGGCATGGGGTGCAGAGAAGAAGATGGCCTAGGGGACAGGGAGAGCCCAGGGGAACCCCAGTCCTGAGGTATGCTGAACATGCTGTTTGTCCCAAGAGGGTACAATACGCCTCAGCGCCCTAAAGTGGGTTTGTACCGTCGTTAAACGTGATGACAACTATAGAGACGACACGTAAGACAGGACTCTCACGAGTTCAGCTTCGTCCGAGATCATTACTGACTGAGCTCAACATCGGCCGAGATCAACAATGGCCGAGCTCAACATCGGCCGAGATCAACGTCAGTCGAGGACAACATCTGAAGAGCTCGGCAACGCTCAACACCGGACGAGAGCACCACCAGACGAGAGCACAACCGGACGACCATAATAGGACTGAAAAAAACCTAACTTCAATTGCACGAAATATACTCTAAATATTTCTCCTCAACTTCCTGTTTTATTTTACATATCCACGGATGCATGCCAAAATAAAAACAAATAAACGTAAGAAAACAAACAATAATTGTCCTACAAAACTAGCGTACAAAAAAAGAAAACAACACCACACACACACACACACACACGCACACCCACACACACACACACAAACACACACACACACCAAACACACACCCACACACACACACACACACACACACATAAAGGATAAAGAAACGTAACTCGTGCCTCACCAAAAACAACACACAGCCAACCCGTGATTAGACGGGCGATCGCATCGACGATCACCGCCAACGATACACAACTATTTACATATTCGTGAGACGTGAGCTGGACCCTGCAAGTACCGTATGGTGCTTAGATGGCGAGGGGACCGCTCTCTCCGAGGGGAGGGAAGGGAAGGGGTGGAAGGGAAAGGAGGGAGGGTGGAGAGAGTGTTGATAGCGAGTGGCACTCTCACTTCGTCACTCCGAGGGAAGAGAAGGAGAGAAACGTTACGATAATTATCAATTGAAAGCTCCAAGCCATTACACTATGCAAAATTCGTGACATTTAAAAATAATATAGGATTTAGGAACGGACGGAGAATGGATTTACCCAACCATTTTGGCGGCGGGGATATAAACACAGACCTGTCTGTCAACAGCAAGGCCCAGACGCCTGTGGCTGCTTCACCCAAATCGCAGAGATAACGGTCTGGGGTCCGAGATGATACATAGGCTGTCGGGGGTTCGCCAGAGTTTAAGGGAACAGGGTATCAGTCACATTCAGACCGTCAAATACGATTTTTTGGCACTGTCTGCCTACACAGTGATATTTTCGTAAATTCAAACATTAAAAAACACAATTATACGAAACTACGCCATTACTCACCAGATATCGGATCATTAACTGATTCATGGACACCAGTGCGGCCTTGTGTATCAAGTATATTATATTATATATAAGTATATATATATATTTTATTATATTTATTAATATTATACATATTAAATTATATGACTTAGGTTTGGCGATACCAATCAGCTCGTCCTTGAGAGTAGCCACAGGGAACAGCAAGGTCCCTATTGTGACAGTATTGTAAAGCGACCTTGAGATCCTTCCCTCTTAAGTAACCCATTGAACAGTTGATTCAATGTCCGTCTCCCATTTCAGAGGATGGGTTGTTCGACGACTCCTGGTAGTTGGCCTCAATGTGAATGAAATGTACATACTACGTTTAGTTGATCTCTCTCTCTCTCTCTCCTCTTCTCTCTCTCTCTTCTCTCATCTCTCTCTCCTCTGTGTATAATATATAAGAGCTACT
>WNGS01009631.1:7066831-7077330 GCA_020271785.1 Procambarus virginalis
ACTGCTTTTCGTGTCCTCCCGTTCTCTTCATCTCCCCGTCTCTCTTCTCCCTCGCTCTCATCCCCTCCCCATAATCTCTCCGTCTCTTTTCTGCTGCCCGGACTGCACGACTGACAGCGTGGGAACTGATTCTGTCAGTCACGCCTCCTGTCAGCCAGGCGTCAACGTGACGAGGCGCTGACAGCCCCTCGTCAGCCGTGATTAAACGGGTGTCAGAAGAGTTGGGAGTGAGTAGTCGCGGGTGGGGGGTCATGGTTTATAGGGTCATGGGTGGAGAGTCAGGGGTCATGGGGTTAGAGGTGGAGAGTCACTGATTATGGGGTGAGAGATGGAGAGTCACTGTTTATGGGGTCAGAGATGGAGAGTCACTGTTTATGGGGTCAGAGATGGAGAGTCACTGTTTATGGGGTCAGAGATGGTGAGTCACTGATTATGGGGTCAGGGATGGCGAGTCAGGGGTTATGTAATCGAGAATGGCGAGTCAGGAGTCATGGGATCAAAGGGTGGATAGTTTGGAGTCGTAGGGTCAGAGATGCAGAGTCATGCCTTTTGGGTTGAAGGATGGTGAGTGATTATGGATCATGGATGGCTTCTGTGCTACCCATCATATCCAGCTGGCATCTTCCTAGGCATAGCATGCACATTGCTCTCTCGCTATCCAAGTCTTTGCCTCCTCATGATCACGAGGAGAATATCCAGCCTCATTCATCTGGATGCCAAGTAGCAGAAGCTTTCATTCCCGCCTCTGATCCTCATCAATCTCCCGACTGATTGACTCTGATTGATACTGTCAGTCTATGATACACATCATGACCTCCCGCCCCTTCCCTCTTTCCCACCATTGTACCGTTTGTATAATAACCTACTGGCGTGTGTGGAGACCTAACGACTGTGTAAAATTTTGCCCTACCAGCGAAAAGTTCTTTGTAATGTCCTCCTCTTTTGATTGCCAGAGCACAACTGCCTTTCTCTGTCATTGTCCACTTGAACACATTCAATTGGTTGAGGCGCACAGCAGATATGCTCTGATGGTTAAACATTCCTGTGCATTTATGATTGATCAATAAGTTGATTTTATTCTTTCTAGGATATTTGAGAGTTAGTCGGAAAAAAAAGTTTGCTCACGAACTGGAAAGAACTTGAAATATCAGTCCCTCAAGTCTTGACCTTTTTTTTTACTTCGATGCAACGGTCATTGCTAACATACTAGCGTCTTCACTGTAAATGGACATGACCTATTACATGAATAGATTGCCATCTATTATACATTTTACCCAGCTTGCCATCACTATCATCTATTAGCATGCACCTTCCCCCCCCTCCCTCCGCCTGTCATCACCATCACCTGTCACTGCCACTTAGTATACATATTTCCCCCCGCCTGCCCTCACTATCACCTGTCACTCTGACGGTGCATTCACCTTCCCGTCTGCCATCGCCTTCAAAGGCCCTCACGTCTCTGCCCGTCTTGGCCCGTCATCACCACCTGGCCCACACGTCAACACCACCACCCACCACCTGACGTAATCAACGGTGTCATCGCCTAAACTCTCCAATTTGGCTGAGTCCTCGAAACTCTATCTTGCAAAGCACGAAATCCATCCAACTATTACATGCGGTGCACGATTCTTCCGCCCGCAGCAGACGGCCATGTAGGATTCCTCCTCATCTTCCTGTTACATCAGGCATTGCTGCTGCTGGCTCTCGTTCCCAGGGGGCCGCCTGAAGAGGTCTCTTTTAAAGGGGGGAAGAGTGCTAGAAATGCCCCAGTTGAAATCTCGTGCACTTCATAATAATGATGTGCCTTGTGAAGGTAACTGCCTTCTTCAGGAAGTGCGTCTTGAATACAAATGCCTCACGTGAATAAAGTTCTACCCCAGACCGAAGTGCCTCCTGAGGTCGAAGTGCCTCCTGGACCTTAAGCTCCCACCAATGCTCCCCCACCTTGGAAGCAAAGGACGCGTCTGAAAGGAAAGCTCGCTTTCCTCCTTTTCCTGGAGACACAAATGAAGTACACACCATGGAAGGGAAAGTGCAGACGGAGTGCTCCACAACTCCAGCAGTGGGAAAGTTCTACCCCCGAACTGAGGAAGATTTTCACTTTCTCATGATAACGTGTGTCCAGTATCTAATCAGGGATAGCGAAGTGGTCTCCCCTATTAAATACTAAATATAGCACCCAACCTAGAGGAGTAATGTCCTTTTCCCCTCCTAGATGCTGTTTCTTTGTCTCTCTTACAGACAAAGTGCATGCTATACACTCCATGTAGAGTGTACTCTACAAGGAGTGTAAAGTGCACTATACACTCCCTGGAGGTTTCCTGTCATTGATGCGGATGTGCATTATCCTTGATGGCATATTTATTCCTGCCCTTGTATGCTAATTGATTTTAATCCTGAGGGTAAACATGCCTCCAACACTGCTGGTGAACTGACCCCTCCAACACAGCATGGGAACTGACTCACCATTTCGAGTCGTAGCGGCCATCAGCCTCTTAGAGTGAGACGACGCTCATTTCCTGTAGGCCGAGGGCATCTTGAGACAAGATACCCATTTCCCTCGTAAGGACGAATTTTCCTGTCTCATAAAGACGCAGGACCGATACAATTGGAGGCGAAGTGCCGTGACTACTGCAAGTACAATGCCTCCAACTTCTGTAACAAAGTGAAGCAAGTGGCAGGGGTCCCTGACGAGGCAAAATATCCTCCGAGAAGGAATGCTTCAGGTGAATGATTCCCCGAGTGAGGCGTGCCACTCAGAAATGTTACCTGAATAAATTTCAGCTGTGCCCGCTTCCAATATCTTCCAATGATATCTTGTGATATCATTATAAGGATCTGTACCACGTGTTCCCCTGGTGTTTCAACACGTCGCTGGCAATCATCCACCCCCCCCCCAAATTCCTACTCCCATCCCACCTCCCTCCCATCCATCTCCTTCTCATCCACCACCCTCGAATCCACGCGAGATGCGCCTCCCGTGGTTTAATTGACGTATCGAGTCGGCGTCGTGAGGAATTGCCGTGTTATTATGATGAGTATCGTTGGCCGATGACCTCGTATCACCGCTTCTCCGGCCCGAGGCGGGATGGGGAGGTGGTAGAACGGAGACGCGAGAGTTTGGGACTAGATTGTGCGTGAGAGCCACGCAGTGGATTGGTATCGTGTGTGGTGTGTGTTGTGTGTGTAGTTGCCTGACAGTGTGAGCACTAACTAAAACAGTATGTGCACATTTCTAAAAGTGTGTGTGTGCCATTACCCAAAGCGTGCTGCCTCACCTAACAGCACGTGCACTTACCCAACAGTGCATGTGCACTCACGAACAGCATGTACCCATCTCGGCCCTCACAGCTCTGGATCACATCCCAGCCCTCACAGCTCTGTAGTTAGCATGTTGAAACACCACTCTACCCTCATAGGTCGCATCATATTCTTGATACGTGTGTTCCATGCCAGGCTAGCATTTTCAGTATTATTTCCTGCTAGCCTAACATCCTTATGTTGAAGCTTTATCACAAAATTTGTCAGTTCAAAATTTTATCTGACTCATTTATTATTTATCTCTGAAAGAGTAATGGAAGGATTGCGTATTAGTGTATGCGTGTGTACTCACCTAGTTGTACTCACCTAGTTGTGCTTGCGGGGGTTGAGCTCTTTGGTCCCGCCTTCAACCGTCAATCAACAGGTGTACAGTTTCTGAGCCTATGAGCTCTATCATATTACACTTGAAACTGTGTATGGAGTCAGCCTCCACCACATCGCTTCCTAATGTATTCAATTGTCATGTGTGTGTGTGTGGTGTGTGTGGTGTGTGTGTGTGTGTGTGTGTGGGTGTGTGTGTGTGTGTGTGTGAGGGCATCATACAAAATAAAAGTAGAAAATGTACCCAGGTATGCATCAATGGCTTTCCTGCGTCTATGAGGACTTAACCACAGTGAAAGGCTCTGAAAATGTGTGTACTCACCTAGTTGTGCTTGCGGGGGTTGAACTTTGGCTCTTTGGTCCGCTTATCAACTGCCAATCAACTGTGTGTGTATACTCATCTAGTTGTACTCACCTAGTTGTGGTTGCGTGGGCTGAGCTAGTTCTGGGACTAGCTAGTGGCATACCTCTGAACTTTCTCAAGCTTCGTCTTGCGCTTGACAAGTTACGGGTTTCATGGTGGGGTTTGCATACTTCAGATTGATGTTACATAAGTAGTGAACAAGGTTTGAGGGATTCTGACACAGGTTCTGTGAAGGCAGTTCAGATGTTAACCAGCCTTGCATACGCTGCTGATTTTCTTTTGATGTGGAATTCAGAAGACTCCTAGATCTAACTCCTAGATCTTTATCTCTGTCCGTTTCACGAAAGACTTCATCTCCCATTCGATAATCTGTGTCCGGCCCCTATTCCCTCCACCTAGCTTCATTTCCTTACATTTACCTGGGTTGAACTTAGTAGCCATTGTTAGACCATTCCTTCCGTTTATCTAGGTCATATTGTAGTCTCATGCTATCTTTCTCGGTTTTAAACATTGAGAGGAACGAGTCTTTCTCTCTGGGATATCATTTACATATGCCAGAAACAGGATAGGTCCAAGGACTGAACCCTCGGAACTCCACTGGTGACGCCTCGCCTCTTTGAGACCTCCCCCATACCCCCATCACAGTGACTCGCTGTCTTCTGTTGCTTACGGACTCCCTATCAAATGGAGAAGCTTCCCTTTCATCCTGCCTGCATCTCCAGCTTGTGCACTAGTCTCCTTTGTTGTACTGGGTCAAAGGCGTTCCGGCAATCCAAAAATAAGCAAAAATGTCTGCCCACCCTTCTCTTTCGTGTACTAACCGTATGTTAGTACACGCAAGCTAACACGTGTGTGTGTGTGTGTATATGTGTGTGTGTGTGTGTGTGTGTGTGTGTGTGTGTGTGTGTGGTGTGTGTGCGTGCGTGCGTGCGTGCGTGTGGTTAATGGGTGTTATTTTATTCGCAAGGCGTGTGTTCGATTCTTCGCAACACGGAATTCGTGGTTTTCTGCTTCCTAACACCATCGCCTAAGGCGAACAGCAGCCTCCCCAACCACTTCCCTCTCGGGCACGACCTGTACTTCCACTTCGCTTGAACTCTCTGATCCCGCCGTGTATGTGAATCGCATGTAAATGACCAGTGCAGCTGGAACTTTTCAGTGGACTTGGACAAATTGTCTCGTGTAGATCAGGTTCGAATTTCAATTAGTCAGTTGTTATGTCCTGTGTAATGTTGCTTGCAATGAGACCAACACGGTGCTTTTGTTTTACTTTATAGTGGTGTTTAGATGAATTATATATAAATATATATATATATATATATATTTATATATAAATTCATCTAAAACACCAACTATAAAGTAAAACAAAAAGCACCGTGTTGGTCTCATTGCAAGCACATACACAGGACATAACAACTGACTAAATTGAAATTCGAACCTGATCTAACACGAGACAATTTGTCCAAGCCACTGAAAAGTTCCAGCTGCATGGTCATTTACATGCGATTCAACATACACGGCTGGGATCAGAGAGGTTCAAGCGAAAGTGGAAGTACAGGTCGTGCCCGGAGAGGGAAGTGGTTGGGGAGGCTGCTGTTCGCCTTAGGCGATGGGTTAGGAAGCAGAAAACCACGAATTCCGTGTTGCGAAGAATCGAACACACGCCTTGCGAATAAAAATAACACCATTAACACACACGCACGCACGCACGCACGCACACACACACACACACACACACACACACACACACACACACACACACACATATACACACACACACACACGTGTTAGCTTGCGTGTACTAACATACGGTTAGTACACGAAAGAGAAGGGTGGGCAGACATTTTTGCTTATTTTTGGATTGCCGGAACGCCTTTGACCAGTACAACAAAGGAGACTAGTGCACAAGCTGGAGATGCAGGCAGAGTGAAAGGGAAGCTTCTCCATTTGATAAGGGAGTCCGTAAGCAACAGAAGACAGCGAGTCACTGTGATGGGGGGTATGGGGGAGGTCTCAAAGAGGCGAGGCGTCACCAGTGAGTTCCAGAGGGTTCAGTCCTTGGACCTATCCTGTTTCTGGCATATGTAAATGATATCCAGAGAGAAAAGACTCGTTCCTCTCAATGTTTAAAACCGAGAAAGATAGCATGAGACTACAAGATGACCTAGATAAACGGAAGGAATGGTCTAACAAATGGCTACTAAAGTTCAACCCAGGTAAATGTAAGGAAATGAAGCTAGGTGGAGGGAATAGGGGGCCGGACACAGATTATCGAATGGGAGATGAAGTCTTTCGTGAAACGGACAGAGATAAAGATCTAGGAGTTAGATCTAGGAGTCTTCTGAATTCCACATCAAAAGAAAATCAGCAGCGTATGCAAGGCTGGTTAACATCTGAAACTGCCTTCACAGAAACCTGTGTCAGGAATCCCTCAGAACCTTGTTCACTACTTATGTAACATCAATCTGAAGTATGCAAACCCAACCATGAAACCCGTAACTTGTCAAGCGCAAGACGAAGCTGAGAAAGTCAGAGGTATGCCACTAGGCTAGTCCCAGAACTAAGATCAGCCAACGCAACCACAACTAGGTGAGTAAACTAGATGAGTATACACACACAGTTGATGGCAGTTGATAAGCGGGACCAAAGAGCCAAAGTTCAACCCCGCAAGCACAACTAGGTGAGTACACACATTTTCAGAGCCTTTCACTGTGGTTAAGTCCTCATAGACGCAGGAAAGCCATTGATGCATACCTGGGTACATTTTCTACTTTTATTTGTATGATGCCCTCACACACACACACACACACACACACACACACACACACACACAACACACACACACACACACACACACAACATGACAAATGGAATACATTAGGAAGCGATGTGGTGGAGGCTGACTCCATACACAGTTTCAAGTGTAGATATGATAGAGCCAATAGGCTCAGGAAACTGTACACCTGTTGATTGACGGTTGAGAGGCGGGACCAAAGAGCTCAACCCCCGCAAGCACAACTAGGTGAGTACAACTAGGTGAGTACACACGCATACACATATACGCAATCCTTCCATTACTCTTCAGAGATAAATAAATAAATGAGTCAGATAAAATTTGAACTGACAAATTTTGTGATAAAGCTTCAACATAAGGGATGTTAAGGCTAGCAGGAAATAATACTGAAAAATGCTAGCCTGGCATGGAACACACGTATCAAGAATATGATGCGACCTATGAGGGTAGAGTGGTGTTTCAACATGCTAACTACAGAGCTGTGAGGGCTGGGATGTGATCCAGAGCTGTGAGGGCCGAGATGGGTACATGCTGTTCGTGAGTGCACATGCACTGTTGGGTAAGTGCACGTGCTGTTAGGTGAGGCAGCACGCCTTTGGGTAATGGCACACACACACTTTTAGAAATGTGCACATACTGTTTAGTTAGTGCTCACACTGTCAGGCAACTACACACACACACACAACACACACACACGATACCAATCCACTGCGTGGCTCTCACGCACAATCTAGTCCCAAACTCTCGCGTCTCCGTTCTACCACCTCCCATCCCGCCTCGGGCCGGAGAAGCGGTGATACGAGGTCATCGGCCAACGATACTCATCATAATAACACGGCAATCCTCACGACGCCGACTCGATACGTCAATTAAACCACGGAGGCGCATCTCGCGTGGATTCGAGGGTGGTGGATGAGAAGGAGATGGATGGGAGGGAGGTGGGATGGGAGTAGGAATTTGGGGGGGGGGGTGGATGATTGCCAGCGACGTGTTGAAACACCAGGGGAACACGTGGTACAGATCCTTATAATGATATCACAAGATATCATTGGAAGATATTGGAAGCGGGCACAGCTGAAATTTATTCAGGTAACATTTCTGAGTGGCACGCCTCACTGGGGAATCATTCACTGAAGCATTCCTTCTCGGAGGATATTTTGCCTCGTCAGGGACCACTTGCCTTGCTTCACTTGTTACAGAAGTTGGAGGCATTGTACTTGCAGTAGTCACGGCACTTCGCCTCCAATTGTATCGGTCCTGCGTCTTTATGAGACAGGAAAATTTCGTCCTTACGAGGGAAATGGGTATCTGTCTCAAGATGCCCTCGGCCTACAGGAAATGAGCGTCGTCTCACTCTAAGAGGCTGATGGCCGCTACGACTCGAAATGGTGAGTCAGTTCCATGCTGTGTTGGAGGGGTCAGTTCACCAGCAGTGTTGGAGGCATGTTTACCCTCAGGATTAAAATCAATTAGCATACAAAGGCAGGAATAAATATGCCATCAAGGATAATGCACATCCGCATCAATGACAGGAAACCTCCAGGGAGTGTATAGTGCACTTTACACTCCTTGTAGAGTACACTCTACATGGAGTGTATAGCATGCACTTTGTCTGTAAGAGAGACAAAGAAACAGCATCTAGGAGGGGAAAAGGACATTACTCCTCTAGGTTGGGTGCTATATTTAGTATTTAATAGGGGAGACCACTTCGCTATCCTGATTAGATAATGGACACACGTTATCATGAGAAAGTGAAAATCTTCCTCAGTTCGGGGGTAGAACTTCCCACTGCTGGAGTTGTGGAGCACTCCGTCTGCACTTTCCCTTCCATGGTGTGTACTTCATTGTGTCTCCAGGAAAAGGAGGAAAGCGAGCTTTCCTTTCAGACGCGTCCTTTGCTTCCAAGGTGGGGGAGCATGGTGGGAGCTTAAGGTCCAGGAGGCACTTCGACCTCAGGAGGCACTTCGGTCTGGGGTAGAACTTTATTCACGTGAGGCATTTGTATTCAAGACGCACTTCCTGAAGAAGGCAGTTACCTTCACAAGGCACATCATATTATGAAGTGCACGAGATTTCAAATGGGGCATTTCTAGCACTCTTCCCCCTTTTAAAAGAGACCTCTTCAGGCGGCCCCTGGGAACGAGAGCCAGCAGCAGCAATGCCTGATGTAACAGGAAGATGAGGAGGAAATCCTACATGGCCGTCTGCTGCGGGCGGAAGAATCGTGCACCGCATGTAATAGTTGGATGGATTTCGTGCTTTGCAAGATAGAGTTTCGAGGACTCAGCCAAATTGGAGAGTTTAGGCGATGACACCGTTGATTACGTCAGGTGGTGGGTGGTGGTGTTGACGTGTGGGCCAGGTGGTGATGACGGGCCAAGACGGGCAGAGACGTGAGGGCCTTTGAAGGCGATGGCAGACGGGGAAGGTGAATGCACCGTCAGAGTGGACAGGTGATAGTGAGGGCAGGCGGGGGGGAAATATGTATACTAAGTGGCAGTGACAGGTGATGGTGATGACAGGAGGAGGGGGGGGGGGAAGGTGCATGCTAATAGATGATAGTGATGGCAAGCTGGGTAAAATGTATAATAGATGGCAATCTATTCATGTAATAGGTCATGTCCATTTACAGTGAAGACGCTAGTATGTTAGCAATGACCGTTGCATCGAAGTAAAAAAAAAAAGGTCAAGACTTGAGGGACTGATATTCAAGTTCTTCCAGTTCGTGAGCAAACTTTTTTTCCGACTAACTCTCAAATATCCTAGAAAGAATAAAATCAACTTATTGATCAATCATAAATGCACAGGAATGTTTAACCAATCAGAGCATATCTGCTGTGCGCCTCAACCAATTGAATGTGTTCAAGGGGACAAATGACAGAGAAAGGCAGTTGTGCTCTGGCAATCAAAAGAGGAGGACATTACAAAGAATTTTCGCTGGTAGGGCAAAATTTTACACAGTCGTTAGGTCTCCACACACGCCAGTAGGTTATTATACAAACGGTACAATGGTGGGAAAGAGGGAAGGGGCGGGAGTCATGAGTGTATCATAGACTGACAGTATCAATCAGAGTCAATCAGTCGGGAGATTGATGAGGATCAGAGGCGGGAAATGAAAGCTTCTGCTAATGGCATCCAGATGAATGAGGCTGGATATCTCCTCGTGATCATGAGGAGGCAAAGACTTGGATAGCGAGAGAGCAATGGGCATGCTATGCCTAGGAAGATGCCAGCTGGATATGAGGTAGCACAGAAGCCATCCATGATCCATAATCACTCACCATCCTTCAACCCAAAAAGGCATGACTCTGCATCTCTGACCCTACGACTCCAAATATCCACCCTTTGATCCCATGACTCCTGACTCGCCATTCTCGATTACATAACCCCTGACTCGCCATCCCTGACCCCATAATCAGTGGACTCACCATCTCTGACCCCATAAACAGTGACTCTCCATCTCTGAACCCATAAACAGTGACTCTCCATCTCTGACCCCATAAACAGTGACTCTCCATCTCTCCCCCATAATCAGTGACTCTCCACCTCTAACCCCATGACCCCTGACTCTCCACCATGACCCTATAAACCATGACCCCCCACCCGCGACTACTCACTCCAATCTTCTGACACCCGTTTAATCACGGCTGACGAGGGGCTGTCAGCGCCTCGTCACGTTGACGCCTGGCTGACAGGAGG